>JAFREQ010000084.1:2730000-3092500 GCA_025331565.1 Holacanthus passer | reverse complement strand
GGTCTGCATGAATCTAATAACGTTTATGGAAAAAAGTTCTTGTGCAATTTCTAAGAAATGTAGAGCAAAGATTGGAGACACTCTCATGGCCAAAGATTATAAAAGACCAAACCTGAAATTTGTTGGTTTGGAAATTGGAAACGAATCATTTTCCCCTTGTGGAGGATTTGGTCCAGTGAAGAAGATTATATTCATGTTTACAGTAATGGCAACAGACTTTTAACTTATCACAAGCTGAATTTATGTGTCTGCTAAAATCTTCAGGAAACCAGATAACACAGTTAACTGTTTCTTGTCGAAATGTTCTGGACTGATAGTTGAACAGATATTGTGATTAGGTTCTGCATGTTTTCTAGAAACCCAAATTGTCAGACCCAGTCAAACACAGATGCCATGTTACAGAATCAGCTTTGCAACTTTATAAAGTATTTCCTTCCCTCAAATGGTAGAAACAGAAAATTGTGATTTGACAGAAAGAGAAGCAGCAGTTTTTTTTTTTTCCATGTGTCTCCAAATTAACACGAATGAATGAATGACTGGTTTTGCAACTCATGCGGCACAAAAGCCAACATGTGCTCCATCACCAAAGGAACTTGTTATAGAAACGCACAGTGACGACCTGCTGCCCAAGTTCTCATTAGGAGAAAAGAGGAACGCAGGGATGCAACTCGTTCTCCTGGTTTTTCAATACTGGTCAAGGGATTTGAGCATCTGTCAGAAAGTGCGCGTGTTTGAAGTGGACACAGAAATGGCTGCCATGTGAAAGTGCCTTCCTGCAGCTGATGATGTAATAAATGTCAGATTATGTAATAACTTCTCAAATGTGGTGACATCCTTAAATGGGCCCAGACATAATGAAAACAAGCCAGTGTAATAAAACGCGCTATGATTTAATGAAACCTGCAGACTGACATTGCACCATTTCTCCACCAATGTTCAACACATCAGTCACTTAATCATTTGTAATTGGGTTGAAATGATTTCAATCTCAGCCCTACATTGTCACAGTGATTGAATGTTTTGTCATTTTCAACCACTTCGTTGTAAATGTGTCATTTGTTCTATTTATTATATTATACAACTCGGAGGAATTTTTATATTTTCTTACAGACTTCGCTCATTGTTACGTTTCCGGATTGGGCTTTAAACTGACCTTTGACCCAGAAATGCATAGGGAGTATGATGACCACACATACATACATACATACATACATACATACATAAAAACCAACAGAACAATTTGGAAGGCTTTTCTCAGCATGTTGTCTTTTTTTTTTTGTTGCTTTACAAAACTTTTTTTTTTTGGCCACTTGACATTGCGTAAAAAAAACACTCAGACAAGTTTTGTTCCGTTGTACATGAAAATACTTACAGTGCATGGTATTCAACAGTGTGCTTCTTTTTTTGTAGTAAGTGCTTGGAGAGAAGTAAATGTCCCTTTTTTGTTGTTTATGCAAAAAGTTGTCTTCCTCTGGCTGCAAGAACTGAGTTTATACTGTTTTTTTTTTTTAGTCTCGTCATGGTTTCATAAGGGAGAGTTATCGGCCCACAGCCCTGAAAAATATCACCACTGTACAATGAAATGTACACCGCCTAGCTCTAACTAACACACACACACACACACACACAAAAGCTCATACATGCTCAAAAGGAAAGGAAAAAAAAAAAGCTGACATCCATGGATACGTACATGTAAACACACGTATCGTACATACAGAAGTCACACACACACACAGGCTTCCTCACTCACACACATGCAGACCAACACACACACATTTACTCAGAGGGGGCAGCTGGATTCTGACTGTGTTATGTAACAGCATGAAGAGTGAGAGACATGCAGGGTGAACGGAGAGAGAGAGAGAACAGAGGTTGTGATTGTTCCTGTCGAAAATCTTTCCAATCCTTCAGAGGACAAAGGCTATTTTTCTGTCCTCTTCTTTCACACACACATTCTCATGCACGATTCCTGTGTGTGTGTCTGTGTTGGATATATTGTCTCACCCTCTCACACACACATTGGTTCTCTCTATTGTGCTGACATATGTTCATAAACACAGACGCTCATATCAAAATGTTACCATCAGATCTGTAAAGTTTCTTTCTCTCTGTCTGTTGCAGCAGGCGAATCTCATTTCTGTTAATCCACACATAATTGGGGCAAAGAGAGTTTTGGCAGGAATAAGAGAAAATCCTGAAAACAGGAGGTGAAGGGAGTGGAAGGAATCTCTGCTGCTACCAAAAGGACCAAAAATAGGAGGTGAGGAGAGGTGGGAGGGTTGAGACAAGTCATTCAATGATAGGTTCATGTTTCTCTAAGTTTGTCTCGCTACAATACCGACATACCAGAGCTGCATTTCAGTACGAATCATCCAATCAGATAAAAATTCTGTTGCTTGCATTGTTAACAGCTCGTAGAAACTAAAGATCAAGCTGTTGAAATCTGCAATCTGCCTAAATCAAATAACGTTTGAATTTTCTGTCAATTCTGGATGAATTCAGCAACTATGACGCCATGTTTTGTTCCCAATTGTGCTGACAAAGCATTCTGAATTCACACCTTAGACTGGCTTTGTCTGCAAAGTAACAGCAGCCGAGGCTCATGGGTATTGTAGTATGATGGCAAACTGACAGACAAAAGGCTTACACAGTTTCAGTTAGCCAAATCGAGTGGGCCACAGTGTGTATGTGCTCCCTTTCAGACACACCCACAAAGACAGAAATGTACTGACACACTCACGTACATGAACATCATGAACACAGATGTAGGAAAGCAACACAGTCACATACACACATGTACACACACTGCTTTGTTTGTCCTTATGCTATCTTTGCATGCTGGCCCTGTTCTGTAAGAATGTGTGTGTGTGTGTGAGACATGTTCCTGGTCAGAACAGCTTCGTACTTTGTTCTTGTTCCACATTTGCAGATGATGTTAACTTTGTGACCTTTGAGCCACAAAAGGCTCCGTCTGTTCTACAAAGCCAAACAGCAGTAACATTTTATTTTTCTTGGTTGATCTGTAGGCATGGTTTGAAGGTGCTATGTGGTGCATTTTAAGCATCAGTTATGAAATGGCTTATTATTACTAAGTATGTGGTTGTGATGATTAGAAGCATCTATTCCAAAACACTGGGGATGTTAATGCTTGGAGGTTTTTGTAAGACTGTGTTGTCCGTGCACCATGTTGCTTCCTATAGCAAAGAGGATGTTTTGACTTTGCTTGTTCACACTGATGCACTAAACCTTGACATAGGCACGGGTGAAGAATAATGTGCACCCAATACCAATAATGCTGAACATGCTTAAATTTTACAGTAATCTATATTTGAGCTGCAATATGTGCTCACTTATGAGTGTAAAGCATTAACACCGAATCACAGCTTGCAGGAGAAAATGTGACAACTCAAAGTAACGTAGGTTTCTCTAAGAAACTATCGTTGCTGTTACCTGTGGCCAGTAAGTTTTGGCACTTTGATGTATGTCAGTGAAAACTACAAAAGGACCTTATATAACACTTTTGTCTGTTTACTGTAAAGATAAAGCATGTTGGATAAATAGGATCCCATCAACCTTTCATTTCTTCTGCCTTATGATTTGGTCAGAAACTTGCAAGCTTTAGCTCTGTTTGTTGCTGAAGGACTTCACTTTATTCCTGTTTGTAAAATCCAGTTTTGATTGGATGCTGCTAAAAACTGACTCCTTTCTATATGGCAATTAGACTGATGTCTCAGAATTAAAGTGGTACTGAAGTAAGTGCTACCACAGCAAATTTAATGGCATGAATAGGTGTTATTTCTAATTATGTTGAACATCAACCTAATCATGAGCTCTGCTGTTTAAACACATGGTAGCTACTGCTCTTTGACTTTGTAAACCAGGTCTGAGCTCTGACAACTGTAGAGATAGATTTGGGTAACATAGATGGGCAACTCTCCCAGCAGCTGACAAAAACCCCCCAAAAAACAGAAAAGGGTCAAAACATCTCTCAAATGTTGCAGGACGATGTTCTTCTGTTGGCAACACAGTTTCTCCCGGGACATTTCCACGAGCACAGCTTCCCAGTTGTGTTGCAGCAAAAGTTGCCTTTGTTAATAAACTATGTTAAAGATGCCTCGTTTCATCAGGAGAGGAAAGAAATCCCCTCCCTTCTTTCTCCTCCCTTTGATGAAAGGATGGAACAAAAGCAGTTTGACAGTTGTAATGACATCACTATCTCGCTCTTGTAATGACGGCACAAATTTAGATTTTTGTTTTTATAATAATGTGCTGACGTTATGACGTGCAGATGTATCCAAGATAGAAGTCCACCTTCCTGCAGCAGCTGGAAAAAATCTTTCCAGAAAATGATTCTTGGGAATTGCAATGAAGCAGCAACATGTTCTTCTATCGTGGATACATCTACACAGACCTCAGTCAGACACTGTTCCTTTATAAACTGTTGGTTCAATCTTATATTGAATCTTATTTCTTAAAACAAATGAAGTGTGCAAACTGAGCAGGGCAGTTTCTCTCTTCTATCAATACAGTTTCACTTGAAGCTTCCTAAAATCACAATATTGTGTAATAAGGCAGATCCCTCTGGTACCATTGGCACTAGTCGTTCCTATAAACTTGTGGTCTGGCATTAAAAACGGCTGAAATTACCTCACCCAAATTGCAGGCTTTTATTCATTTGCTTTAAGTAAAAACACAATTTAAAGAGTCAGAATCAGTTAAAATGGCCGGTTAAAGTGCCAAGTAAGTGGTTGTTTATGTTGGAACGACAGCGAGGACTCGGAGCCAGCCTTCAGGAGAGAGAGGGTCTCTGGTGGTTTTCCTGCACCGTGGCTGTGCTTCCTTAGAGAAATATACTGTACGACAGCAGTTCAACCCAGTGTGGATGAGAGTGTGAGCATGCAAGTGTGTGTGTAGGAGTCTCTGTGTTTATGTAGAATTATTGCAAGCCGGTGGAGTGTGTGCGTGTGTGTGTTTGGGCCACTTCCAGTAGATTTGCACTTCATCACCAGGTTTATTATTGTCTCCTGCCTGAGTGTGACAGAGTGAATGTGTGTGTGTCCAGAGATTCATCAGTCTGTCTTTTTGTGTGTGTGTGTTACAGGTCTAGTGGATGGTCCAAAGTGTTGTTATTGTCCTCCGGGTCATCGTTGGCCAGCGGGTTGCGGCTGATGACCAACTCCAGTCTGTCTCCAGCCTCTGTGATCAGAGGCACCGCCAGGCAGCAGTCAAAGTCCCTTGTCCTCACGTGGTTCACCTGCAGAGAGACGCACATGATGGACGCTCCGGGAAAATGTACTGCTGTTGGTTCATTAGCTGGTTAACAATGACTAAGACCAAGTTTATTCCTAATTTCAATTTGGGCCTCAAACATGAAACAGATTGTCTTGTGATTACCTGCAGGATCCTGTCGTAGGGTTTGAGCCCGGCTCGGTCCGCTGGCCCGTCAGGTCTGATCATGTTGACGTAAACTCCTTTCTCCAAGAAGCCGTCTGACACGCTGAAGCCGAAGTCATCGATCTCGGGGTCCTTTATCACCGTTACCTACAGAAGATGACACAAGGAAGTGAGGTTGGTTTGTTGGTTTAGTCCAATCCAAGTTTTGAAATGAACTAAAAGCAATGTCTGTCTGTGACGTAAAGAATGGATTAATCTAAAAAAGCCCTATATGCTTTGAAAAATGGTCAGCACAGGTTGTCTTCGAGGGCCATGACTCAACAAGCCAAACAAAAAAAACTAAACAATAAAATCATCATCGCTAACCAAAAGTGTCACATCACACGATCTAATGTTTGCTGTTAAAGGTTGTACTTGAACAGACCACAAAGATTACAGTGTAAAAGGAAATGACGGGTCTGTGCTCCTAATCTGAAAGCCAAACAAAATAAATGAGCCATGTCACAGTGAATCTGATTAAACTTTCTCAATTTGTACCCGCACATATGATGAGAAGAAATCTGAGTGAGAAGTTGCAACTGCCAGTGTAAAGTTTTTCTTTGGCATTAAAGCCATTGGTCTCACTTGGGGAAGAAGAAAATGCAGAGAGGTGTTTCTCACGAACAACAGATTTAACTGGCTAAAATGGCTACTGATGATAAAAATACAGGCGATGCATGTTGACTTGGTGTGTCTGGGATCTTGAAGTGAATCTCAGTTTAAGTTTGGCCAGTTTTTTTTATGAGACATAACACTTAGCATGATTTTATCCTTTCTTAAGGACATTGAGAGAAAAATGCAAATTTGACTGTGTACCCAAAGTGGATTGTGGGGTTTCTTTATTGTTCTCTTTCAGCTCACAGGGGACGGTAGGAGCTGATTTAGATGCATTAAATCTTTGTGTTACAATGTGGTTGTGCTGTACAAGGCACGCTGTGCAGTATCCATCCTGCGTGCTTTACTGAAGCATGATGAAAAACGCAGGATAAATGCAAGACAGAGGTTTTTAAACCGTAATGCAGGCCAGATGTTTTGCTCAGAACTGTAGGTTAACTAAAAACTGAAAATGCAGTATTGTATGAATACTGTGTGATCTTTTAATAAGACCATTTAAGACGCTGTAAAATTTTGGCTGACGACCAATGAGCACATCAGAGTTTAATGTATTTTCTCCCTGTGGACAACAAATACAGGATTTCTCATCCCGGCCCTGAGCTGAACAAGTCTGAGCAGACCCCTGTATGAAGTCATTACTGCGAGTCCACAGGAGGGTGAAGACATGTAGCTGACAGGATAATAGTCGCCTCAGGGAGGTGGGCTGCCATCCTGTACATTCTATACGCTGTTACATAATACGCTGCACTGTAAAAACTTAATGTCTCCATCAAACTCATAAAAAGGTCACTTTTATGACTTTTTAAACTCGAACCAACTCAAAGTTTTTAACGATCCAAAATAAGTACATGCCTTTTTCACAGAAGACATTTAGACATGTGACAGCAGGAAAAGCACAAAGTTTGCTGAGTTCCATTAAGCTGCCTCAGTTTTAGGGTCCTGGTATTGTGGTACTATCGTTAATATGAGGTACAGCCAATGTTAATACTGTGCTGTTTTATGCTGTTACGAGTCAAAATGTCGGCTGAAGCTGGAAACTCCCAACACAAAACAACTTTTCTCCTCAACTGACCTCCTCAATTTTTGTCTTAACAGATAAGATATTCCTTTATTCATCCCACAGTGGGGAAATTCACAGTCATATGATGCAGAAAAAGAAGTGAACAGAAAAAAGTGGGTAACTCTTCAGAGAGCTGGAGGTGAGTCGGCTGAACTTAAAGAAACAGATGGAAAATTTTGAATATGCTTATTCACTTTCTTGCAGAGAGGTAGATGAGAAGACAGATATTCTCATGCCTGTGCATTACATATGGAGCAAGGCTAGCTGTTTCCTCCTGCTCCCATTCTTTATGCTAAGCTAGGCTGATCACGTCCTGGCTCTAGCTCTGAACTTTCCACACAGACATGAGATCAGTCTTCTTATCGAACTCTCATCTTATTTCCAAAATGCCAAAGTATTCCTTGAAGATGAGTTAAGGTTTTGCACTGAAACCTGAATGAACTAGATTGTAAAATAATACTCGCACTAACGACACATCACCCAGTCCAATAATTGAAATGTGAGCCCAGTCCTTTACTGAATTTATTTTCTTAAATAGGATGGATTTACTTTACATTTGTTCTTTGTGTTCTTCAGACAGAGGTTTGAACTCACTTTGTGCAGCTCCAAAGGTGTCGGGGACAGAATCCCCTGCATCTCCTCTTTGATCCGACGAGACTCCCACGTCCTCTCCGACACTCTCAACGATGCCTTGGGTTTGGGCTCTTGGTGCAGGAGAGGGGACTGGTTGTCTTGGTGGATGTGAGCTCCTTGGTGCAGGTGGGCCTCGTGGTTGAAATGGGCCTCCTGGTGCAGGTGGGCGTCTGGGTGGAATGAAAGGGTTCATTTCCCCTCAATTAGAAAGACATTGCACGAGACTTTGGAGTTATCAGTCCTATATTATGAGCTTGGATGCTGCACTGTAGCACTGAATTACCTTGATGGAGCTGGGCCTCTTCGTGCAGGTGGGCCTCCTCGTGCAGGTGGGCTCCCTGGTGGAGGTGCGTTGCCTGGTGGAGCAGGTTCCCCTGGTGCAGGAGAGAATTTCTCCTTAATGGGCTCATCCTGCTGTGACTCAGTATGGGCTCACCTGGAGGCTTGTTGACGCCGTCTACACCCAGACTGATGGCTGTTCCTGTCATGATGGACGCCTGCACAAACGCACACACTCAAACTAATGCTAATGTATATTTATATGGCTGTACATGTATCTGCCTGCTGTGGCTAATTTCTTAGTGATACTGACAGTAAAAAGCCTGTGTAGCCTCCATCAAGGTCTTATGATGTTTGATGACGTAATACTACCAAGTGATATATGCTACGTGTATGCATAGTCTACCATCACTTCACGTATATCACAAAGTAAATGAAAGAATGTATAACAGTTATTGTGAGAATATAATTAAAGGATGATATGACCTGGTTACGTATGATAGATCCACCTTACGTTGCGGGGGTGTTATCAACAGGTCAAGTCTAAATCAAGCTTGTGTGAGCCTGAGTGTATAAATGGATGATGTATTGCATATCATTGTAATGAAAAGATTTTTTTTTTTGTGGTAACTATAGTGTTTAACGTGCTAACTGACCTCTATCTCTCTGAGCAGTTCTGATTGGCCGCAGGTCTCCAGATCCTCAAGTGCCTGACACCAGAAACTGTCATCTGGATCCAACAGAATACCGTCTGGTTGTTGACCAATAAACCTGTTAGACACAAACACAAATGAAATTGAATGAAGCTGCTTTGGGAACAAGTTATCTCAGTATATATTTTTAAGCCACAAACAAAACAAAGACTCCATGTTTGGAGACTTTTTGGGCTGAATCTTGGTAGATCTGCCTCTTGGTTATGACAAAGTCTTTTTTCTCTTACATTTAAAACAGTAACTTGACCTGTGTTAACAAATGTGTACGGCTGAATTGTATCTGCACATCAAGGCTCTTATATGCATTAATGCCGTTGCATCGTCAACAAAGCCGATGTGAATCCAGAGCAGCGTCAGTGTAGGACAAGGCTATTTGTTCTGGTTAAATCCAACATGAGTAATCTTTTAACACTCAATGTCCTTGACTGACAAGATTAATTCACTGTGCAGCTGATTTTTTTTTCTCACCATCCTTCTCTCCTACTCTCACTTTCCGCCCCCATTAGCGTTACATAACCCCAGTGAATGTTGCTATCCTCACAAGGCTTAACCTCCTGACTCATCACTATACACACAGAGACACAAACACACAGATCCTCAGTCAGTCTCGCTGGCTTCATGACTCAACGTCCACACTGAAATTTCCACTCCACCCCAAGCTCTCGGTGCTGATACTGGCACAACCAGAGGATCACATGCACCCTCCTAATGCTTGTTTTTCAACTCGCATAAATGCAAATCATTTGCTGGTTGAAGTAAATCTTAAGTGTTAAGTTAATCTTGAAAATCATTGATCAATCAATAATGAAAATAGTTGTTAGTTGCAGCCCTAACAGTGTTTTAGGCATCCACTGGTTTCCATTCATTCCTGTAAGATAAAAAAAAATATAGTAAACTTTTGATAGTTGCTTTGTTTTTGTAATCATCATAAAAGAAATTCAACCCTAAAGTCCGCATCGTCAGATTTTAAGCAGTACAAAAATGAATGGAAACCAAAGGCTGCTGGGACTGAACGAAAAGCTCTAATAAAGTGCACATGGTCAGGAAAGGCATAAAGGTTCAAAAGTTCAGTCCTACCCCGGTGGTTTGTCCCAGTCATCCTCACTGAAGCCTCCGTCGCTGAAGGGGTAGTTCTTCCGGCGTCCAGGAGGAGGCGTGGTGCTGCGCTGCTGCTTGGCACTACGCCACTCATGTGGGTGGAGGGCGATACCAGCTGCCTGGTGACTGTATGTACCTGCAGGAGGAGTGAGGGAACTCGATGAAATGTTCATTTACATATTGCTGTTACTGTGGATTTACTCATTTGGAATTACAGATTTTCCCTACCAGACAGAAACAACATGAGTTTGCATTAATTGAGTTCCATCCAACTGTTTTGAGATCTAATATGTTTTGCAGTGTGTGGCCATGCTGGCCTTTCACCATCTACACGTGTTAATCCAAAGCTTACCCTGGCTGCCATAGCCGGCGTCCATCCCCGAGCCATCCCATGACTCCATGGCCGAGTCGACGCTGGGGATGGTTGTGGAGTAAAGCTCCGACAGCTTATTCGTCTGTTGGCTGTCTGTCAAATCGTCCTCCTCGGGGTCACTGAGCTCATTCTCTGTTGTGTCCTCGGCCTCTGCTGCCTTCCTGTCCTCTAAATCTTGGAGAGAGAACGCTGCAATTGGGTTTGTCCAATGAAATAATCGTCAAACAAAGAAAAATTGACACAATTAGCATGTTTTCAGACAAAGTCTAGACTGCCAATTTATTCAATACAATCCTAATTTCCAAACAGACTACAGGCAACTAGGGAAAGTCTTAAGGATCTTAAAGGTTCGATAGTGATAGCTGACTCCAAAAACACTGAGTTTAGAAGCTTGGTAGTTATTACAAAGGTAAAGCAAATCAAAAGTCACATAATGCAAGATTTGTAACACAAGTGCAAATCAACAGTTTTCATACTTACTGTCGAGCTGTTTTTTGATCTTGAGGGTCACCGTCTCTCCGGCCATCTGCAGCAGGTGGATCGCTTCGCTCAGGGGTTTGCCTTTTAAACTGACGCTGTTGATAGCCAGGATCCGATCGCCGACGTGGATCGCCCCTGTCCTGGACACACACATGGAAACACACATTCACACACGTGCAGAACTATGCATACACAGGAACAAGATAATTACGACAAGTTCAATGAATGAACATGATTATTAAAACCACAGTTTATATCTTCTCTAGAGGGATGCAATGGCACCAGTTCATTTCTGTCCAGCAAATTTTGTGCAGATAAATTCTGATTTCTGTCATTTGTGTGTTCTAGACAAGCCAGATTTTCTCAAAAAATAAAAACATGAACTCACCCTAACCTTATTAGATTTTCTCCAAAACAAATTTGCAAGTGCAAATTAACAAGATACAAATCTACTTTCCAAGTATTAGACACAGACTAGATGTTGAAACATTAGGCATCAGTGCCTCAGTGATACTGTTGCTGTTTATAAATCAGATTTGAGTTTGGGAATTTAAACTTATTACTGTTTGAACAAAATTCATGTCAACAACCACATGACCAGTCAAGGGCATCTCCATTTCATCCCACTGTCACCGGCCGCTGTATTAAACCTGGAATAAAATGTGAAACTGTCCTTTATCTTGAAGCCTAATCTGATCGAGATACTGTTTTGAGCCCTTCTCTCTCTCTCACACACACACACACACAGAGTCCTGGACCTGTATAACACACACCTTTTAAACTTATTTACTTAATTGTGTTTTTGAGAGACAAGCTGTGATACTGAATATATTTGATGTTGAACCATGTAAATAACAACTAAAGCATTCAGACGGAGAAAAACTGGGTCGGCGTGAACATTTTCCACTGGCCACACAGACGCAGCGGCGTTGATATCATCTGTATCCCTGCGCTTTCTTCTGTGTCAAGCCGAGCCAAGTTTATTTATAGAGCGCTTTTAGCCAACAGGTCTGAGGCAAAGTGCTTTATCGACAACAGTTCAGGACGGGACAGAGAACAATTACATCACAGACTCCAAGAAACGGGGTCACAGAGTGTGGAAGTGTGGCGGGCCGAGCGCTACGCCGTCTCCCTGGGCGTGTTTGGGTGGAAGGACACGTGAGCCGGTTAGAAAAGCTGACATATTGAAAGAAGCGTCGTGCGGTGACTGGATGTAAGGTCGATATACAAGTGGAGGATCATGACTCAGGAAAACCATCATGTCATCTTCAGTCTTGTTGCTGTTGCTAGCTCCATCTCTCCATCGCATCATGTTTCTCATTATCTCATCTGTCACCACTTCATGCCACATGGCACCTGCTGCACACTCAGCTGCCGGCGGGGAATCCCTCTATGTATCGTCTGAACCGGCTTCTATAATTTCTCCTAATAAGGTTTTTACCCCACCGAAAGGAAGTAGGACTAAAAAAGGCAACATAACTTGGTTCCTTCATCTGTATCAGTTGGGTTTAAGTTTCTCTACGTGTTGCCATGATAACAAAGCCCTGAAAGATTATATCCATTTGTTTAATCTTGATATGGATCTTGAGCACACAAGATAATACTTGCTCTGGACAAGACAAGACTGACTTGTTTCTAAATGACCTGCTGCTCTCAGAGGACAGAAAAAAGACTAAAGGTCATGACCCTTGACCCTTTGGCGCCCACCTAGCTTGCATATGCCAGAAAACTATATATGTGTATAAGCTTCGGCATCTAAGCTCCATTAATGTCACTTTAAATCACCCAGATTGAACTAATCAATACATACAAAATTAAGGGCAGCAATACAGTCAGAAAGCCTTAAGAGACATAATTCTCAGAATTCAATACAAGAAAAACTGTTCAGAGATGTGAACAGATCTGTTCACCACCTGACGAGACACAGCGAAACGTGATGCTGTGCAAACATGGGACTGTGGCCAACACATAATTCCACAGATACAAACCTGTGTCCCAGAAAAGATGAACTTTTTGAGGGTTTGTAGGAATCACATGGCCACAGATAAAGTCATAAACCACCATCAACCACTTATCTAAATCTTAACCAGTGATGATTGAATTATATAATTTTAGCTGACTATGTGCATTAATACAAAACCTCCATGTGCCAAGTTTTGAAACATGTTGAAATGTACAAAGTAGAACTCGGTTTGTGTGAAGGGACAAAGTGTTCCTACTCACGGCAGAAGGGGTGTAGATTGGCAATGTGAGCTCACCTGCCCCACAAAGAACACAGTGTACACCCACATGATATCTGTGATAAAGCTTGCAGGGGAGTTGTTTCATGTCGTGTAGGACGTTGTGGAGGCTCAGACTCAGTGAATGAACACTCACGCTGGCTCATCTCCACCACTGATGGGGCACAAATTGTGTTTATACAGTACATTTATTTGCATGTTCGGTGCTTTGAACGCAGAGTCGTCGTGCATTCTTGCGTGAACGTGCATCACATCACCTGCATGTGTTACTCACAAAAACATTGCTCCATAAGTGCAGGGTCAAAAATGTCACTGGGTGTCTTTAAAGGTCAAAAGTGATTCACCATACTGAATGTTGAACGATGTTAAATATGTGACTTGAAGGAGAGTTTGTGGCTTTTTTTCATGCAGCCAGTGAAAACATCAAGACTGTTTATCTTGGCACTATCAGTTGTCTTAGTTGTATTTTTTTATTTCAAATTTAATTTTGTACTATATTTATATGCTGTTACACTGGCACTGAAGTAAAATATTAAAATATGCAAAAACAGAAATCTCCAGCTGTAGTGCGTTCCCCAATTCTCCACAGCTCAAACTGGTAACCTAGATTTCCAAGGCAATGTGAGTGCATCTGTGTGTGTGTGTGTGCATCTGTGTGTGTGTGTGTGTGTGCGTACCTCTCAGCCAGGCCTCTCTTGGTTAGGCCGGATATAGTGATGGGGTCAAAAGGCTCCTCGGTGCCTGAGATGGTGATACCCAGAGGGCCTCCGTACCGCTTCAGCTCCACTGTGTAGATGATGCTGCCTGACGTCTCCTGCTCATCTGATACACACACGCAGACACGCAGACACACACACGCACACACACGTGTTATTCTAATGTTTCACTTCCAGGGAGTGAATGACCCTGACTGACGTATGTTGCTCGTCTGACACGCACACACACGTGAGCACAGCTGTCCTTGTTAAGACACTGCATTGACTTCCATTCACTGTGGACAGCTTCACCCTGATGTTATGAGTTCACACCTCGAACCTCAACCATCACACATGATGTTCTGCCTCGTGAGGACCAGGCTTTGGTTCCCATGAAGACCACTGGCTCCAAAATGTTCCGAGAAGATCCAGTAGGTAACGAAAACACGCCCACACACAAACACATTTCAACGTTTCAGTCCAGAAGTAGGTCAAAACTCTTGTCAAGACAACACGGGTGAGGAAGACACAGTTTCCATGGTAACCAGGGAGAAGACTGCATCGTCATCATGTGAACACATAATCTCTGTTTTTCACTCCCTGTGTGTGTGTGTGTGTGTCTGTGTGTGCATGCGTGTGTGTGAGTCATCATTTAGCATGATTACACAATGTGTGCATTTTTTTTTTTACGTCACATGAAAACACAGTGGAACGGGGCGACATGTCTTCAATGCATCCATTTAATTGTTGAGTCACAAAAAAAATCTAAGATGGTGGCTGTAAGATCGGTGACATGCGACTAAGTGGCCAAGCACACGGGTCCAACGCTGGATTAAAACTCAGGAAATCAAGGTTGCTACATGTCAATCATGGTGCTGTACACATACTAGGCCAATACACCAGCAGGTACCACACAGGCTACATCCCACATATTTATTATTTATGTTTTGTTGAATGTTATTGTTTTAGCCTTGATTCACTTGTTCCCTTTTCCAATAGTCTCTGTTTCCTCACTGGGATTAATAAAAAATGCATCTTTCACTATCTCAGATGAACATTTTAAAGTTGCAGCACAGTCCATGAGTTGTGGACAACATCACCACCTGGTGGTCAAACACTTTTAGTGCAGCTCCTGAAATTGATGCCTGCTGAATATTATTTCATCAAATAAGAAAACAACATCTGGGAATTGGTTTCAACTAGAAAGACTTTAGCACAAACACAGACTCAACTTCACCACATGAATACACACACACACACACACACACACACACCTGAGTTGTCTTCATCTTTGCGGATCTTTAGTTTGACCAGCTCCTCACACTGCTGCAGGATCTGCTCTGCGTCGTCTCTGGAACAGTTCTCCAGTCTGATGTTGTCGATGGCCAACAACTTGTCACCAGGCTCCAATGTTCCTGTTCTGAAGGAGAGAAGGACACAGAGGTGGAAGCAGGTGTGACCAGTTCTGCTCAGTACGATGTGGCACTTATACTCTTTAATAGAATTTTTTGAGTCAGACCTATGGAAGAATGTAATAGACTGTATCAGATACCTGTGGGCCATGCTGCCCTTCTTGATGTCAGAGATGATGAGGGGCTCTCCTGGCTTCTTACTGGCTGTGGAGGGAGACGACATCACATTAAGCAGCAGCAAACAAAGTGAGTATATATAACACTGCTGTCAAATACAAGACGTACTATTACTATTATAATATTAACAACTGTAATGAAAATAAAAACAAAAAAACAATGATCGTAACATGACATCAATAACACGTCAAATGTTCTTTAACACAGACTGAGGATGAAAATGTTTTGTTCCTGGCAAATTAATGTGTCAAATCTCTCTCATATTCTTATCAGGAGAGAAAAATAGTCCAAGTTTGCTGGTAAATTTGTGTCAAATCAGCATCATCATGTTTTTGCCTGTAGGATCTTTCTCATTTGCAGCTATGAACACTTCCATTCAGAAGATGGCGCCATTGCACCACTTGCTGCCTCACAGACAGCTACAGCCCAACCTGTTATTCAAACATTAGCATTACAATGGTAAACTAAAAACTCTAAGGTGTCAGACAAATCACCGTCCATACACGACCAACGGCCACTCTCTTCTAAAATCACACATTTATTTAAAGTCTATATTTAGTTGAGGAGGTCACATTATTCTTCAAGTCTCATTCTTATACTAACACATTTATTATTTATTCTAGTAAGTAACCATTCAGTAAACTTTTACAGGATCTCAGTCAGTCTGAAGAGGCTTCTCTGTCTTTGTGATACTTATTGACGTATTTATATGTCTTCACTTCAAATATTTAATCAAACTGCCACTAAGATGATGCTACTTAAAATAAAACAGTGTAGATTGGAACAGTAAAATATACATACGTTCCGACTAGAACCGAGTGTGGGTCACTGACTGAAGTGAGGATAGTTCGTCGCTCTCTGGACAGCAATCATACTTTACTACAGGAGAAGACTTTCCACAAGATTATGGAACCTGGCTGCAGGGGTTTGCTGCCATTTAGCTGAAGGAGCCATTTAGCTTGAGGAGTGAGTGTGATGATGTTGGCTGATAAAGTGCTGACTCAGCTTTAAGGTCAAGGTTCTGTGCAGGACAGTCAAGCTGCAAACTGGAAAGTGAACCCAGCTTCCACAAAAACAGTTGCAGGTGTGACCACATAGAAAATGAATCATGTTGGAGCATTAGCTAAGCAGCCTGAACCAAACCATCCTCAGACCAAAAGATCACAACTGCATACTTTTGGCCGCATAGAATAAGGCCAGTGGCTTGTGATTGGTGTCAGAGTGTGAGTGTGTGTCCTGGTGTCTGTACCATCTTATAAACACTGCTGATGTTTACAGCAAAGTAGTCTCACGTAGCCAGACCTCACACTCACTCCAGGCTGTGTGTGTGTGTGTGTGTGTGTGTGTGTGTGTGTGTGTGTGTGTGTGTGTGTGTGTGTGTTAAAGAATCTCAGGGTGGTCTCGTGATATTTAAACATTCTGCCAGCAGCCGCTCAAAACAAAAAGTCGATCATCTGAACAGTGTTTGTGTTCCTACCACTGATGGTGAGGCCCAGCTCCACGCCTCTCTTCTTCGGGAGCTTGACGTGGAAAGTACCGCTGCTCGGCACCACTGACTCTGTGACACACACACACACACACACACACACAAAAGCCATTAATATATATATAGAAAAAAGCAGCAAATAATTCTTTTCCTGTTTAACATTTGTAATTACAAGACATTTGGCTCTTGCTCTTATCTCCTCTGAATTGCTCTTCTCTGGGGCAAACAGCGACTTCAAATCCTCACTGTTTGCCTGCATGAGTCGTAAAAACTAATTCCACCGGCAAAACAAACTCCACATCCAGAAGCAATCACTGCGAGCGGAGCAACCACTTAAGGCCTTTAACGAGCTGCTTGGATCGACTCGTCACTTCAGAGTCCTTCAAACCCGCCGAGAAGCTCTCATCATTCACTGACACCGCAAACGTGTTCATTTCTGTCCTCGAGAGCGAAGCGAGGAAAGACTCAGATAGTCTGAATAACAGTGTCATAAATTTGGCAATGAACATTTTGCACCATTAGCCGTCCATCAGTCAAACTTCCTTGTCTATTACAGTGATTTAATTTCATGAGCAGCGTTCTGCCCGACAGCGACAAAAAGTGGATGATAAGTCTGTTCCTTTCAGAGCCGCCCAACTTATTTTGAAAGACTTAAAAAGTTAGACATTATGCTTGGAAATTGGCTTCATCAACTGTTAGTGTTAATGACAGGGTAGGAAATCATTGTAATTTCACTCTCTTTATATTTCATCTTTCATTTCATTCTAGTCAATGTGCAATATTTTGTATTTAGTATGTAATATTTCATATTGAATCCAATAATGCAAGTCCATGCAATTTCTCATTTAAATGTGTGAATATCGTCTTTTTAGCCTGTTTAAATTGCTTTTTTTTTTCTTTTTTACTATTTAACTGCTTCCATCCACTTTGCTGCTGTACATTATGAATTTCCCCACTGAGGGACGAATAAAGGTTTATCTTATCTTATTAACTTATTAAATGATGCAACATTACGAAAGGAAACAGTGGACATGCACCACACTGCTGAAATCAAATCCAAGTGTCTCATAGTGATCACAAGGTTAAAAAGTTTGATTTCAATAGTTGAAAAATAAATGATAAAATGTTTATACTGATTTTATGTAAGTTGTTTTTGATTTCACAGGTAATGTTTCAGCAAACAGTCCCAAAGTTCTCAGTAACTAAAGTAAAATATGTCTGTAATTGTTTCTTATAATGTATAACATTAAAAAGCCAATTAAACTAAATTAATCTGTGTGTGTTTGTGTACAACAAGAGACTTTTCCATGAACTTTTTCTAACATCTTGGTGTGAAAATAATTCAATTTAAAAGAAGTTTGAGGAGCCGCCTTTGAGTCGAGGTTTCTCACTCGTAAAGCTTCGAGATACGGAGAATTTCTTTAGTGATATTGAGTAAAATTGAATGCAAACATAACTTCTGAAAGGTAAAAAGTAGAGATGCTCATGATCAGCAGATACTAAACTAATTCACTCACACAACATTAATTTCACCTCTCAGAAACTTGGATAGTGAGTTCAGAAACCAGTTTCAGAATGTAACTGGATGCGGCTTTTCTTCAACATAGAAATCAGAACTAAAGACAGTAATACCCAGCTTTAAACTGGTGTGGTATCAGTGTGGATGTCACATTTTCATGGGGTTAAAAGCATGAAGACGGGGTCGCGCCCGGCGGTGGAGCGCTGTAATTATTCTGTCCACCCCTGACTGCGATGAGACTAAAGCTCTCAGCAGCTCGGTTTGACCGGTTCATCCTGTCGGTGCAAACGGGTCTATCTGCACGTTCTCCCAAAAAGCTGCTAAATGCTCAGTGTTCAACAGCTGCTCTCTTCTCTTTAATCATGTTGAGAAAACGCTCGTAGACGAGTAAAGAGCTGCAACAACATTCAGCTTCTGACACCTGTTCACGTTGTTGCAACAGGTGTCTGACAATTTACCATCTCCCATAGTTGACATGAGCTTTAATAAGAGAGTAGTAAGTCGGCTAATTATAGCAGAGATCTGGTCGGTATCATGTTATAAATGTGATGATACGAGACACAATCTGAGAATGTGGCCACACAAACCTGCTACATCGAATTCTATCTCCAGCGAAACCTTATTGGTCAGCGCCGCGTCTCGCAGCAGCTGATTGGCCTCCTCCAGAGTCCCATCTTCTGTGGGGATCCCGTTGATTGACAGGAGGCGGTCTCCAACCTGCAGCAGGCCGCACCTACAACAGGACATAACACTGTGACTTCAGATTGGAAACGTTGGATATTTACTTTCTAAATATCATCCCACAAATCCCTCGACTGTCAGCGTTCAAAAAACTACAGCTCCCATGTTGTGATACTGAGGCAACAACATGCGTGACACTTTCATTTTAACTGTTTCTCCCTCATCCACCAACAACTGTCTCTTCATATCACGTCTCCAGCTCTTTAGCAGCTGCTCTGTCTGCTCTGGTTAACATTCGATGCTCCTCAGCTCCTTTCATGTCTGAGCTGGATTTTTAGTCATTCGTGTTAAAAATGTCAAAGTGATTTTGAATGTGAAGTTTTTTTTTTATTTCTGGAGTGAAATCTGGAAGTTATGGTTTCACTGTAGAGAAAAATATTTTCTGGTTGGACTGTGATCTGTTTTGGGCCTAAAATTGGGTTCATCTATGTCAAAATTTGTACTTGCTGAATTTCTGAGGTCATTAATAGAGAAGATTTCCAGTTATTAAGTCCTGAATGACCCATAAAGGTTCCACAAAGCAAAGAGAGATGAAAGTCTCCAAAAACATCCAGACACTAAATTCTGTCTCGAGTGTGCACATGTGCACTCAGTATCATGTCACTTTATATCACCTGAAATAAAACATGATCATGGAGCTATTTTCTGTGCCTATTTAGACATGATTACCTGCCGGGTTAAAACGCTCCCAAAGGGGAAAGCAGAACTCCAGTGTGTAGGTGGACTAATCATCAGCCCCCCGCCTGTGGTGCTTTTTTCCCTTTGATTCATTTTGCAGAGACAGCCGACACCAGGAGGAGCCTCGGACCCCCTGCTGTGATGCATATCACATTATTTTTAGCCACTGTAGCTTTTAATGCTGCTGTTTGGATATTAAAGATTCCCGTTTCCAAAATATCCACCGTTTACAAACTCCCAAACTCGGCTCCTCGCTACATAAATCAGAGCTGGAATGAAAGTAAAGCACATTAGCAGCGACTATTAAAGTAATGAATCATGTAAATACCTTTCCTTGGCAGATTAGAGGTATATTATCAAGGAGTCATTCCGTCTTTAGAGATACGGGCCTGTGAATTCAAGCAATTTTGGAAGCGAAGCCCCTCATAAGTTATTTTACTGAATTTGAAGTCTGCTAACAGGCCTTGCAGGCTTCAAACCACCAGAGATACAAATAACAATATACTGTCCATGCAACGATTTCTTTTTAAAGCGAAACACTCAGCTAATAGTGTTAAGTACTCCAATAAACACAAGGCTCGACTTTTCTTGAGTATTTAATGAAGCTCACAGCAGTAAAACTGCAGCAAAACCCACAAACTGCTCACATATGTCAAAATCAAACTAATGCATAATGTGGTCTGGCTGTGTGAGGAGCAAAGAGCCAGCGTGCAGAGTCGTGGTGCATTCATGGTGAAACTGTTCCAAACCCTGGCAAAGATTCAAACTGTGTTATCATGTCATTCAGATTTAAAGTATAACTACTACACCTACACGACCGAGCCTTTCCAGGACGCCCCTTTCACGCCCAAGCACCCGAGCCGTCTTACAAGCAATGCTTATTGCCAGATAAAAACAATGCAACAATCAATCAATCACCAAACCGAACCAACATCAATCTGAAACAAGAATCAAGTGGCAAAGAAAGCAGTTTGCTTCATGTTCCGAATGTTGCAAAAATAATTAATGCACAAATCTAAAAATAAAAAGAAATTTGCTTTTGTTTACGCAGAACAAATCTAGTCTAGTCAATCTGGGTCACTAACTACTGTGTTTCTACTCTCCAGATTTAATCGTTTTTCCCAGTCATGCATTTCTTTAATGGCTATTTTTGATAATTAAAATTATATTTACTAGTTTGACAGACACGTTCGTACAAATGAGACATGAGATCGGTTGGATCATAAGCAAACAACACTTATTGTACTTTGAAACTTGCTTCTATAGACTTCACGTGCCATTTACATGAGCTTTAGTTGGTTTCACACACACACACACACACACACACACACACACACACACACACAGCTGATATATCCTCCATCAAGCTGTGAGTGGGTGACCTGTATTAATATAGCCAGACATCTTCATTGTGATCTGAGGATTAAATGTCTCACCGTCACCTGTTTCCCATTTTTTGTTCAAGAGTTAATATCTGTCTTCACTTCTTTCCTCTGTTTCTCTGTCTCATTATTATTTCTTATTCTTTCTCTTTGTGCAGTTTGAAGGATGATCTTCATTCCTTCCTTTCACATGCATTCATCTTAATCTTGCAAGGTGTTAATAGATATGGTTCTAAGTGAGTAGCTTCATAATGGAGCCTTAATCTTCAGTTTAACTAGCAACATACAGTATCTGTTTACATGCCACTACAATGCATATATACATACAGTATATGATTGGTTACTGCTTATATTTCACTACCAGGATGTTGCAGAGAATGTTGCCTTTTGCCTCATCAGAGCTGAAGGTCTGACAAAGCACAGAGTTTATGTTCAGGCTGAAGTCAGGATGAAGATGTGGTTGTGTGTGTAACACAGACTGTCCACAGCAGCTTCCTCAGCTCAGCGACTCTGAACGACCACGAGTGAGTTTGGTGTCAGAGCACAAACTGCTGTTGTGACCACAAACTCCCTTTGAAAATCTGGCACTTTATCTAGATCAGATTTTTAATTGTTAACGTGCTCTTGTAAAGTGGGCATTAAATGTAACACATCAAGTTTCAGCGAGAAAAATCCATCTTCAAGCTGCTGTTTGATGATGTTAACTGAACCATTTCAAAAATATATTGCAGTACTGGAAGTTTAATTTAATTTATTTTTTTAAGTTTCTAAATTTTGTTAAGATTAAATTTTGCAAATTGTCAATTTAACACTTTTAATGAGTAGTAGTAGTTTCCAGAGGACTGCTTCAATTTACTTTTTTTAAATGATACCAGATAACGTTTATATAAAAACTTTCAGCAGCACTAATGCAGAATAATTGCAGGTCAAAACCTGAAAGCAGGACGTCCGCGCCGGTCACCGCTGCACAAGACTTATGGTTTTAAAGACTGCAAGTTGTAAGTTGCAAGTGTAATTCAGAGCGGTGTGAAAGGGTTTACTTGCATTCACCCTGTCGAGCGGGGAGGAAGGTACTTATCGATTCCTCCGACGTGGGCGAGGGGAAGCGAGCTAATTAGTGTTGTTAGCGTGGGCTCTAATGGAGAAGGGAGTGTGGCCTCGGGGTGCAGAAACACACCCAGCACTTAGAGAAGCTGTTAATACGACGGGAACATCAATCAGTACACACACACACACACACAACACACACACACACATACACACACACACACACACAAAATGCAGATACAAATGAGAATTCATACAGAGAGACTGACATGAAGTTGTGAACACATATGCATGAATTAAAGTGCAACAAAAACAATCACACAGAGGACTGTGAACACACACACACACACACATACACACACACACACACACACACACACACACACACACACACACACTCATGTATGTGCAGTAAATGCTTAAAAATGCTCATACACCCTCACATCACACGGAGCCGAGCAGAGCTGTTAATACACAGCCAACATCAGTCTCACACACACCCACTCATAAAAACACTAATGCACAGGAAACACATGCGCGTGCGTGCACACACACACACACACACACACACACACAAGAAAGCTCAGTAAAGCTGCTAATGTAGCACTGAAGTCAGCACATGTCCAAAGATGTGTGTAGTTCGTACAAACACACAGACACACACAGACACAGACACAGACACACACACACACACACACACACACACACACTCAAAGCCATTAGTTGAGCTGCACTTTAACAGCTTGCTGTGATTTTAACAGTATTATTAAGAATCTTTGCAATATTAGAAACCTCAACTCGTTTTTTTCAGACCTTCTTTCAGTTTCAGTCTTCATTTTGTAAATCTTTATATTTTTACTCTGTAGATTGTATCTGATTGTTGTAGTTATGACCGACCTTGCAAAGATCAACATGTAAAATAAAGAAAATATAGAAATATCCTGGTAAAATATGATGCTTACTTTGATTGAATTTAAATTATCCAATAGTATATAAAAAAACACTCAAAGCTCAAAACTCAAGCACTAAAAAAATGTTTGCTTCTCATTCTTCTACTTCTTCATACACATTTGCTTAAGTGAAGTTGACCTTTAATTTGCTACTGAGGAAGTGATTTTTGAGTCGTGCCAAAATAAAAGCAGCAGTGTAACAAAGACTTGTATCTTTGTTTAATGTGTTTGTGTTGAGAGGCTACACATCACAGAGCAGACACATTTGTACAGAACATATAGATGTGCAGTTTATTGTGTATTGTGTATATTGTGTGAATGTGTGTGTGTGTGTGTGTGTGTGTGCTCACCTCTCTGCAGAGCTGTCGGGCTCTATGAATCGGATGAGAGGGGGCGCTGACAGTGTCTCGGTGGCAAATATTCCTCCCTGCAGCTGGACACCGAAGCCGTTGAGCGGGTCGCCTGTTAGGACGACCTCGCTGGTCTCGACGTGAACCACCTGACCGCCCGGACCCACCGAACTGGACGCCAGGGACACTGAACACACACACACAGAATAGATTGACTTTTTGGTTATTCATTTTCCTTTTGAAATTTTTTTCATAATTGTACAAACAGACAGACATATAGATCTTACAAGAGCTTTTGTGCTCTTTCTTCCTCTGCCGCCGTTTGAGCAGCGAGTTGCGTGGACTCATGGGAACTGTAGGCCTGGGCAGGGTGCTGGAGCTCTGGCTGCTGGGGCCCGATGTGGTCGTGGAGCCGGGAGAGAAACTGGCTGACACCAGAGCTGCAAAGAGAAACAAGACAGATGAGGTCCACTGTTCTCTTACCGCAAGAAGACTGAAGAATTAATGAGGAAGGAAAGACAGACAGTCAGATAAGTTTGTCCCGTCTGTGTTCTTACACTTGCAGTAGTCGAGGCTGTTGATGGTGTTGTTATTGGAGGCGGTCCACGACTTGTTGAGGGTGGAGCTCGTGTTGCAGAGGGTGGAGTTCTGAGGGTGACAGTAGTTGACACAGGGGTCCCAGGAGTGGGGGTGGTCCGACTTCTGAACCTTCACTGGAACACACGCAAATGGTTTTGTTATTGTGAAGCTTTCACTAACATTAGTTCACATGTCTCACTTTAAAAGACGCCCTGTGGAGTTTGTGTGTGTGTGTGTGTGTGTGTGTGTAAACAGAACTTTTGTTTTAAATGCAGTAACGTGATCATATCTCTACTACATTGGTGATGGGCAGGTGAGCAGCATCTCTTCTGTAGCATCTCCTTTAATGAAACATGTTCTGCCATTGTTCAGTCCTTCACAGTTGGTATCTTTGCTATTCTACCTTATCCAAGGCCACTTTTTCAGGTTGTGCTCCAGAAGGCAGAGGTATGATTACATTATCCGAAATCTAAAATGTGTAAGACGAGGGAAGACGCCTACAGAGCATCAGACACTCTGGCAGGCGGCGGCTCAGCGAAATGAATAACTAGAAGTCGCTCATTCACAGGACGTATCATGAAGATAGAGACGTTACAAACACCTGCCAGTATTTTCCAAAAACACCAGTTCTAACTCATTAACCTATAATATGTAATTATCTCATTCTGTTGTCAGTTAATTAGAAAAGCAACACAGCGGCTACATGACGCCTGACTGAAAACACAGAAGTTGCTGTTGGACTGTGCCATCTGTTAAAAAGTCCCTTTCCCTCTGATGTCGGGGGGAACCTATTCTCGGGAAACTCCGACTGTGAGCATCAGCATACAATCAAGGCTAAAGTCTGACAACATACACAGCTCCATGTGTAATTCCTCTCCACACACACTGATCTGGACTCTGGAGCTGATCCTAAGCTGCCCCGCGCTGCCACATCCATCCTGCAGAGCTTTTGTTTCCTCGACATGTGAGCCATCTTATCTAAACCGCTCTGTTGGCGGGAGGTCTGAGGAGCAGAAGTGTCGGGCGGCCTCGGGGCCAGATCTGAGAAATGTGGAAACGTTTTCCTCCCTTAATCCTCCCCGAGTAAAAATAAAGTCATTACTTCCAGCGAAACACACTGGAAAGACGGATCTGCTGACAGGAAGTGGCTGCGGTGACACAGATAGATGCAGGCGGGACGCACATACACACTAATGCTCACTGACACACCTTAGATAGATAGAAGATGATACATAAACACACACACACTTATGTCCAGGCTCGCCAACACTAATCTATGCTGCACTGACACACAATCAAAGTCTCACACACACACACACACACACGACTGCAAAACCTTTAATCAGACTGTCTATTAATAAAGCAGCAGCAGGCCGCAAGGTCTCCTGCAAGGCCATCTGTATCCTAATGAGCTGTGTTCACTTCCAAACACACACGCACACGCACACACACACACACACACACACACAATTGTGATTACAAGAAGGGAAGAATGAATTTTGCTACATAGAGACAAATGAAGGAGACAGGAGATGAAATGGCGACCTTTCAAGAGTGTGTGTGTGTGTGTGTGTGTGTGTGTGTGTGTGTGTGTGTGTGTGTGCGGCTTCCAGGACTTTATTTGTCGCTTCAGCATAGATTAGAACAGAATGAATAAGAACAGAAGGAAGAGGAACAAAAGAGAGAGAAGGTGGGGAATGAATAGAAAAATGGAGACAAGATGAGCAAAGAGGGAAGGAGAGGAAACGAGGAGAGGAAACGAGGAGAGGAAAGTAGGAGGTGTCAGGCTGTAAGCAGCGTTTGACAGCGGAGGTGTAATGACTTAATTAAATACCATCCTGCCTTTACACTCCCTGTCACTCAGCTCTCATTCATCTGGCAAGTCTCTTTTCAACTTTCTCCCTTCCTGCTGTTTCCACGCTGAGATGAAACGTGCAGATTCTATCGAAAGTAGAACTGAGGCCGAGGTTTGAGTCTATTTCGGTCTAGAATTTGTCTTTACTTTGTGTCTATCAGCCTCTTCTTTAAATCCCGCCTTCCTCTCTCGAGTCTCTAATCAGGTCAGGAAAATGCAACTTGAAGAAACACCAACAGATTTTTCCCACCAAGCTGGAAAATTAATTCGTCGCTGCCTCTTTGACTTAAGTCACTACAATACTGGCAGCTTCAGCACAGGTTCAACACGTGTGTGCACCTGTGTGTGTCTATGTCTGCACGCATGTCGCTGTATGTGTGTGATGTGTGTGTGTGTGTATGCTTGTCATACTTAAAGCCCCTCAGCTGTGAGGCATTAACCTGGGATAATAAAGCCGCCGTTGGAATCAGCGTTTCTGCCGTAAATCCACTGGCACTAATTCTCCCGCAGATGAAAAGCCGTCATTCGGCTTCGGGCGAAGAAACACTCAACTTCAACTAATTAAACGCAAAGTTGCCGTTGCACAAAAATATTCCTCAATCTGTGTTCTGCGAGAGAGAAAGACACTGGGATGAGCGGATTGTTTTTGTGATTTGCTAAATGTGCGACTTCATTTCTAAATCCTAACAAAATCTTTGTTGTGGTTTTTACGCTGCCCCAATTCTGTGTTTATCCAAAATGGCTGCTGAGGGAGGTTTAATGACATGAAGCTTTAAATACATATATTAGCATATCATTGATCTACTGTCCTGGTCTGTAATAAAGCCAGTGTTTGTTATGCTGAGGACTGCACACATTGACATCTAAGGTTAAGGACATTCACAGTCTCTCAGCTCTGGGCATCTTGTGAGCGCAGTAATAGTTCATGTCTATTCAACTTGCTCAGCAGGAATTAGCCACAGACAAAGTTTGCTGTGTCCAAAACAACGGCAGGTTTTTCTGCAGAATGATACTAATAAAAACTAAAGTTTGTCTTGGGGACCTGTCATTTGGCATCAAAGGGCTGAAAAGAGTAAGATAGATTTTATCAGGTGAGTAAGAAGCTGGATAACGAGCTGTGGACAGAAAAATAAACAATCTTTGGAAATAAAGAATGAAGGATTTTGGTGGCTACAGACCCGACACACACACATGCACACACTCAGACTGTATGATGGCGCAGAGCAGACTGACAGCAAACAGCTTCGATCTCATCAAGAGATTATTACACTCCTTAACTTCAAGACCAGGCGAAGTGACGCACACACAAAAATGCTGACACACAGATCCATATACCTGGATCTCTCTCTCTCTCTCTCTCTCTGTCTTTGTGTCCACACACCTGACTTCTGAATCGCTTTAGTGGCAGACGTGTGTAAAATGTTTACCCACAGAGCTGCTTCATCACACATCTGACACTCGACAATCAAACAGCGTTAACAGCTGCTGTCGAGGACACACGAGGTGCTGAAAGAAGGACATCAACATGAATTTGGCCACAGAACTAAACACAGACCATCTGCTCGACAACAGCACGGACGTGACGAAATAGCAGGATAAATAATGTGTTCGTGAGCGATTAAAGGATAATTACTGCACTTTGAAAAAAAAAAAAAAATCATGACACTTTTGTTGATGTTCTGTTCTTTAGTTCAGTTGAATGTATTCATGGCAGTTTAACATTACATTGCTGCTTATTGTCTCCACACAGGAAACAGTTCTTTATAACTACTGTACATTGTAAACTGGATACAACTAGAGACAAAAACAATGAAGCTGCAAAGTAAATGTTTAAAAGTCACTTCAAGACAAATTTATGTCTAAGCTGAGAAATAAATTGACTTTAACTCTAAATCTTTCCTGACTTATTGAATATCTGTAGCTATAAAGGTTATATAATGCTGTGGCTGGGGAGAATGACCCGCCCTCATAAGACCAGCCCACCAGGAAAAGTCTGAACTTCCTGACGATCAGTCTGCACCTGAACATCACCTCATTCAGCTTCACAGCATCTCGCCAAAGGACTGCGGGTGAAAATGATCCAGCTGGCAAACACTGGCACATTTACAGGAATGTTGATTCATGTGTGTCCTTATGAATAAATAAATGAAATATATCACAGATGGACACACACATGTTGTATCATATGTTAGTCCACATGCGACAGCATACATTAGTTTCTGTTTTTTAATAACACAATCTGCAATAGATTTAATTTGTCCCTAATGAGTTGTGGCTTTATCTCTCATTTTATTTGAAGGCTGTTCAGGATTCTGCAACTGGTGGTGAGTTTTACGTTCTTCCCCAGACAGATGTATGACTATAAGATAATTTACACCAAATGTGACCTGATTTCTGAAACCTGACAGTTTCATCCTTCCCACTGTAAATTCAGTTTAAATGCAAAAATATATATAGATATTTACTCATATGTAACTTTGTCAGAATCCAAGAGACATTTGACAAATGTCATTTTTGGATGGTCAACTCGGTGGATCTGATGTTCACAGACACACACAGCTGGTTCACTCACCTGTGTCGTGCTGTTTCCCAGTTAGCCTCGTTTGATGGGAGGGGAGGATTTCTAATTTCACCAGTTCCGTTGTGCTCGCCAGCAGCTGCGTCGCCTCCAGGACCGTACAGTGCTCTGTCGACGTCCCGTCTATGGACAGCAGGTGATCTCCGGCATGTAACGCTCCACATCTGGCGAAACACCGACAGGGAGAATGAGGAAGGAGCCTCGGCACAACGAAACACAAGAGACAGAATTACAGTACAGACTCTTCTGTTTATGTTGTGTTAGCCGGATTGGCCCAGATCAACCTGCCGCACAGCTGGTCGACCCGGGTGTCTCGCCATTTCATACCGTGGTTCAGATTTTAAAAATGAATTTGCAGCCGTGTGGGAATAGTGAGCGACGGAAGGCGGACCTCCACGCTCAACCTGTTCAGTCGACTGAGGTTATTTCAGTGCTCCTTTCAGCACTGACACAAAGTTCAACTGCTTCATGTATATTTTAGAGCCAGACCGAGGCTCGGGGCAATATCCTGTCTCCTACTGTCTGTGTTAGTTATAGGGCTGAAGACTGTGTGTGTGTGTGTCTCTGAGTGAGAGACAGAGAATATATACACTCTCCATAAATATGCAGCTGTTGCATATCTGTAGCCCGACTGCATAGATTTGGTTCCAGAAGAGGGAGAGGATGTAATGAAGTCACCGAAAAACTGAATGTATATAAAATCTGCAAACATATACTGTACATTGTGTGTGTGTGTGTGTGTGTGTGTGTGTGTGTGTGTACCTGTCCACCACGCTGCCAGGTTTAACCCGGTCGATGACAATGACCTGCTTATTTCGATGATTGGCCGACGTCAGCGTGATGCCCAGTGTCGCTCCTGGAGACTTGGCAATTTCCACTAATAGCGGACCGGAGGCGTTCGTTACTGTGTCTGATTGAGGGAAAAAAGTTGAATCATATGAATCATTTTGCTGTTTACTGTGATCTGATCTGAAAGCTCCTGTGCATGAGACGAAAACAACAGTGGCCCAGCAGAGGATCTTTCAGTGTCTGTATCACCAACATTAAGCAGCAGATGAGCTGGAGGCAAAAATGCCCTTAAAAGCAACAAGCACCAGATGTGACGACCAGGGGATTCTTCCTGGTGCATTCTGGGCGAATTAAATTGAGCAGTTTGACACAGAAAAGCAGCCGAGCTCGGCCTGAGGCGGCAGAAAATGCCAACGCATCAACAACAAATATCCAATTTTTAATTTCAATGGCATTTTAGTGAAGTCTAGAAACTTTTGCCCCGAGCTTTAATCCATGCTGAGTCTGGTGTGTGTGTGTGTGTGTGTGTGTGCGTGTGGTCTCTCACCCATGATAGTGACATCATACTCTATCTGGAACAGGGCTTCCTGGCCGCACTGAGCCAACACGCTGAGGGCGTCGCTGTGGTTGGCGTTGTGCAGCGGTACGCCGTCCACACTGAGGAGACGATCACCGGGACGCAGCGTGCCCTCTCTGAACAAACAAACAAACAAACAAACAAAGGTTATTTCTCTTCACCTCCTGCTAATTTTCTTTCTCATTTCCTCTTTTGCCTTCTTCTCTTAAAAGTTTAACTTGCAAAATCACTTTTTAAAATCACTCCTTCCACCTTCAGTCTCTCTGGCTCAAACACGCTTTATTTGTATGACTGAGTCCTGAGCAGTGTTGTAGTAAACTGTATGAAACAATCCATAACGTGTGAAACTCACTCACTCTCCCATCTTACTCCTCTTTGTGTAATCATTACTTCCAAACATCTCTTCTTCAGTTTACACATTTCCTTGTGTCCTACTTTTTCCCTTTCTTCTCCTACCTCCACTCCTCTCCGTCTGTCTGATCTCACCTCCTCTCATCTGTCTCAGACTAACCGTTTCTCCTCGGGTTCAAGTGGAGGACAAACAGTGGAATCAGCATGAAGATGACAGATGATGCTGAAGCCGTCAAAATATCCAGATTAAACATCGTATCATTTGATCTGGTTTCATTTAAATGATGGTAATTTTCAAAAAGTCCCTGCTTGACAAAAGCACTTTCACAGCCTGGATGCTCAATATTCAAGTGGCACATTTCAGGCAATTATTTATTTCTCCCGAAATGGATATGCAGCATTTTTAATTTTTCATGCACAGATCTGCATTAAAGAGCTGATAGATGCTTTATGCATGATGCCAGAGTGTGAGTAACACAGAGCCGTCATCACAGCAGCCAGAAGTAAAGCACGATGCCGATCGCCCGAAAGCTTTTCAACAACATGATGCAAGCCAAGCCGAGACCGAAAGGCTTTATCAAGGCTGGAATTAGGTTTAATGGAAGAAGTTTCAAATGAAATGTGAGGAGAAAATGTGATCACTGTGAAACTCTGACAGGTTTGACCTTAGATCTACCTGAGAAACAGGTAGGTTATGTTCTGATAAAAAAAAACAGCTGCTTCACTGACATTAAATGTACGTCAGAGACCTGCAGGCTCGCTGCGTCTTCTCTGCTCACGTGATGCAGTGGAAGCAGTTTGTGATCCTGCAGGAAGCAGCGCGGCGCTCCAGCACTTTCAGAGTTCACAGTAATTCCCGCTGGGCGATGCTGAAAACGCAGGCACTCCTGGGACTGTATGGTGCTGTGGATTAACTTTCTCCAATTGGCATATAAATGGGGAATAAAGCGGCGTGAATATCTCATTCGCTTCCCCTGGACTGACCCACATTTTGAGATGGTTTTCTTTAGAATGGTGTTAGATGAGCTTCTTGGCAAAATAACTCTGTAGTAAAATGAAAATTAATCTCGGTCTGGTCCCAGACTGTCATTGAGTGAGTGCACCTGCGGAGGATGAACTGGAATAAGACCACTGATAATACAAAACCAATAGCTTTGATTCATCTATCGATTTTTGACAAATATAAAGTCGATCACATACATGAACCCATAAGATGTGTGTGAGATCTCCGACAAGCATTCACTCACTTATTCAGTAGAAAAATAAAACAGTTGCTCAGCATGTGTCCTAATTTATTGCTGTGTGCAATTCTTTCTCATAGTTGACACTGGAATAAAAATAGCATCTCCCACTTCTAAAGTCTAGCGTCAACTGATTGAAGCTGCTGAGTGATCAGAGAACAGGGTTACGCTTTTTTTCTCTTTTCCTGTCTTGGCTGCAGGAACAGTGTAGAAACAGCTGAGTAAAGCCTGCTGTTCACAATGAGGCTGAGAAAGCAGTGAGATTTGTGTATTGGCATAAACAGACGTGTGACAAAGATAAAAACAACATAAGGTGTCTCTGTAAGATGTTGTTCTGGCACCAGCCTCCAGAACAGCTCCTTGTCATAGATTATCCAAGTCTGAACATCTTTCCAAAAGACTCCCAGGTTTGTTTTAATGTTTCACACGTCACTCCAAAATTTATTGTTATTCTTCTCTTCTATTCACAGTTTTCCTTAAATCGTCACTCATCTGTTTGTGTTTCGTGTCGCTGGGTGAAGTGAATCCTCAGGGTGCTCGTGTTAAACAACATTTCATATCCAGTTCAGTAAACAGCCTTTCTGCAAAGTACTTCACAATCAAACTGCATTGTACAAGTTAAATTAAAGCAAGATTAGAATCAATGTCAAGAAACAAGTTTAGTTCTAGTGCTACACAATAAACCTAACTTATCAAACACAATCATTTGCAGATCTAAACTTTATCTTGTGATAGTTTTTTTTTTGCATCCAGTCAGCACACAAACATTTCAGGTAATGACATGATGCAGGTTTTTGATTTCATGCTGCATTAGTTGTTGCAGGGAATTTCTCAGTTTGTGTTTTTAGTTGCAGGCTTTTAAGTTAATATTTTATCATTGTGGATTCCTTCAGTAAAAAATATATATATATTAAAATGATGTACCTTGTTGAGTTGCTTTGTTTCTTGACCAAAAGAAAAATGTGCAAGAAGTTAAGATGGCCCCTTTAGTTCCTCAAACAGGAAGTGGAAGAGTCCAACTGTTTGTGCACCTGAGGGGGTTTCACACACTCAATGAGAAGGTCACTGTGGTTCTGTGACTTCCTGGATGAAACAAAGTGGACACGTCTCCAGAATATGAGGTCTGAATTTCTGTAGACAACTTTTCTCTGTCTGTTAAACTCACTGCACACATATTCACCTTTTTGCTGTATTTTTCCCTGGAGGTTTTTTGAACGGAGCAAACGTGGTACGAAGCGACGCACCGGATCGACAGAAGGTTGAATCACCGCTGCATTACATCAGTTAAACAGTCGCAAAGCTGACATTTACATGAAAATGTCATGGATTATTTCTCAAACATGAAGACTGAGACAGACACACGGTGACAACATTAAAGGGATATGAGGTGATTCATGCCGCCGCCGCCATGAGTAACACACAACTGTCAACATACCAGTGACAGTGACAGGAAATGACACCGTTATCCCTGGGCTTTATTCGCATGGAGGCACAGACGAGTCTTCCCGCTCCTGACTGGAACTGCCCGAGCTGAGCCGCTGTTAGTTTAAACTCAGCGGAAGCCAGTGCTCGTCTGGCTTTTAGTTCCTAGACATCACTTTTTTTTTTTTTTTTTTTTTTTTTTAGAATTGCCCTTTTCACCCATGAAAAAGACAAACGTGATCTGTCTCTCCGACTCTGACTGTACATGCATGTGTGTGTTTGCTCAGACACGTCTCACTGTAACTGTGTGTGTGTGTAGATGTTTGTTTGGCACATGTGGATGTTTGTGCAGAATATGTGAGTTCATGTTTGCTTGAGTGTGCAGTCAGCTACCTGTCTGCAGGACCTCCTGGCCTGACGTAGGTGACCACTAGGGGGCGTGACTTGTGCCAGTCCTCATTGGTACCGCCTGAGAGAAGAGAAAAGGTGATCAAATTAAACACCTGATTAGAAATGTTCAGTTTATTACTTATTTTGATTCAGTCTGACAATTATTGAAACTGGCTTCAGATTCAATCACACTGAGGGATTTACCTCTTCTGTGTTTTGGTCAAACTATGGAACTGTATCCACAGTTTTAGCTGGGATTGTTCTGAAAACTCAATCAGCTGATTATTTACAAGTTCAAACATTGAATGAAAACAAACAATAATAATAAGAACTAATCACAAAACATGGATGTTTGTCTAAAAAAAAAGCCTCTGAGTTGCTTTTGGCACAAAGTAGATTTTAATATGAGGATTTGTGCAAAAACAACACAATGCTGACAAGAATAAATGCAACTAATTTTTCATTATCTGTTTCAGCAAGTTGATTTTCACACGAAACAAAAGAACTGACAAAAGAGTCAATTAAAATGATGTGTGATTTAGAAATGTTCAGCAGATATGTGAAGAATATACAGTTTAGGATAAAGCCTCCAATTCACTGTTGCCTTCCTGTGAACTTTTTACATTTTTACATTTTACATTTCTCATCTTTTTCCTAATTTTACTTTTTTTCAGTGCCAACAAAATAAATGATGGAATTTTTACGTGGCAGAAAACAGCGATACTGCAACAGCCTTTTCAATAAGTGACACAATCCCAGAATGTCAATCATGAGTTTTCATAAACGTACAGTAACTGGCTGATTTTGCTGATGGTTACCTCTCATGACGAAACCGAAGCTGTTCCCCTCTTTGTGCAAACAGATGTCGATTGTCTTTGATATAACCCCTGAGGTGCTGTCTGGTGCTTTGAGAAGGGGGAGAGACCCAGAGAGGAGGAGACACACAGGGAGAGTGAAGTTATTCATTTTAGTGAAAGTGATAACTGCTGCGTTATTTCCAAGAGTAATTTACTTCTGCTGCTCCACAATCAAGTACAATTAAAGTTTTGACATCCACAACATTTTACATCACCCCAATGGAGCATAATCATTTAACAGAGAGAAAAAAGACTTGTATAATGTTATAAAGCATAAAACAAGAAATACTCATTTCTACCTGCATCTGGATCCAAATATGTACGTAGTACAGATTTTGGCTTTTATTTAAAGATGCCTATAATCTCCTTTACTGCTTTCACTGTAGCTACTAAAACTACAATTCTATTATCTTAATATGCATCATAATAAAATAAACATGCATTTATGTGGAAGTGATGCTGCTGCTTCAGTCAGATAACGAGCTCATCAAGTTCTAACTGGAAATTGGAAAAATGGAACAGCGGTAAAAAGACATGAGGTAGAAGAAACAGATCAACCTTGTTCTTTTTTTTTTTTTTTTTTGCCACAGAAATATGAATCAGGACCCTTGCAACAGTGGTCTCATTGAAATGAATGAGAAGGTTGTGCTCGGAAACAGGTTCATATTGGACGATTACACGTCTCACTGTTTACATTCAGTGTCAACACAGAATGGACTATAAGTAGCAGAAGGTGAAAAGTACATATATGGCTGTGGAGGTTGGGGTTGGGGATAGATGTGCAGTGACTTTCACACAGGAGACAAGAATTCACGTCCCACGACAGACCTGCAGTTAATATTAGCCTTTTTATCAACCCTCACACACTGAGCCAGCATCTTTCCCCAGCCTCAATCATCTCACAGTCACCATGTGCTGATATTGTAGGATGTTTAAAACACTGGCATTAGATGCAATGAATCATTAAATGTCTTCCAGGGTTTTTGCAGAATCATCCAATATCGACCTTCGTGTCTGCCGCTAACGCTGCGACTGGAGACATTTACTTTATGACCCTGAGAACCAGGTGAGAGCACAAAGCGTTGAGCCCATTTGTACCTGTAGGTGGCAGTTCATACTCCACCTCCAGCAGAACTCTCTCTCCTACGTTCTTCAGCAAACTGATGATCTCTTCATGCCGCAGTTTGGTCAGATTGATGCCGTTCACCGACTTGATGTAGTCGCCAACGTTCAGCTGGTCGCTCCTGCGCAGAAAAGGACGAGAGCATGTCGCAGAAATGACACGGCTGTAGTGAAAGAATCAGATGTACATTGTTATACTTTAGGACTGAATGCATTTATTCTTCCTCTTCTTCTGTGCTGGTGTTGCACCCACCTGGCCGCCAGTCCTCCTGGCCGTAGGTTCGACACCCGCGGTTTCCCGTCCTTGTCGGTTCCTCCTGAGATGGTGAGGCCCAGCGTGCTGCCTTCTTTCTTCACCAGCTCCACCATGGTCACCCCCCGCAGAGCTTCTAACCAAAAACACACATACACATAAAGACAAATACACACACGCACAAAACAGGGAAGGAGAAGGACACACACACACATACAGGTGTGTACACAGACATATACACACACACTCGAACACACAAGATACAGAGATAAGTGGTTAGTGGCTGCCCTCCGTCCATTCTGATTCCCAGATTAAAGGGAAGCAAGAAAAATAAAGCAAAAGGACGTTTGCTGTTTGTCCTCGAGTGAGACACTGATCCTCCGTCTGTTCTTTAGAAGAGACTCAGCTGAAATGACTGAAATGTAAATGTGAAGATCAGATAAGATAATATCAGTTAATGAGAATTAACGAAGCCTCTTTGTTTAATTTTACGTGTCGTTCCACTCGAAAAGATCCTGGCAGCGATGGAAAGGCCTCGAAAGGTTAGAGGACATAAATCCGTCCGACAGTCACGCGACCATTCAGACTAAACTCTGTGTGTGAAAACAGAAACAAGAGTTTATGAAAAGGCAAATGTATGTATATACAGTAGAAATATTTAGACTGCAGGTTGTTACTGTAGAGATTTGTTTCACTGTGAGATTCTCTGATTCTTTGAGTTTGTGTGTGACTGAATCTCACCATTAAAAAAAACTGACTCTATTGTCCATTAAAGACAAAGAAAAGTATTTAAGCTGTTAAAGTGAAAGTTGACAGGAATTATATTAATATGAGATTATTCACCAAGATTAACAAAGGCTACAATTTATAAACAGGTTTTAATCAGTTCATTCTGACTGAAATCAAATCAACCAACAAATCAAAATAAGGCAGAGGAAGTCTCAGCTTTTTGTTGATTATATATTCTGATTACGCATTGTCGTCATAATAGAATACATTAATCAAATAAAAATAGAAATGTGTAATCGATTACTTGGTCATTTGGATTGCAAAATAGGATTACAATCCCATATGTCAGACTGACTGCACTCAGACTACTGGAAGTGTAAAGACCACCTGATTAGGTTTGTGTCTTATTACTGCAGCAGGTTACACAAGACATATTGTATGTACAAATAAAGTTTCTAAAAATGTTTGAAAATCTGTGGCACTAAACAGAATTTAGACCTTGCAGTCCATTAAAGTACATATCTGAGGAATATCTCCGCCGTCGAGAGCATGTAACACATTCCTTTCAGATCATTAATACAATATTTCAGGACATTATTTGGACCATGATACGTTAAAATCTGAGTGTTCACATACTTTGAAACAATCTGTAACTTGTGTAAAACTACAACCCACTGCTGAACCCACTGACTCTCTGTGGACCGCGGTAACGAGGATCAAGGAACGGCGGACCGCTCTGACTTACTTCAACAGGACGACAAAAAAACTACTGTACAGTTATAAATTCCCTAAACGCTTCATTAAGCTACTATATAAACAAAGGCATCGCAACATGTAGAAAAAAATCACACGTAACCTGTTTTCCGACAGCGATTAGCTGCAGCGGCCGAGCTATTCTCGGGTTCGAGTCGAGGCTCGATGAGATAAACAAGTTAATGGGTTGACTTGGGAGCGACGCTGCGGAGCTCAGTTCACCTTCATCCCGCTGCCGCTTTGAAGTGAAGAGTTCACAACTAAAGTTCAAGTAGAAAACTGAGTTTCTCCACGACTGAGTGCAGTTATCTGACTCTTCTAGTGTAAAGACATTTTTGGTCTCCACCATCTCCTGAGGGGAATATTTGGCTCTTTAGCTGCTAAATGCTCCACTTTGTTCACCAGCTCATCTCTAACTGTGTCTGTCTGCGGTTTGATGATGAGCAGGGAGTGAACGGTGGCCTTTCAGAGCCTTTAGCAGCGAGACCGGATCGAAACAGTGACACAACAATGAGCTGAGACCGAGCAGAGCTGCAGATTCAGCAACATGTGTGTTCATTACAGCCACTGATGTGACGACATGAAATGTAAAAATGTGAGTTTGTGAAGCTGCCTGAGAGCCTTAAGTAATGATGTGGTAAGTAAAATATAACCTTTGAGCTGTGCTGATATACAGCTGTCTCTCCATTTGTCTGTGTTTGTATCATTATCATTTACACACACACACACACACACAGGCAACAGGAACCATTGAGTGAGCACTGCAGATAAATAGCTGTCTCTTAATCTGTCTCTATATCTTCCCCTTCACACTCTTGCACACACACACACACACACACACACACACACACACACAGACTCATGTTTCCATCACTTCATTGACCGACATTAATTTCCTGAAGAATTACCCTTAACCTAACCTTAACCCAAGCCTTCACCCTACAATGTAGTGATTTACATTACGGGGACTTGTGTCTTGTCCCCATAAGGACGGCGAATCCCCACAATGTGACGGCGTAAACAGATTTATGTCCCCACAATATGAGTAATACACGTCCACGCACACACAGGTGAGGCGAAGCTTCGGTGTGATAGATGGCTAGATTAGGTAAATCCCTCAGGCGACACCGAGGATCAGTGAGGTGCTTCACACCACAGTTATCTCGGGCGGGTGTTACAACACATGCACACACACACACACACACACACACACACACACACACACACACATTATCTGCAGAAACAAACTCATTCATTCATTAGCCCTTGTACTGTTCACATTTGCATAAAAGCACCAAAGCTTTCACAAATGTAGCTTGTTGCTGAACGTCTTCTGAACTGAATCTGTCACAAAATGAGTTTTTCCTCCACAGATGTAGAAATGTCTGTGTTGGAATTCATAAAATTTATCTACCGCTTCATTTTGATGCTCGGGGAATACAGAACACACATGAGAAGATCTTCACACCGCACGGAAAGAAACTGATCACATATTGAGATACATGCTCATGAGCAACAAGAAGGAAACAGACGACAACAACAACAAGACAACACTTGATCGTACACCTGTAAAACAAGGTGACACTGGATCCGAGCATGGAGTTATATAAGTGTGCAACGGATGAATAACGATTGAAAAAGAGACGAAGGGGACAAAGGTATAAAAGAAATAGAAAAAAAATAAATAGAGACAGATAGAGGACGGGAAATTCAATGGAGGGATTTGGCCGAGGTGATAAGAAGGAAGGAACAGAGAAAAGCTGATACAGGAGAGGAACTAAATGATTTGATGCGTGAAAGAAATTCATGAAAGAGAAAAGGTGACGAAGACAAAAGCAAAGAAATATCATATTTCTTATTTGACATTTTGTTGGTGAGCAGCTTTTTTAAGGTTGTGTTCGCTCACTTTTATCCAGGTTTCTGCTTGTGTGCTTAACCTGAATTTCAATTAAAAAAATCAACTTCACAGTCACAATAAAACTGTGGAATAATCTTTCTCTTTTATTGTGAAATCTTTCTTGCTTAACTTGATGTTGGGGTTTGACATAACGCAGGAAGGGGTCATTCAAACGTGTCAATCTGAATTATAACAGTTGGGAATAAAAAGGTTGTACTGGATGACAGATGCTGAAGAAAACAAATGTACGATATTGCAAACGCTTTTATAATAGATGTATATTATGGCAGTGAATGTTGTGGATCAGTTCACACTCAGGGACACTTTCAGAGCAAAAGCATCCATTCACAGAAAACCTGGGATCTTGTCATTATCAGGTTGTCTCTGCAGTCATCAGGTCCCCGTTCATACAAAGTCCATCTCAATCTGATAATGAACTAGAGCGAAAGTTACCCAGTTTGGACAAAAACCCCAAACTAATTAAGAAAATTTGCTGCCGTCAATTATGACAAGAGATCGTGATGATGCTTCAGTGAGGTGATGCTGAGTCTGGATAGATAGATAGATAGACAGATAGATAGATAGATAGATAGATAGATGGATAGATAGATAGATGGATGGATAGATGGATGGATGGATGGATGGATGGATGGATAGATGGATGGATGTACCTGGTATACTGTGTCTTCTCGAGGCCATGGTCTGTTCTGGTCCAGAGATATCCTTCGTTTTTCCATATGGCCCATCATCTACAGAGAGCACAGACACATAATAAACCTTTACAGATATTTACTATTTTAAAGTTCAAATTTAAAAAAAGGAATTTATCCTGGTTAAGTTAAAACAGCAAAATTTCAACAGTGACGAAGAAAATAAAATAAAGCATATGAAAATCACGTGTGTTGGATTGAGATTTGACTCAAGTTATATAAGATGATCGTTTTTATGGAAACAAAGGTCAAAGGTCAGAGTAATACACCAAACACACAACATCAACACGAATCTGCTCCACAGTGACACTTTGGACACACACTCACTTTTTGGAAATTTCTACTACTTGAGCAGCTTTAATGAGAGAAACGTGTTACAGCATCACCTTTTCCATCCAAAAACACACATTAAAAAAGAGTCCTTCTCAAACCAAACCATAAAAACACACAGATATGATTTCTCCAAACGCTGCTCCTGCATATCCAGAATCTGTCTCTGGCACCAGTCACTCATCTCTGAATAAATCACATCTTCTCCTCTACACGCTCCGCAGTGTTTCTCCACAGTCTCCCCACACGTTGGTGCTGATGAACATAATAGACGTTATTAATTGTCGGTTTAATTGACTGCCATCTGAGCTGCTTGGCTGCGCTCTCTGGGCTGCGATTGGCTGTTTACCAAGAATGAGACACACAGTTAAGGCAGCGTCCTGATTGAGTTGCTGAAAAATCAAAACAGCATTCCCTCAAAAAAACTCACTTCTTTTTGCAATTTTCAATTATCACAGGCTGAAACACAAAGGTTTGAGTACAAGATGGAAAAGAGTCCCTCCTTAACTTCCTTCAAAAGATGGAAAAAACAAACAAAAAAAACATGTTCTCCTCTTACGTGCTTCTCTGCATTTCTGCATTCGCTTCATTCTCTCTCTGACAGTTTTCCACTTGTCCAGCATGTGAGCAAAGTGTCGAACATGAGCACATGTGAGGGAGACAAAGTTCATGATGAAGGCGAACTGAAAGCTGAACGTAGAGATGAGCCTGAACAGTTTTTCTTACAGTTCCCTCTCTCGCTGAACTCATGCTGCTTCAGGGACGTTTCCTCCCTGACAAGTGTAAAATCTGCAAGAATTGTACAAAAATCCAACGTAAATACTTGAAAAACCTCCTTCATATATAATCTACTTAACACAAGTGCAATTGCATCCACTTTGTATAAACACCTTTATAAGAGGATTACCTGAAGGGAAGGTTTTCCAGGTGTGTTACACTGTTAAGTCACTGTAACTGGCTTTAATTGGTAAATACAGAGTAAGGTCATTTGTGAAGTGTTGACGAGGTTTGTCTCCTTCCTGCTTGGACGATGAAACAGAGGCCATCATTGTTAAATGTCACAGGGGGGAACAGATGTCCTGTTTTATGGTCTCTGGCAGAGACGCATCAGGATTTTAATATTTGAAAAGTTATAAATTCAGTTCTGCTCGGATCTCCGCAGCTGTCTGTTTAACTTTTGAGCCATTAAACAGTTATTAAAAAAAACAACTTGAAATCCAAGTGGCCACTCCTGTTGTGACTTTTAAAGACTGTAAAACTGGACCGAGTGCTGGCTCTGATGATACAGTATTGACAGTCAAAAGCTCGCCCGTGTGCAGAACAACTCGACTCTATTTAATTTTGAATCCATCACTTTCTCTGCTGAGGGTCCTCAAACAGTGGAAACAATCCACCAGAGCTCCTGAATCCAAACTTCTCCAGTCTCCGAATGACTTCCGTTCCATTGCCCCGACCTTGTGATGAATCATGTAATGTAATGAGGTCAAAATCTGCACAGAAGCAACAGGGAGGTTCAGGTCAGACACAGAAACGCTGCTCAGCTACATGTTCAAGCACCTCGACAATCATTGCATGCAAGATGATTGTTTGTGGACTTTTCATCAGCCTTTAACACCATTCAGTCACATCTGCTGGTCCAGAAGCTCTCAGACACGTTTGGCTTGGACGGCGTTACTGTTGGCTGGATTCTGGACTTCAGGACACAAACAGTGAGAGTCAGTGGTTGGTTTTCAGAGCTGTTCCTAACATCTACTGACTCCCCCCAGAGTCTCAGCGTGAATGAAAAGCATCACATCTCGAGGTTTGCTCATGATCCTATTGTTGACTATTTTCCAAACTGGAGTCATCAATCATTGATCGTACTGAATGAGTCACATGTGCATAGATTCCAGACGGCCGTCTCCCGACAGCACACTGATTGATGGGGAGACTATAGAAATAGTTGAGAGAGGAACTATGCTACACAATAAAGTGACATTTGAGAGTAATACTGACAAAGTGTACAAGAAGCGTCTCTTTCATCTCAGGAAACTCTCAGCACCCTGATGACGATGTTTTATCGATCTTTTATCGAGTCTGCGCTCACTTTCTCTTTTATCTGCTGGCATCAATCTCTGAAGGTCAAACACACAAAAAAGTTCTGAATAAGGTTGTTAATGTCTGCAGCAACATAACGGAAAGATCCTGTCTGTTCCCATCCAGCCATCAGGTCTCCTCCTCCACACATCACAGTCAAACACTACCCTCTGACCAAGCGCCTCACTGGGGACGAATAAAGTTATCGATCGACTGACTGATTCCTGAATCAACTAGCAAGAAGTCACCACTTTCAAACTCCAGAGCTAAATCACTGTCCAACCAATCAAACAACCAGCGAATCAATACATCAGACAATTAATCAAGGGCCTTTTAGACAGACTCAGGAAGATCCATAGGAGGAAATAATAAGCAGAGGCTGAAGCTTCAGGTCTGTGAACCTGTAGCTCAGGTCCAATAGTGCCACCTATTGGCAAGGAAAGTAAGAGCAGTAGCAGTTCCTTGCCTGTACATGGTGCTAGTGTCTACAGACGATTCTGTGAGTCTGCAAAATGTTTTATTTATATTTACATTATGATTTATATTATATATGAACTGATTTTGGAAAAGGATCAAGGAAGCTCCAATTTTAAAAAATACAATCAGGATGCAGAAAACAAACGATGTGAGAAGATTCTGGGTGAAGAACCATTTTAATCTCTAAACGTTTTTTTTTTCTTTTAAGCGTTTTCTGAGTTCATAATTTTAGTGATTAAGGGGTTGTGATCATTTCTTCTTGAGCACTTTCAGATTTCATTGTACATATTTTAAAGTCTCATCCATGATACATGTAGGATATTAAGTGTTTTGCTAAGCTCCACAGTTTAACTCAGTTTGACAGCAGCTGTGGAGCCGAGGCTGTTGTTGTTGTGGCTCTGAGGGGAGAGGATGTGTCCTACTTTACAACCTCTGCTCCATCGGGGGGGGGCGACAAGTTTAACAATTCATAAGCCAATTCTCAGCTACACTCATCCCCTACTCCAGAAGTGTCATTAAGTTGCATTACGATCAGGGACAATTACACCAAAGCTTAAAACATAAATGTCTCCGCTAAACCTGCAGAATAAATAGGTTTTTTAAACGCTTTCAGCACCTGAAGCAGCGTTTTAAACCAGCTTACTATCGTCAACAGAGTTCAGCGAGTTAAGGGATTTTCAAAATGCAGAACGTCCTGCAAAATCCTTTATCTCCTACATTGTGTTTTTAATTCTCATTTAAATTACATTCACACTTCAGCTGCCTCCAAGCATCAATTTCACTGCAGCAAAGAAGCTGCAATGGTTTGTTTTTTGTACGTGGGACATGTTTCACGATACTGTCACCGAGCTTTCTGTCCACAATCCAAACACATGCCGGTCGTCTGTGTGTGACAGTGAATGTGTTATATGTTGTGGTTTGACCTGTGATCATGGGACTGGACTATTGCATAATGCACCACCCGACACAAAGCAATTTTCTTTCCCCCAAAGAAGTTCAGTTCAGTATATGATGCCAGGCTACTACAACACGTGGCACGTTCTAATCTCTGCAAGGAACTCCTGAGTTGTGGCTCAAAGCAGCATGAATGGATTTGACCATTTGTGGGCAGCAGAACAAACCATAAAACCAACACTGACATTTCGTCACTTAAACATGTTGCTATGTGAGCAAACAGTTGCTCATTGATGCGTCAGGCAGAAATGGAGGAACATAAAAATTCAGTCGATCCAAATCGGAAAATTGTGGAAGACATAACATCATTGTTGATATAAAATATTTATAATAGCAGCCATAAAAAAAAAATCATCTCGGTGGGTTTATGGTTAGTGAACCAGCTGGCTGGAAACATGGGGAATTTATCAAACCAAATGATGTTCATGTTCACATCCACCTCGGTGTAGTCTTTCCAAAACTCACCAAACTTTGATCTTTTTTCTTTCTGCAGACTGTGAATTCTGTTTTATGGCCACATGTATTCACTGCCATTTTTTTCAATTAGTTATTATGATAATACTTGCAACAGCCGGTGAAGCCTAATTAAATCTAATTCGACCGACACAGGTTTGACACAGGACACATAACTGGGAAGCTTTGATGAACATGAAAGTCTTGTATATAATCTTCCTCATCAGCCTTTTGAAGTTCTCCCTCACATAAAGACAAAGTAGCTACATTCAACAGTCCGACATCACAATATGAAGCGTTTTCGCTCTAATTTCCACACGAGTAGTTTCTGACCTTCCTGCAACCTCAATGCAGAAAGTGTCTTCCTTCGAATAATTTACATACATGACACATTTTCCTTCCTTCTAACATGTTTTAAATATGCAGCACTTTCCCACTGGTGATGCTTCGAAATCAGTTCTCTTCCCAGCAGTGACAGTGAAAAGGAGGCCATTGTTGTTGTGTCTCGGAGTTTAGCGATCTTCACAGAGGTGTAATAACTTTAATAATTCATAAGTTGTGGATTCAATTTTGCTTTAAACCACTTTCATAAGTTATCTGGCTGGCTGCTTTCCTGCTGTGGGGCTGTCACAGGCATAATGGACCCCAGTGGCTGCTCATCAACACACACACACACACACACACACACACACACACACACACACATCAACAGAAACACACGCATACAAACTAACATGCGTGGCCTCTGGCAGCTGAGAGTGATGCATACCCAAAAAGGATTTAGGCCAAATGAATACCTGCGTGTGCACTGGCACGCACACACCCAAAATACACTAAAAATATGTGTGTGCACACATAAAGCCGACACGCACGGTTATATAAACAGTAACTTTCACACACAGAGACATAAAGAACACTTTGGGCAACTTGGCCTCTCTGTCTCTGCGACTGGATGGAAGACAAACTGTTTTAGTCACAACTTTTCCTCCCGGCCGTGTGAATCCTCAGCCCTCGTCCTCCAGACCCACACATTTCTCTTGCCAGACGTTTGAAACGGCCGAGGTATCGGCACGCCGCAAACATGTTTGTCACAACAGGCATTTGGAAGCAGAGCACATGATCTCTTAGCGCTAATATTCTGTCTGAATGGATGCACACATCAGCTTCAGCCCGAAACATTTTCTTTTTAAAGGCCTATTTTTCTCTCCGTTCTCCAACTCCTGCCTGATAAATTAGCGTCTCCTGGTGAATAATTTGAATGTGATTAGGCTAATGACTGCTGGCGCCGTCAGCTTAGCGAACAGGTTGAGTTATAGACGAGGCATCGGGCCAGATTTTCCACCTGCGGCAGAAGCGCTGGCACAATGCAGACGGCGCGAGCGTCGCTTCAAGCGGAGACGGTAACGACTTGAGCACGCGCGAGGCGGGTCGACAGACTGAGGGATGGGTGTCATCATGAAGCTCGATCTCATTTTTGTGTGACAAAGTTCAGGTTCATGAAGGTTGATGTAACAGCAGTAACACTATTGATGCTCCTGAGTGAATGAATGCTTTGAATTACAGTGACTGAATTATGTGAATCCTTGAGGTCGAAATGTGTCAAATAGATTAATTTCCCTCCTGATAAAACATTTAAAAGGCTGATTTGTCTTTTAAGTATTTTGAATCCGGCATTGTCCATGTTTACTATCCTGCAGTCTTCTTCTTCTCTACCTTCGTTGCAGCATCTTGTCACCTGCTGATCAATGGAAGAGAGTAACACCGTTGGTAGAAGTGCATCGTGTCACTGCGTCCACCTGTGCTTGTTCCAACCTGTTCTCCTTCCCAGGACGTCAAATACTGACGTTTTTATCACACTCCTCTGGGTCTCAGACACACACACACACACACACACACACACACACCCTTCAGCATCTGTATGAGACGCGACCAGGAAACACTTCTGCCTGAATGCTTTTCTAACACATGGTTCATGTTGTGAAACCAAAATGACTTAGTTTGGCTTAAAAACAGATGAATAAAATAAAATGTTTACATAGATGATATAAGTTAAAACCAGTCATCATTGACTTTTGGTTTCCATTGTTTTGACGTCATGGGACACAAACCCCGGTCTCCTGGGTAAAAGCCCTGTGTCCGATCCATCCATCCATCCTTTTTTCCTCTTTATAATTCATCATCTTGCTCAGAGCGTCTGATATTACAGCACATTCGTTTACATTGGAGTCAGTTTAAAGTCCGGTTTATCTCAGTTTTCTATGCATGAGCTGAGGCAGAGCTGCAGGAAACGTCTACCATGAGTTACATCTCTCTCCTGAAGCTCCTTCCTCTGTCTGCCTGCCGGCTAACATCACTGCCAGCGCCGCCAGGAGGGAGCCGCTGTGACCGATCGACCCCCGCTGATCCGAATAAAGCAATCTGGAATTTAAATGCCAAACACCTGTTATTTCTTAGCACCACCTATGTTTGAATTGTGTATTTTGGCTGTTTCCAAATTTGCAGTTGCTTTTAAGATGATCGTTCATTTCTTTCTTAAATCTGGAAAGTTTGCCAGTTTCATTTGCATCCACAAGACTGTCAGAGGCTATTTCAGATAATATAACCCAAATGTAGCCGCAAACACAAACATCCACTGATTGTGAGCTGTTATTACAACATTTCTCCTAAAAAAGAAAAGCCACTAAATGAAGTTTTATAACTAGATTCAGATCCCAAACTCATCCCATTTCTGCACAGGAATGTCCTTGTTCCTTGACCTTTGACTCAGCTTTCACATCCCTCTCCCCCAACCCCCTTTCTTCTGTCTCTTTTTTTTCATTTTGAATACAGGAACCACAGGGGGCAGTACAATAACCCGAAAAGACTCCTGTCATCCCGCCTCCAGCTGATGACGACCCGACGCACCTCCTCATCCGTCCAACGACCTCCATTTCCACACTCATCCACTCATCCCTCACCCTCATCCCCTCATCCATCCCTCCAATGTTATCATGACTAAATATGAATCCATATCTTCTATGATCCTATGATCCCTAATAGTGTGCTTGAAAGCTTCGTGCTCAAAGACACTTATTTCTGCACCAACCCAAAGTTTATCTCTTCTTCTCCACTGCAAATGAATGAAGACAAAAATAAATAATAGAGAGAAGAAACAGAGACAAAGGGAAGATGCCATAGATCAAAGTTGCACAGCTGTAAATGTTTGGATCCATTTGGGCTCAGTTTAGCTTCGTTTGGAGCTCGTGAAGAAAACTCCCGGGGGAAGACGTGCTTATTTGTTGAGAAGGAAAACACACAAAGGAACCAAAGTGCGGCCGTAGTTCAGCAGACAGACCAGAATAAATGGATTTTCTATATCTGATACGTTTGTTACAGAACAAAAGAGAATTTATCTTCTGGCAAACACACAATCGCACACAACTGTTCGTATAGAAGATGACGTTCAATTAACAGGTGCAGAATCTTCAGCCTGTTTTACAGACTTTTCCACCGGTCAGATTGGAAACATCCAGCTTTATACAAAAACACCTGCTAGGCCTGTGTGTGTGTGTGTGTGTGTGTGTGTGTGTGTGTGTGTGTGTGTGTGCGTGCATGCATGAAGAGAACACTAACAGACACTGCTCTGTGGTGTCTCGGAGGACTCCCTCGAGCTTTCACCGAACCTTTACACAAACACGCTCAAACACACAAACATTATGCGTTAGATGCGTCTGGAGTGTAATCACACATCGTCTCTTTGTCCTCGGTGGAAGCTGCTGAGGATGAGGCTCCGCTGCCGACACCTCACATTCAAAGAGATGGAATTGCTCCGCTACCTCGCTGCCTCCTCATAATCCTGCAGCAGCTCCAGGTTCCGTTCAGCAAAGTGCACGACGAAATGTTTCTGTAGATCTAATCTGTCGTGGTGGGGGAACCTCTCTGCGATGTGAAAGTCTTGGGACGTCAATAATCTTGTTGATTCTCAGGTCAAAGAAACGTCTAGGTTAAAATGTTTTTTTTTTTTAAGTGACTTTTTAGATTTTTAGATTATGTGTTTTAGATTAAGCATCAGAGACTCAGTTTCTGCACAAAGCCAGTCTGCTTCACACTGAAATATAATCTCTATTTCCTAGGTGTTTACAAAAATACCTTTTTCAAGAAAAATGTTGTCAAGTTTTGGTGTTTTCAGATCTTAAAATCGATGCTCTGAGTCAGACACAGCAGCAGTTCTGTGAGAGCGATCAGTGTCACGTGAATCAAGGTGTGAATTGGTGTGAAACCACCTGGGAACATTTTGTCAGCAATGTAAAAAGCTGATATTTTGCAGTATTTTGGTTCGACCTGTTTTTCACACCTGGCAACACACTGAGGCGACGTGACTGCAGAGCCAAGAAGAAACAATGGACACAACGCTCAGCAATATTCACCTGGACAAGAATGAGGTGTAAATGAGGCCACACATGTCAAACCTGAGAATCACAGCCAACACAACCTGTCTGCTGCTCACAATTTACAGTAGAACAAAGCTGCTATTTCTCCAACACACTCAGCTGCCCAGCACGGTGGGACAGGACATCACGCCGGCAGGGTGAAACGGCGAGCCGGGCTCAAACGACGGCATCTTCTAAACTCCAAAGCTGTTCTATTTACATGTTGCATACTGTGAATTAAACACATCTAGAAATAGGAAACATTTCATTTTCACCTTCGAGCCAAACACTGACCATCAGCAGGAGACGTTACCGCACACGTTTGTGTCTCTGTCCAAAACACTTGACTACAAAATAAATAGAAAATACAGAACTTGCTTCTCTAATAAATGCAAATGAAATTAATATCAATCAGCACCTGATGTATTTCCCAAAAAGTTGGGAGTATGCCTTTAATGTTTCCTCCTTAAGCATCATACATTTTCCCAAGAAATGTGTCTCGTCAAGCTACCGATGACTCTGTTAACACACAGCTGAAACACTGACATGCATATGCAGCGAGTTATTATAAATTTTGCCTCAAGGTCACCAGAAACCTACTAGACAGGCAGACAGACAGAGAGAGAGAGACAGGGCTCGAGGCCGTCTACAACAACACACACAAACTATTTCATACACAGACAAAACACAAAAGACACATATGAGCCTGCTCTGACAGATACTCAGGGTGATATCCCATAATTACACAAACACATTCAAATACACAATCTCTGTTTCTGCGTGTCTGTCTCTCTCTTTCACAAACACACACTCTTTGCCAGAGGGCACTGCTGTGCTAGTTGCAGCCGTGGTGACCTTACATTATCTATGATGACTGTGGACTCTTCTGCATTTACTGACATGCACAAAAAAAACCTGCATATTATGGGCCAAGGCAAATGCAAGCGTAAGGGCAGAGACGCACGCAGAAGAAAACGTGTTGCCTGCATGCACAGCCTCGCAGCTTGTAGTGTGTGTTATATTCACAGCACTTATAATCTTCAGGAAAATGCTTCTGTCATATAGAGACACACAAAGCTCAACCACAGGCCTGCACACATGAACACATGCAGACAGGGCGAACCTGCTTTATGATCACACACACACACACACACAGCTGAAACCGTTGAGAGAGTAAGGCAGTGCCACTCCAGATTAGCGTGTGTTTGCGTGTTTGTGTTTATGGGGACATGAAATTGGACGAACAGTGTGTAATGACCGCGATGAAGTCATTGCAGCAGTACTGACTCTCCAAAATAAGGGCGCTTAAAATTTATGGCTGAGGTACTCTACCTTAGATTGACCCCAGATTTAACTAAATTGAACAACGGCACTGAAACAAAAAATGGACCAAGATAAAGACCGTGGCCTCGGACTTCTGATGCTGACCCTCCGGAAATCCTGATATGTTGTCAGGACCCGTCAAGTGCAGGTCAGGTTTAAGCTTCAGGCTCAGGGTGGATCTGGGTTTTGGCTTTTTAAATGTAATTTAAAAGTTTTTTTTTTTAATATGTGATGGAGGTCATCAACAAGACATCAAAGTAAAGATGTAGATGTGACATAAAGGTTTGCAATAGTTTTCTAAAAAAGGGAACTGTAGAAAATATTTTAAAGGTTTCAGGAGAACATCTGATAAAACTCTTACATTAATCATTGTAATATTTTCATTAAGGTATTTTCAATCTTCCAGTTTCTGTCTGAATGTATCTCTGTCTATTAACCTGTGGTTAGCAAACAGTATTATATGCTGTTGAGAACTGATAAGCCAATGACATTTATTTCCTGTTTCTGGTTATTTATTGACACCTGGAACAACTTTCCTTTGAATGTTTTCTACCATGTTAAATCAATAAAAGCCTGATCATCATTTGTTGTTTTCTGAGTTCAGGAACCCAAAAGTGCATTTAGCTATTCTGGAAGAAATTCAGAGCATCACCTCGCTTTCAGAACACATGATGATTAAAACTGTGAAGCGACGACACAAAAGGATTTAAACCTGCACTTATAAAGCGAGCGAACCTTCGCAGCTCGTCCCCTGGGTTTCTTCAGCAGCAACAAAACATCCTTATAACAACTGCAGCGCTCATTTCCTCCTCTCTGAGCGTCTGAAAGTGTGTTTCATCTGTGAGCAAATCATGACTTGGACTAGTTTTAATATGACCCAGATGATATGAGCAATATTGTGAAAAGAGAAAACACTTGATGAAAACCTCCAAACAACAATGTGTTTTCACGGCTGCAGCAGCAAATGAGTGTCCAGAAGGTGCAAGCACTCGGCACAACAGTAAAGATTAACATAATAATGCTGCCTGTTTATGATATGTGGTTGAGTTCATATGCATAATACACTTGAATGAGCTGACAGGACTGTGCTGTTTGTGTATTGGGCAGCTGCCAGGTACCAACATCTGTATTAAACGTGAAGCAGGCGGCTGCAGAAAAAAGAGCACCGACACTCAGCAAAGCTCATCTGGGCACATAAAAGAAAACAGGAGACGCCATTGAACGGAGCTGAACTGAATGAAGTAACGCACTCAGCCTGCTTCATTTTGTTGAATAAGGCATTTAAGCCGACATACCATCATAATCAAGCAACTATTGAGCAAACCACCAGGTAGGCGTCGCGGTACAAGTGAGCTATAGCTGCTGAAGAGCTAAAAACAGAAGCACCTGTTCATTCACAGCCTGTACTTATCTAAGCAGAGTAATGAAACTGCCTTTAAGTTGACGGATAAGTCTGGGGATATTCTGTATTCTTCTTGTTCACTAATCCCATGGAAAGACCGAACCAGTAGAGCAGTGTCACTGTATCCACGATGCATTCTGATGTACGTTATTCTTTCATGCCATAGATCTCTATTGTTGTCAGGAAACTACTAAAAAGACATCAGGGAGCCACAGTGATGTCTTATAACTTCCCATTAAAAAAGCTTCAAGGTCGACCTTTTTTCACTGATGCTGCAAAAATCAGTCACATCCTGTCTCTGAAAATATGCAGTAAAACTAGTCCATACTTACTTCTAGGCTTTGAAATTATTGTGATTCCTTATTATCAGGCTGCACCAATAAGTCTCTAAAGACCAGCTGATCCGAAATGTTGCTGCACGTGTCCTGACAAGAACCACATTTCCCCAATATTAACTTCTGTCAAATCCAGAATAGAATTTAAATTCCTTCTCCTCAAAGCCCTTAACGATCAGGTCCCATCCCATCTCATAAGAGCTCATAGCACTGTAATGCTCCACGAGAACACTGCGCTCCATGAATGCAGGGCTTCTTGTGGTTCTCCAACAGTAGAACCGGAGCCAGAGCCTTCAGCTATCGAGCTCCTCTCCTGTGGAGCCAGATCCCAGTTTGGGTTCAGGAGGCAGACGCCAGCTGCACATTCAAAACCTTCCTCTTTCATAAAGCTTAGTTCTGCTGCTATGGGCCTTGACTGCTGGGGGATTTCCCATGATGCACTCCTCTCTCCTCCTTTCCATCTCCATCTGTATTCATTGTTATGCCGTCAGTGCATGTCACTAACTCAGCGTCTTCTCTCTCCTGTAGTTCTGTGCTCTCTCCTCCTGATGCTCTCTGCATCCGGAGCTGCAGAGTCTGGATCTGAGACTGAAGCCACCTGCTGCCCTCATGTTCCCGCTCAGCACCCGACGCTACTGCTACATTAGTATAATTAATTCTATTATTACTTTGCGTCTCTGAGCATTGTGCTACTGTATGCTCTCTCTCTATCTTTTAACCCAGCCAGTCAAGGCAGATGGCCGCCCACCTAGAGCCTGGTCCTGCTCGGGGTTTCATCTAAAAGTGTTGCTCATGATGGGAATTGTTGGGTCTCTGCAAACAGTATAATAAAGATCGCGGTCTAGACCTCTATAAGAAAAGTGCCCTGAGATTTATGCTATACAAATACAATTGCATTGAATCGATGTCTCCAGCTACCTGTGTGTGTGTGTGTGTGTGTGTGTGTGTGTGCGTGCGTGACGTATACAGACATACACACACAGGCTCTGAGTTACTGAATGCCAACGCGTCTGATTGCGGTTATTATGATGCTGAAGGCGATGAAGATGTGTAATTAGCTATTGTCCTCGTCGACGCTGGCACACAGTGCGACTGCAGTTAACACACATTAAACACACACAGACAGACACACACACACTCACACACAGCTATCTCTCACCCACATACTGTATATAGAGCAGCTATGGAAGGAACAAGCAGTAATTAGGACGGTTAATGGCTTCTCTGTTGTGGTTAATTGCAGCCTGTATGGATCTGGTTGAGGGGTGGGCAAAGGGGGATGTCACCGCCGCTTTAGCTCTAACGATCTCATGTTTTGTTTTTTCCAATGCATCTGCTCTTCACCTCTTTTCTCTCAAAGCTCTAAACTTTGTGTAAAACTTTGAAAAGCTGCCCACTCACTGGAGGAGCATCCGTCTGAACGTGGTCATTTTCAGTCGCCGTTTTAATGCGACACGAGTTTCAGTTACACCTCAGTCTGGCATATCGCTATTGTCATGTGAAATAGTGGGAGGAGCTCTGTCTCTCGTTATAGATTCAGACTCATCAATTATTGTACATAGACGAGATCTGCAAAACTGTCTCTCCCAGACATGACTCCATTTCTCATAAGCATGCCTGTCACTCCATACTAACGTCAACTGACCTTCTCCTTTGATACTGGCAGTCAAAACTCCTACAGCTGCAGGGATTGGTGGCTCAAACGTAACATATGTTATTTCGGTTTTTCTTCGGGGGGCAGTCTCTACAGATCTCTGGTCTCCTGCATGAAAGTCTGATGCACTGCAAACTGGTCCATGCATGTAAATGTGCAGAGTTATCTTATATCAATGTAATGCTGATGGATACTTGGCTGAACGTCTCGTGGGCTCCATCACTGACGTCATATGTTCTTCTACAGTCCGAGTTCAACAATCTCAGAAAAGACTGACTGCACACCGACACAGCCTCAGCCACCTGGTCGTTTCCATCCAATGAAAAAAAAGAGATACTTTTGTGTTTTGTGCACAGGTTTTGCTTTTCAACTGATAGACACGTAATATGTCACTAAATCCCCCATAAGAGGAGGCAAACCACCCTAAAAACATGACAAACAAAAGGAACGCCGGTTTTGCAAAAGAAAGAAATGGCTCACAGCTGAAGAGAAGAAACAGCTCGGCAGGTGTAGGCCAGAAAAAAAAAACACACACACACATCAAAAACTCCTTTGAAGTTCCAGTTTAGTTTCTTTCTGCTAACACTTCGCCGCCGCCGCTCCGACATGACGCTCAGTTAACTCGAGGTTCGGCAGAGGCCTGGCGAAGGAAGACGGAGAGATGAAAGCTGAAAACGAGAGGTGAGCGGGTTTTGTGGCGAGGAAGGCCGTCGCTTCATTAATAAGTCACATGATCTGGTCTCCATCAGCTGCTGTTCGCTCTGCTGTGACGTACCTGAGCACTGCTCGTAATAACATTATCTAAATGCCTCAAATGACAGAGGGAGGAACTGAGAAGCAAACGAGATAAAGATGCACATTTGTAATCTGTCATCTTTTGAGCAGGCTACACTTTCATTACAATATATGAAACACTGGAGCGCGTGTTATCAGTGTGTGCAGGTTCAGTGTGTGTGAATACGCTCAGCGAGTTCTTATCTTTGTGTGTTGTTTGCCTGCATTACCGTCACGCTCGCACAGAACAGAACAGACGCCCTCCTGCAGGATTATGGCTACAACACGCTGGGCAAAACGCAGTTTGCAGGGAACGGCGGAGAGGAGCGCACGCGTCACGCACGGCCGACGATAACGTCCAACACACTCGCAACAGTCACTATTAAATTCTCGGCGCGGTCAGCTCGGTAATGCTCAGAAAATGAAGTGGATCAAGTGGCGCAGCCGGCAGCGAGCCGAGGCGCGATAAAGCCCTCATCACTCATCTATTCTCCATTTCTCCTCCTTTAGTGTTTTATGTGCTCGTTTCTTCAACAGCGATAAAAAAAGGTGAAATCAATCCCAGAAACACACAAGAAATAACGAACAGCTATTTGTGCATTCAGTTATGTTGTGATGAAAAACACATTCCCAACAGCAATTTTAAGATGCTGCAACCTTTCTTCAAACATTCCCTTAAAACTACTCGACTTTTCCAATCAATTCCTCTTGAGGCCGAAGCCAAAGAGCAGTTTAACAAAGCACGCGGTGAAATGCGAGACCTCCACGGTCTCTTCATCTACATAAAACTAAAAGGAATCAGAGCAGCTTTCCGAGTTTCAGCACATTCCCAGCACCGCCATCAGCTTAGTGAGTCTCTGAGGCCATCGCAGAGAATATCGCTCCCACTATGCTCATCGGTGCATGAAATAGGATGCAGCTCACCTTATTAATACCCCTGATGCATCTCTCTAACTCCATTACAGTAGTGTACGTTATGAGGGAACAGAATAAAACCAGCTTTGTGCTTGTGTCCCATTTGCTCATCTTGATTATCAATGAGTTTTTAATACTTGAAGTCGACAGTCAACAGCGAGGATGAGCTTAATTTGTGCCAACAGAGCTGAACAGAAACGTGTTTTTAAGTCCTGGAAATTCAGCGACACAGTTAAATGATAACCTCGACAACAGCTGACCAACACTTAGTAAACACTGTGCTAATGTTCCGTCCTGAAGGAACTTTAAGGCTGCGCACACGACTGAACTAAGAGGAAAAATGTGAAATGGAATAAAGCTTCCTTCTGACCTCCAGTGCACAGACATCAAAACATACTGCAGGTAGAGACAGTAACAGCTGTTCAACTATAAAGCCACCATCTATCACAGCAAATGCAAGATTGTCAATAAGATTTCTGTTAACAAGCAAAAGTCTGTTCACATGCACAGATTTAACACCTCATGCAGAAGAATAAATCAAGTCTGGCCACATTCTGAGAAACTGTGCCAAGAAAAAAAAACACTGACATGTCACGTACGTTTCTGAAGACGTGTGAATATCGGTAACTTTGAGAGCAAAATGCAAAACAAGAAGCAGAGAATTCAATTAATAAAACACGAGGAACAAACCTACAAAAGCCTAAACTTTATCGGCTGAATATCCCAGAGAGGAGAGGCCACAGAACCTCCATGCAATGTTTGAATGACAGGTGATTTCTGGGAAGTGTAGTTCACAATCACCACAACAACGAGAACTCAACAGCAATGAATGAATCATTAAAAGCCTCCAGTTTAATGACTGAAGGAATTTCCCTCCTGGGGCTCCGCACTCACCAACATTGTTTGCCCCGACGTCCCTCCTCAGACCGCAAAACATGACAGCAGACATCGAGCTCTCCTTATTAGAGTAACATCCACAGGGGAGAAGAGAGAGAGAGAGAGAGAGAGAGAGAGAGAGACAGGTAGACACCAAGAGAGAAGGAGAAGACAGAGAGAGGAAGAGACAGAGGCAGAGACGTGGACTGCCGAGCTCTCAGGGAACACAGTGGCGATGATAAGAGATGACTGGCGCTTACGTTACGGCCGCTCAACCCCGAGAGAGAGAGAGAGAGAGAGAGAGAGAGAGAGAGAGGTGCACATAGAGAGGGAAGGAAGAGAGAGAGAAGGAAGGATGAGCTTAGGAGAGAGAGAGTGTGTGAGGGGAGGGGAGAGGCAAAATAAAAGGGAGGGATGCTGAGAGACAAAAGGAGACGGACGAGGGAGAGAGAGAGACGTAAAGTGTGTCATTTTAAAAGAGAGAGGTTAAGTGATTTTTCAAACATGGGTCGATTGGTCGTACACCTCCGTCCCTCAGTTTGTCTCCATGTTGCCAATATTTGCAGATTATTTGATGTTAAACTGGAATTATGTTTCTCTGGGGTTACACATTAACATCTATGTAGAAAAAAACATTCAGTCATTCATTCAACATCAAGCAAGCTGATTGGTTCATCCAAAATCCTGACAGGAAGTTTTCTTTATTTATCTTTCAGAGTTTGGACCCACAGGTCAGAATAGTACAAGTGATCTTCTAACAGAGCACAGGAAATATTGATATTGTGTATTAACATATTAATATCGTTACCATCTTTTCACTGTCCTGTCCATTTATGATGATCAAGGGTGCAAAGCTATAGATTGAGCTAAACCCTCTTCCAATAAGGTCTGAAGACGTCAGATTGCCTTTAAGTTTGCTGAACTGTGAAAGCAGTATTAGTATCAACATCAGTATTAGTAACAGTATAAGAGAATAATTTGGTGATGAAAATCCATGAACAAGTAGTTTTGGAGATATTGTAACAATGATTTAAGCCAATCCAGGAACAAATAATGTATTGACTAGCTGCTAAACTAGTCCCATCATGGTTTATGTCAGGAAGAAACTAATGATAACAAGTGACAGATCCGCAGCGAGTCTTCTGATGATGTACGACACAGTAATGAATGTAGTAAACACACACACAAGCCGTAGCCACACGTGAAAAATGAAAACGGCTGTGGAGACTATTACTGTGTCAGCACTGTGTCACCCGGGGGTTTGCCTGTTCGCCGTCTCGCTGGGGGTCGATAGCGGCCCGGTCTCGGTGGACAGGTGTGTGTACGGGATGTTCGAGCTCGGAGCGGGAGCTGGAGGTGAAGGACGGCAGCTTGGCTCTTCAGAGAGAGAAGCTCCTTCTCTTATTTACATGTTGGCAATGTGACGTCTGGAGCGCTGAGAGCAGTCAAACAGGTTGATGTTGAGCTCGAGGTTGATGATAATCTCTTCAAATTGCATGTTGGCTACTTGTCAAATCATCATGTCTGACCATGTTAAATGTTGAATATCTGACAGCGGGTGTGGAGGCTATAATCTAACGGGTAGTGTAGCAAATTACTTTTGCATGTCATATGTAATGAGTAGCTGATTACATTTTTTTTTAAGTAACTTGATGCAACACTGTGTAAACATAGTTTTACAGTAATTAAACCACATGTTTTAACACCTTTATCATTTCCAGGTCTTCATGCAAGTTATTATTAGTGCTGTGTTAAAATCCTTTCACTTAACAAAGCAAAGCAAACTTAAAATAAGATTAATACTTACAACACAACATTTTGTATTATTAAACTTCCGGCTTATGTATTTTATTATTTCATTGAAGACACATCCGGGCCACTGGTCTTTATTAGTTTTAGGGGCTGAAGTTTGCTTAGTGGCTCTTCTCAAATAACGTGATAGTTTAACGGATCACAACGTTGTTTTGGTCTGAGTTCTGACTTATAGGATTAAATACTAGCTAATTTTACATCGGGCCATTAAAGCACTGTCAGTATTTCCAAAGTGTCTGTGACTTGGCCTCAATTACAGAAAGTGAAAAATGTGAATACTGCTAATATTTTGTCTTGTCTTTCATTACATTTGGAAGTACATACATACATCTAAGCTTGATTTTACAATCATGCACTTAATGGCCCATAAAGCATTTTTTTTTAATTTGAGAAGTTAAATGTATTTAGAGAAAGAGAGAGAGAGAGAAAGAGGAGGGTAAGAGGTGAGCTGGATCGAGACACATGGACACAAAAGAAGGGAGCGAGTGTTTGAGAGCATCAGAGTGTGTGTGAAGGTATGAAAAGAGTGTGTAGAGATTAGATAGAGAGAGCAAGAGAAAGAGGATTGACTGGTTCCAGACATCCCACTCCTCCTCCTCCTCCTCCGGCTTCTCTCCACATTTGCATTCACATTTTGCTGACGCTTTTTATCCACAGCAGCTTCCAACAAATTCAACACATAAGACAAGACTCATTTACTAAATAACTTAAATGAAAATAGATTCGATTTCAACTGCGTTGTTCCGCTTTCATCTCCAGGACAAAGTGTTTCTTATTCAGACTCAGATTCAGAGGTCAAGCTTCAAACCTTGTTGTTCAAGCTACCGAAACATTCATCCAACACCACAGTCTCTCCAACCAAACGCTTCGAGTTACATCAACAGACCTATAAAAATCCTGCTTTCGTTGCTACAAGGACGTTATCAGGGAAACAAATGACACACTTTGGCAGACGCAGTTTGCAGATACGTTCAATGTAAACATTTCCTCCGGCTGGAACGTTTCCTACAGAGCATATGTGGTAATGAAAATGAATTGCAAATGAACGACATTTTTAGGAGATCAGATTGCAAACAACCCATTTGAAGCCATTTTAAAGAAATGCTAATTCCTCGATAACAGATATAAGATAAATGGAAATCTATCACATATATACACAAATGCACGAATGCATAAAGGACCTAATCCTTCTGGCTACACCATCACTGACATGAACAAGACTCCTCGTACCAACAACTTCTCCCAAATCCTCCCTCGTTCTTTCTCCTTTATTTTCCTTCAGCACTCTCGTCCTCTTTTTCCTGTTTGTTTCCATCTCTCTCTCTCTGCTCAGTAAGGTAGCCGCTTCAGTCTTTTTTCCCTCTCCCACTGTCTAAAATCATCAAAGCAAAACCACACACACACACACACACACACACACACACACACAGTAAACACATGCATATCTGACATGCTTGCACAGACACATGCACAAATGCCTTGAATGCACACACACACACACACACACACACAGAGCCAAATCTGTCTGCTGGCTGGGTGAGGGGGCAGAGACACTAATAACCCTAGTTATTACTCTCTCTCTCTCCCTCATGGTCAGTTCATGATGAAGGTTGCTCGCCCCGCGCTGCCTGACCTAGATTCATCCCAAACAGCTCAACCCCACATCTTTACATCAGCAGAGGTTCTGAGTCACGTTGCTCGGCCTCGTCTAGCTACAAATCACTCACAGCGGTCGACGCCAGCGACGCACGCGACCGTGCCGACGGATTTTTCGCTTTTTTGAGTAGTTAAATGTGCAGTGCGACTTTCATAATGAAGATGAGGCATGCTCCAGTGCCGTACAGTTCAGGTAGACATGAAGGCCGAGAGCCTGCTTGAACCTGATTCCTCCAAATTCACACATACATGCGTGTACTCTGATACAAAATCCACAGATTTCCACAAAAAATGTCATTACTATTTTTAATTCATTTCATTACTGTAAAAAATGAAATGAATTAATTTCCAGCTGCCACTATGTCGACAGGAATTCAGAACATTTCTTTAAACCAACCAAACAATAAGTGATGTCGCATCTAGTTTTAATTAGTTTTTACATTCATTCATTTATTCCACATCACGATGTAAACAACCTCCACTTGTCTTGATGCCCAACTTGTATCTTGCCACCAGCACCGTTAGCTGTGAGACAGAACACACAGAAAACAGAGCTGCTTCTTGTCAAAGCTTCTCACAGAGAAAACACACACATATATATTCATCTTTAGCTCCAACTTAGAGTCCACACTGCATCTCCAACTGAACACTGCCAACTTCATTTCAACCACTGGAAGATAATTTTTCCAAATTTAATTTTTCAGGTGATAAAACATGGACAGTATTCATTTTTAAATATCACTGGTCACAACCTTAAATCCATGTGTCTAAGACAACAGGATGTTTCCTCAAGATGTCTTCAGCGTGTTTTTAACAGAAACCGGTGCCTGTGACGTCTGGGAGGTCGAACAAGTCTGCAGCACAACGAGCGGCCAGAGAATCAGGCTGCTGAAAACACATCAGCGTGTTTAGAGGAAAAGACACTTTCATCAGCCAAATTTGAAGCATCTCAATTCTCAAATAACGACATAAGAATAACAAGACGAACGCTCTCATCTCTCGGTTTTGATGTCAGAACAGCTCTGTGATAAATCTCTCGTCATCACTCAAAACTGAGTCTTTGAGTTTCAAAGAGAAATGACAAATCCAACGATGAGTGATTTTGAGTTATTATGTCGTGTTAGAAACAAAAGATGCACATGTTTTTCAGCCAGTACTTTGTCGTATAATCTATTGAGTCTTTGCTGAAAACCAATATCTTCGGCTAATAAGTAAACTGTGATATCATCTGCAACGAAGTGAACTCAAACCAAAAGGCAACCAAAAATATCTTTGGGTTCCATCTTTTTCTGTGTTTATATGAAAAAGAAAATCATACAAAAGTGCAAACTGAGGTTTTGTTGTGTACAGGCTGGCAGACGAGCCTGAAGTCACGGAGATAACAAGCACAATTCTGTTCTTATTTTCAAAGACCAGTTGTTTGGCTGGACTTTTTTTCTTTTATTACAAGTTCTGGACGGGAACCAAATTTTTTTCTACTGTCGTCTTGATTTCTGGCAAATGTCCTTGAGACCTACAACCTTCAGAGAGTGACTTTTTTTTCCAGTTGTAAACCCTACATCCACAAAAGTGTTCAAGTTTAAGCAATATTAAGTCATTTTTTTTTTCAGAATAACACACATTTTAACAGAAAATATAAAAAAGTGAGCCAAGATGAAATAGATGTCTGTTTGTCATTGAAGTGAAAGCAAAAGATGGAAGAAAGAAGGTGAGTCTTTCTCTCTGTAACCCAGACACACACACACACACACACACACACACACAGACATGCACACACACACACACACACATACACATTGTGTGAAGTGAAGTTTGTCAGAGGAGGATGGAAAGTCACCGCTGGTCTATTGAGACAGAAAAAAACTCACTCTCTTAACTCTCTACTCTTAAAACCTGTGTGCTGAGAGATTAGCTTGTGCACTCATTTGTGTGTGTGTGTGTGTGTGTGTGTGTGTGTGCATCCCTGCCACCATCTCTATAAGTGTGTTTTATGCATGTCTCATACATGAATCTACATATTTGTGTGCGTCTGCGAGTGATTAAGTGTGATCAAGTGTGATGTGTGAGTTTGCACATTTCTGTGTACAAGTGGGTCGGCCAAGTGTGTGTGTGTGTGTGTGTGTGTGTGTGTGTGCATCAGTGTATTGCATTAGTGAGTATTTGGGCATCCCTGTGAGAGCTTTCCTCCAGGCTCCGAAAGAAAAAAAGATGGAGGGGAAGAGAGACGCTAGAGGAGAGAGAGAGAGAGGCTGAGGTGGAAGGAGGCAAAATAAGCAGTCAGGAAAATGAGTCATGTCAGCTTGCTCCTCCAGACACACTCACATGCACAAAAACACACACGCACGGTCTTGAGATCACATTTAATGTTGCACACGGTCAGAGTTTTTCTTATCTTTGTGTCTGTGTCTCGTTTGCTCTCCCCTCTCTTGCTCTCCTTTCCCCTCCATCTCTCTCTCCCTCGTTCTGTGGGTTTCAAGTGCAAATGAATCCACATTCCGAGGATTATGGGTAAGTACTTTGAAGTGGCAAATGATGGCCTCCTGTGGCTCGGTGCAGGAAAAACACACACGTGCAACACAGAGACACCCACATTCAGGCATGTGCACACACACATGGAATGACCCCGTTATACACACTCGCTAATGCACACACACACAGTCGGCAGCTGGTTAAGAAAATGCACACACATGAAGGCGTCTAGTCAAGGACAGACATGCAAACACATACAAGCACACAAACACACACATGTTTAGTTTGCTTATGTTTTGGGAAATCACACAGACTTAAAATACTTAAAAGGCCACATACATTTCCAATATACCAGTTTGACTGTGCGACTACTTTGTGCTCACATCAAAATAACAACATCTGTTAATGAAATCTGTTACAACATGTACACAAAAATAAAAATGTAATTCACATGTAGATAAATAGGTAGGTACAAGATGATGTGAGATGTGATATAAAAAGAAGAAATGATTTAAAATAGTTGAATTAAACTGGATATCAAACAGTGACTGAATGTGTGCGAATAAATAAAAGCTGGTCTCGAATAAAGGCTGCAGAGAAAAACAAAGAATACCTGGCAAAAAAATCCCATCGTTTCATGTGCTGCTAATATCAAACAGGACTCCATCCAAATAAAACTTGCAGCAATGCATTGTGGTTTAATTCTTTGTTGTGGTTTAAAGATAACGTTGAACATCACATCAGTGTCTGATCTCATGTTGCAAACCTCTCTGCCTCATTCTGCACTTTACTGTAACTCTACCTACTTTTCACTCCCTTCAGTTCCCTCTGTTTCCGTCTCTATAGTCTATATCTCCCCCTGCTGTGCATCTTCATTCTCTCACTCTAATAGCACTCTGCACTGCAGGACACAAATGAGGACAGATGGAGACTAAAAAAACTGTCTGACAACAGCGCAAGAGAAAGAAAAGGACATTGAGTAAAACAGAAGACAGGAAGAAAAAGTCAGAAAGGTGGGAGCAACTGGATGAACAAGTGACGTGATAGAACAAAAGAGAGAGAGAGAGAGAGAAAGATATATGAGAGAAGAAGAAGAGAAAGGAAAAGAGACGGGAAAGAGAGAGATTTTTTTTTCATTTTAAAGAGCGCTGCATTGCACCACAATCAAATATCCAAAATCCCAAAGAAGAAAATCAGAACATCTGCTCGGAATCATTTTATTATAGTTAAGAAATATATAAAGATGAAGTATAAGAGAAATGGGGACAAAGTAGAGCAAGAAAACCCAAAAATTATAGACATGAATCTCTTAGCAATTCAAATCTATTCATAATTTTCCAACAAATTGCCTGATTGTCAACAGTCCAGAATCTCAATCACTTATTTATCAGTTTCATTCATCATTATCATCCTGATAGATCATGATTTACTGCAGGTGTGAAGTTATACTGCCCTGCTGTACGACAAAGAGAGAGCAGGAAGAAAGACAGATGGAGACGAAAGAGAGAGGAAAAGGAAAATATAGGCAATTAAGAGAAAGAAAGAAAAAGATTAGAGGAGAGAAACGGAGAGGATGACACATGAAGACAGAAAGAATAAACCTGCTGAAAGACTAAACCAATCTGTGAGAGAGACAGAAAACAGACAGGAAAAAAGAAACTGCATTAAATCAGGAAAAATGGAGATAGAGACGAAATGAGATAGAGAGATTGAGAAGAGACGGAAGAGAGGAGCGGAGTGCAAATCAGCTGGTTCCTGGCATCGCAGGCTGCGTGTCAGGCGAGTTTGAAATGCAAATTAACCCCAAATCTGTTTTGCGCTCTTCCTCGGTGGAATCACAGCTTTCCGCCGCGCCGGCTCCCCTACCTGTCAGTCCTCTCATAATTCACTCTCTCATTTCTCCCACTGCTCTGCCTCTTTCATATCGCCTTTTCTCTTTCTCTCCTCTCGCCGCATTCAGGCTGCCAAGTTTGGATTAAACACAGAGAGAGTAAGGTTTTTTTAATTGTTTCTTGTTTGGAGCTTGAAGAGCTTTAATGACTCAAAGAAAATGCTGATTTTTACTGTTATACACCACCACTATATACTATATGTATTACTACTATAGTATACTACTATATACACTTTATACTACTACTACTTCCTTCCTGATTGTATAATAACAGTAGACCACCTTCCAGATCATCAAGACAGTGTTCCATTCTTCCATATGTTGACGACCACAAGCCGCTCATTTTCCTGCTTCGGTTGCACCATATTATGATTTTCTCACTCCATTAATTAGCTCTTCATCCATGTCTTGGATCCCTGCAGCCTACTTCTCCTCAACAAGGCCACTCTGATTAAAGAAACATGCATCATATTTTTTTGCCTCAAAAACAGGTCAACAATCACTCCAGTTCCAGAAAACTGAGGAAACACAGCTCTGCAGACTTTCCACCAACGCTCAGATATATTTCACCCTCTGTTTCCACGAGCTCTGTGAAATAATCAGCGAGTGTGGAACGCATGCCGACCTGACGGTGATTTATGGAAATAATGCTGTGTGATGACTTGCTGCACACGAGAAACAGCACAAATCATCGCTGAGGTTTTTCTGTAGAGCTGAATCCATCAAACATTAAAAAATTACTCCAGATATTTTTAAACTGGATCCTACTTCATCGTTTAAGTTTTGTCGGGTCCTTCAATTTCACCTGCCTGAGTCATTTAAGTGTGTGTCGAAAAGTTGAAATGGAAGTGAAGTTTAAATGACTCTGAAGTGAAACAACTAAGATTTTGGTCAACATTGATCGATATGATAAACATTAGTTTAACATAGAATTTGCATTGTGCAAGAAACTAACAACACTGATTGTTTGTTGGCCTCAATCGCCCATGTCTGCCTCTTAAGTGACCTCTTGCAGTTGTGTGTGAAGAATGACTGTGGTCTTGAAAAAGAAGACAGAATAAGCCTTTTTTTTTTCAGACACTAAAATGACTTTTTGTGATATTTAACAGCAAAGGAAGAAGTTGTTGTTCCACCTCAGGAGTCAGGGTGAATGTGTAATTATATATAAATTCCACCAGCAGAGACCACAGTCTGCTTTCCAGCCATGAACACCGAAACCGTGTTCTCTTTCTCTAATTATAACAAAGCAGTTTGTTTGTCTTTGTCCGACTGACGAGGGCGCTCATGAGCAAAACAGTCACACGGGTCATTTTTTGAAAGCTCTGAAGAAACAAGTTTTTTTACTGTGCTGTATAAAGATGTGGTGATTTTCCACCCGGAGGTTTTTAGGCTTGTGAGAATGAAAACACTGCTTCCTTCTTTTATGGCAGTGTTCAGATATTCATCATCTTTTATCAGCTTCTTACAACAAGTCCTGCAAACAAATCAATAAACTACAACATTTGTCATTGACCCTTATGAGCGTTCAGGTTTAGGCAATAATTAAGATAATGTGGTTATGGTTGAAAACGACTACATTAATACTGTCTGTGCTTGTTGTACAGCAAAGAAGACAAATATTTCTTGCCAGAAAAATGCAAAAGTACGTAGGTTATTTTCATTTTAGGCATTTGAACAAACTAGTGTTGTTCTTTCTGGTCAGGGTCTCGCTCTTGATACATTAACCATGAAATGCTTTTCTGGATAAACATCTACTGTCTCACCCTTATCCAACATAAAGACTACACAAGTATCATCTCATACATTTCTTCTGCCCTTCATGTCCTCTCATCCCTTCTGTCTCCGCTTCGTATTTCACTGTCTCTCTAAATATCGCTCCCCCTTTGTCTCTCTTCTTTCCCCTTTTGCTCTCCTGTAACCCCGTCTTGACATAATGAGGCCAGCGAACCAAAAGTGTGAATCCTCTGTCTCTCTTTCCGTCCCTCTCCTCTTTCGGCTTTTATTTGTCGGCTGTTTTTTTTTTTTTTTTTTTTTCTGTGGACTCCGGCTAAGGGAGCTGAGAAAGGCCAAACAACAGTTTTGAAAAGGGCTTCTTGAAAGCGTCAGCCGGGGCCCTTATCTGCCTTACGCCACCGAACAACAGCGGCACTTGTCACCGCCTTCGTTCTTTACAGCAACGTGCAACACAACCTGTCATCATTTCCTCAATTTCTCGCTCTCCCTCGCTTTCATTCGGGTCTTATTTAGTTTCTCCTCCCTCTTTCTATCTCGCTCCTTCTCATGTCCTGAAGGCAGTTTTTCCTCTTTTAACCTCTCTGTCATTTTCCCAGTCCTTACTCTTCTCTGCCTGTCACTCTGGTGGGTTTTTTTCCCTTGTTACCCTTCATTTCTATTTTACTCATTCTCTCTTATGTCCTCATGGCTGTTTTTCTTGTTCTGCTCTCCCACATTTCTTTTTCTCTTAAGATTTCTCTTTGCTTTCCCTTTTCTTTGTGTCATCGTGTCTCTCATTTCACCTGCTTTTCTTGCTCTGTTTTTTGTCGTCTGTATTGTCATTCTTTGGCTCGTTCTCACTCGGTTCGTCTATTCGCGCATCGTATCAGCACCGAGCAGACGGTGCTGCTGATATTCAAAACACACTTGTAAGAAATAAATGCAACTTCTGTTGTTTGTTCCTAAAGTGCAACCTGAAGCCAGACTCCGTCGACTCGGCCCCGCTGCAGCTCTTCCTGACAGATGGGCAGCATTTTGAAGTGGGCGCATCTCGAGAGCCTGCGGTCAGTTCCCGAAATCAAAAGTCAGTTTTCAATATGATGGTGGCCTGATGTGCTTTTGCCACGATCACATGCAAAGTTTCACTGTTTGACCTGCTGACTCTGCCAGTTCCTCTTGTGGTTGGAGCATTTTCTTTGAAGCTGGCTATGAATCTTATATGTTTGAACTGTTAGATGAAACGTGCAGGTATGAATTGAAACTAATTCAACATCAATTTCTATAAAATTTGTTTATATATGTAAAAGATAATGTTAAGCAAACATCATATTTGAATGATGTTATTTCGCAAAACAATGAAACTCCTTTTTTGGTTTTAAATATTTTTTCCTGAAGGTTTCAAGGGTTGTGAGATGTTTGTAGTTTTATCCCTTATGTTAAACAGCAGGAATCAACTTCATTGGTGGTAAATATCTATCACGTACACAGGAAGACGACGCCCTCGTTCTTACTCTACTGCAAATTTCCCCACTGTGGGACGAATAAAGGTTTATCTTATCTTATCTTATCTTACTCCCGCCTACAAAGCTCTGATTGGTGCATTGTTTCCCCAGCCGGGAAAAACAACCAGCAAAACTGCTAAATCAGAGATGTGAGCTTTGACTCAGACGTCTGGAAGCAAACCATGAGCAGTCGGGTGCTAACATGCTAACTGCTAACATGTAAGCAATGTTGGCAAAAACATGACTGCTGGGAAAACAGATAGATGATGGTGGAGAAACGAATCATGCTGCAGGAGTTTCTCTATGATTACAGCTGTTTTCTGATCATCATTTGAGTTCATTGACCAACATGAACTGAAGTCGACTGCAGCCACACAAAAAAACGCTAACTTTTAACATCCACTTTTCAAACCTGCACATGTTGAGCATTTAATACCAAAAACCATCTATACATCCTAGATGGAGCGGGCGTGTTTCAGCTCTATCTCAGGTTCGTACTGACTTTCATCTGCTGCTGCAGCTGTGAGCAACGTAAAGAACAGCAGGCAACATCTTTCTGTGCAATGCAACAGCAGCTTTTCAGCGTATTCTGGCTGAAAAGACAACAAAGGACATATTGTTGTTTTAAAAAATCATGGAAAAGAGAATGTGTCTCTCCTGGACAAAGAGATGACACACGGCTCTGACACTGGTGTGAATTGCTGCTTTCAGGTGCTTCAGAGAAACACTGAAATAACCACATGTGCATCCTTCCTGCCTCCTGGATGGCACAAATTGTGCCGGTGCACGTATATTTTATTCAGCAACAAATGAATAACAAACGGTTCTGGGTTTTTTTTTTTTCATGTTTGTCAGCTTTGTCTTAAAACCTAAAGCTTTGCGGGGATTTGCAGGCAGAACGAGTCAGAGTGAGTTTAAGTCTGACAGGGATGTGCTCATTTCCCGGTTTCCGTTTCAATAATCCATATTTTTTGTGGAATTCATTACAGTCATTATATTTGCACCGTGGCTGAATATCATTTTACACTAACTTCCCGCATCATGCTTTTCCTTCTCCTTTCCATCATCCCATCTCCTTTTTCTCTCACTCCACAAACTCCCATCTTCCACACCATCGTATATTTCATCAACCGGTAATTCAGTCTTTCTCTCACCTTCAGTCTTACTCACTTCATCTTAAACTCCCACTTGTCTTTTTTCCCCCTCCCACTTCTTCCCCTTTCATTCATTTCATTGATCTCACTCTCTCCTCACCTCCCACTTTTCTTCAGTCCATCTTGCCAGGACTGGCCTCGCAGGGAAACACATCGCTTCAGACAGTGCCGGCTGTTTGTTCTATACCTGCGTGTACATATGTTTCTTTTACAAACACGTCTGTGGGCACATTTTTCCCTGATTATGTTGCGTAAGGAAACATATTTACAGTCTGGATTTTTTTCTTCTACTGTGAAAAGTTCCTTCCTTCAGCACTGGGACACCTGAGACTTCGGTTCACATCCTGAGTCCTACGTGTGACTAATGATCTGTTTTGTCATTTAGTTTGAAGGACTTTTTCTCGCCATCTTTCATCCCCTCTTCCTGTCTTTCTCCTTCCTGTTGCCTTTTTTCTGCCTGTCTCTTTTTTCTTGTCTCTGTTGACTCTTTCCATTTCAACACTTGTCTCTTTCCCTCCCTGCTTCTCTTTTTTATCCTGCATGTTGCTCATCTCTCCTCTTTCAATCTTGGCCCGTTTCTCTCTCTCTCTCTCTTCCATCTCTCCCTCAGTCTCACCGCATTCGTCTTTTCCTGACTCAATTTCTGCCTTGGTCTATCAGTCTCTCACTCCCACTTTCCCTCCTCTCCCTCCCCGCCTCATCTCTCTCTCTCTCTCGGCTGGAGGTATAAATAGGACTCCTAATAAAGTGCTAATTAATCTCTGGTGACAAAATCAAAGAAAGCACATCTGCATTGCTGAGAGGAGCGACGGAGGGAGAGAGGGAGGGAGGAGAGGAAAAGGAGTAGACAGGAAGAGAGGGGGAACGTGGGGAAGGATGGGAAGAAAAATGCAGAGAGGTAGAACGAGACAGCAGCAAATTCAGGCAAATAGCTTTCATAAGATTTGAAGATATCTTCTGAGAAGTTTGGATTTAAACATTTGAATATACAGCATCAGGTTCACTGATTGTCAGGTCTGTGAAACTGAGGCCATTAGTGTTTAATGTAGCTGAGTAGTATTCATCATAGTCTGCAGCATGAAATTATATCATTGGAGAATTAGAGAATATAAATGGTGACACTGTTGGGAGTGACAGACAGAAATAGTTTCTGTGTTGGAGGGAAACAGATAAAGTGTAAAGATGGGAAAGACATTACTTTCAGGAAGAGACAAAGAATTGTTGATAGATGGTGAGATGAAGCCGTAACACAGAGTCACTGAAAGATGTGAGAGAAGTTTCAAACTCTTCAGAAGGATTTATATGCAAAAAAAAAAAAAAAAAAAAAGATAAAGTTGTTACGCATAATTTGAGTCATATTTCAGCTCCACTTCAACTTAGATTCAGCAAGTCGGACACTCGGCTCAGTCGTCAATCAGCTCGTTTCTGCCGCTGAATAATTCAAACAGCTCGTCTCAAGTCGACATCTCCAACAACCACTCGCTGCAGCCGCTGCCATTATCCTGTCGTTTCTGCACCTCGCTGGATTCTCAGAGTCATTTACACGAGAAAGCAAAGCAACATGTTTCATAACTAACATACTTTCACATTCATCAATAAATTATTGTAAGAAAAACTTGTCATCTTTTAAATGTGACATGTCCTTGCAAGAAAATAAGCTTCTAAGCAGTTTCCAATAAAACTCTTCACAAAAACAGAGGATGATGATGAAATTAGATCAAAACATCATACCAACTTCTTTGTATATTACTGATAATTTATGTAATAACATATCAATATATTATCAATCACTCTATTGACAAATGTTATTGGTCTAATCTTCGAACACCCCAGAACAGGTTTAGCACAAATACATCAATTCTACTTTCATGAATAAAAGCAACTCATTTCTTTCCTGAATTGCAAATAGCTACACAAATGTCATTAAGCTATTAAGATTTGTTGTTAACACATTAGTGTTTTTTTGTTTTTATATCAAGTAACGAAGTCGTATTGAGTCTGAGATCTGTCCCTCTGGAACCTGCAGATACGCTGTGAAGACGGAGACGGAGCAGGCGGCGCTGCAGCGAGAGCTTCCCGGTGGACGGGCGGCTAATCTGCAGAATAACCATCAGCTGGAGAGCTTTCAAAGCCACCATTGGTTAGTGATTCCCTCAGGTTCGGTGTGTAATAGGTTTGATGTGACTTCACAGGCAAACCTGCGGGTCTTGGAATTATTAAGCTTCAGAGAGACTTTGAATCGGTGGAAAAAAAAAAATCACAGGCAACCTGTAGCCCCTGCAGCACTACAAAGCAGAGCTGCAGCGTGGACTCAAACCAGCTTTTGCAGAATGACTTGAGGGACTTGGTGTCTTTTTTTTTTGAGACTGAACAAAGGAACATTTCTAACTCGGAGCAGTGCGGTGGCGGGAAGTGAAACTGGGTTCGAGCTCTTTGTGTCGGCAGCGGAGCAACACTGAACCTCTGACCTTGTGATGCTGCTCCTGACCTCTGACCTCGCTCTCAGGAGAGGGACGTGAAACACCGTCCATACAGGGTTTGATCATCTGTGACATTACAGCTCATATGTTTGTTTAAACGTCCTGTAAACACCAGATGGTTGAGCTTTTTCTTTTTTTCATAGCAGCCAGGTGCAGCAACCTGCTGCAGATTTTATATTTTGTTTGTGATGTAAGTTTTTTCCAGGATGCAGTGACCTAATTAGTACGAGTGCTCGGCTTGGATATATTCAGCTCTTGTAATCTCTTTTCCAGTTTAAAGTTTCTTTTTTTCAAACATCTTATTTCTTGTTCAATTTTTAATAACACAGAATAAAGTAAGATACCAAACCAGGAGCCAAAAAAGCAAAGTTAGCTGATCAAAATGATGATGTGCTGCTTTAAATAAATTAAAATCCTGTTCTGATTTTACAACAATGACAAAACTTCTGGCAGTGAAAGCTACAAGCATGTTTCAGAAGAGTGGATTGGATTGTGAAAGGACTCTATCAAGGCACCTTTAATGAACTTTGAAACTTGTTTTCTTACCAACTAACGAGTTAACTGAATAAATTACTGCTCATTTTGCTTTAGAGAAGAAAATTAAAGCTATTCACCGTCACATGTCTGTATCACCTGACCCAGAGGAGCTGTTAAATGATGCACAGACGTGTGTGTGCGCAGGAGATCATTTTAATTCTCCTCGTGTTTTCACGGCTGCGCGACTCCGAACTCTGACCTTTTCGCTATAATGTCACTGATCTTTGGTGAAGCTTGTTCTCCTCCGTCATTCTGAAACCGAGCGTCTCCTAAATGTCACAAAGTTAGTCCTCATTATCACACACGTCTTATATGTGCGGCACAAACTGAAATCATCTGTGGCTTCGCTGTGATGAAGTTGCAGATGATTGTGCAACTCAGTTTTTGCTGCAGTGAACTGTCAGATTTGTTCTGTCGAGCCGTCAGAAGTTTCTCAGATCTGGTTTCTGGTTGGTGAGAAACATTAAGCTTCAGAAATAAACGGATCTGTTGGAGCTGTGACACTTTCAGAAATATCTCCGCAGCAGATAGATGCAATAATGTGACAGCGTTTTATCTGTGTTGCAATGAAGGCAACTTGAGCAGATTCACATTCAGACTGTTATTGTGATAGTGATTCCCAGGACGAGCTGCAGTTCGGCCGATGGGCGGCGTTTTGTCCCTGTTCGCCTCTTTTTTCCCCCCACTGCGTCTCCAGGCTTCACTTCAAAGCAACAGATCCCCAAATTCATAAATAAATCAGCAGAAGAGGAAGAAGGAAAAACTGCACATCTCTCTCCTGCAAACACAGGCGGAGGAGAGCGGAGCCACATGCACAGAGAAAACTGAGCTGCAGGAAGCACAAGATCACAGAAGCTCACAGAACACTGGGACCAATGCAAACTGGAAATATTATAGGAACAATAAAACCTCATATAAGGCCACTTGCAAGAGTTTAGATTTCATAGCAATAACACATGTCTCATTAAAAAAAAAGAAGTGGCTCTGGGAACATGATTGTTATTATTACAGAGAGAGATTAAGACACAATATCATGAAGCAAAAACTTTGAAACTCAGTGTCCTTATCGCCACAATCATTATATGGAATTATATTAAAACATCACAGTTGCAATAAAAACACATGATTAAGTCACAAAAATCTTAAAGTCGTGATGTTATCTTGTTCCTACAGGACACAGTGAGTTTAATTCATTCAATAATGTCACACTAACTCGCAACTAATCACAAAGATCAGCCAAATAAAAGCTGCAAAAAAAAACATGATTTAAAAGAATATCTAAAGTGCTAATGTCTGTAGTATTAAAGCTTTAAGTCCTGATAGAAATATTACAGGACGAATCGATTTGTTTTGTTGACATTAGAAAAAACGCGTAAACAAACAAATTCAATCACCATCAGCGATCAAAGACACAAAAGCCTGAAAACTCGAACAGCAAAAGCACAAAATGTCAAATTACTGTGAACTCATTCCAAACCACGCAAACACTATGAGAATGTTAAAGAACTAATATTAATCAATAAGTCTGTTAAACACGTGAATCGCGTTTGTCTGTGTGTTTTAGGAGGAGGATGTTAAAACTGTTCCTCAGGGTGATGATTCACTGATCGACCTCTCAGAGACAAACACATCACTTCATATGAAGAGTGAACATTCATCTGACTGCAGCGCAAAAAAACCCATCAAGCACAAAAGAGAATCAATCAATCAATCAATCAATCAATGAGTCGATGATCGATGGCAGCAGAGGAAAAGTAGCCTGGAGCCGTTTGAAAGCTTCAAGTTCAAGCGCAAGAACAGAGAACTGATGATGAAGATAATGAAGAGAAAGACGCGTTTTTTTTAAGTCTCGTGTTCTTTTACCTTTCTGCAGCAGCCTTCTCTTCAATATCGCCTGAAGAAAAAGCATTTTCCCCCAAACCGGTTCCAGACTGGAAGGATGAGTGTCTCCTCATGGAAGAGCGGAGGAGGAAGAGGAGGAGGGAGGAAGAACTTCTGTCTGCATGCACCTCTCTCTCTCTCTCTCTCTCTGTCTCTCTCTCTCTTCTCTCTTTCTCTCTCTCTGTCTCTCCCTCTCTCTCTCTCTCTCTCTCTTAGTCTCTCTCTGTCTCTCTCTTTCTTTTAGTCTCTCTCCCCCCTCCCTCCTTCTCTCTCTCACCCCCCTCCTCATTCTCCATTTACTCTCTCAAAGGGACCCCCTCCCTGTTGACACCAGCTGAACTGTGGGGTGTGTGTGTGTGTGTGTGTGTGTTCTTAACACTCCTCAGAAGAAAACAGGAATAAGAAGAACCCGTCTCCATAATCGACTTTAATCAGGTCTGTTCTCAGTCTGGTGCTTCCGGTCTGGTTCTGTTCTGACAGAGCTGATATCAGTGTTTTCACATGTTCTCCTCCTCGTTTTCTTTATGCACTAATTTAATTACAGCATTCTCTCTCTCTTCTCTCTCCTTCTCTCCTGATTATGCAAAAAATTGTAGCTCAAAGCCTTCGGGACTTTTGATGCCCTAGTTTTTTTTCTCTCTCTCTCTTCAGAGTCTGTGTCTAGTGGGCTTGTATGTGGATGTGTGTGTGTGTGTGTGTGTGTGTGTGTGTGTGTGAGGCCAGAAGATGAAAGCCTCCAACACTGAAACCCACCAGATCATGACTTATTTCTTGGCTCCCCGGTCGGTCGGTGATCATAAGGTGACCGATGTCGCTTGAAGTGACATGAAAACTAAGAAACACTCTCTCTCTCACACACATTCATCCATTCATCCATCATACACATACAATGACTCCTGCTCGGAGACACTCAGGGTGGATGGGAGTCGGGGAAAACCCAGCATACACTGGGGAAAAGGTGGAGAAACATCCTGTGTGGATCAATATCTCAGGACTGAAGCCAAAGGAAGTTTACATGTTTTATGAATTTGCAGGCTCTTGCGGGCTAAAAGACAAGTTTGCAACCACAAAAAAAGTCGTAAATGTGCCTTTAACCACCACATTGTGCAAAGGCTGTTTAACTGAATATGAAAAAAACAATCCACAATATAAAAAAAAAACTTCAGTCGAGGGACTCAGTGAAGTGCGATTAGTATCCAGACAGTTTTGATTCAGGTTGGACACATAATGATTCTGAGGTGCTGACTCGCAGCTTCAATCTGAAGGTGTTTCCATCCACTTTGGGTGAACTGTGTCGAAATTGCAACACAAAATCCTCAAGGGTAAAAAAAAGACCCTATATTGTTCAACCATTGTGGATGTTAACACCCCTGAACGCCCTTAAAGCTCCGAGTCAGCAATTTAACCTCCAAGTGAGCGTTTGATTTCACATCCTGGAGAGCTGAAGTGGAGCCAGCGTAATGACAAACTACTTATGTAATGCACTGTACTAGTTTTACATGATTTGACCTTTTGAGTGGTGGTTACACGCCTGGTTACACCTTGTTCTGGTGTGAATGACTTTAAACAGAGCTGCAGTGAATAAACCAGCAGTGCCACGTTCAAGAAGTGTGAGTACATGCAAAAATGATTTCATTTGAAGGAAACAGCCGGCTGCAAAAACAATGCATTTACACACTTTCTTCCTATTGTGCAACAGTGATAATTTAGCTGCTGTGCTTCCAGACACAAATCGTATGCTATAGCAGGTTAACGTGCAGACAAACAAATGTCGAACTAACCAGAGAGATCGCCACTTCGCTCACTCTGCATAAAAAAAAGCTGAGTTTGAAATGAACCGCTTTGCGACACGTGTTAGCCGTTTGCACAAGTCTGGAGTTTAAAAGCTGCACAGATGAGAGCGATGAGACCAACAGGGCTTAACACTGAACTTCACCACCTCGGACAGCGGCGGCTAACTCCGTCTGTCTGCACCCAAAATCCCTCATTCATATTTTTCACCAGCTTAACGCGACTTAGACTCACAGGGGGGTCGAAAACTTGATATCCCAGCGCGCGGCGGGCGCCGGCAGAAGGCGAGGTCACACCCTGGACTGGTTCCAAGTCCATCACATGGTTAACCAGACGGGATAAACCCTGACGTGCAGACTCAAAAAACTCCTGCTGAGTCCACAAGGGCTTAGAACCGTACCGCTGCACGATCAGCAAGCGCTTACAGGCTCTGGTCTGAACTCTGAGAGACTTCAATGTAGATCTTTTCCACAGTCTGCAGCCCTGTGCATCTTTAGCGGTAATGACCCATAATGTTCGGGGATATGCAACGACGTCTGCATCCAGAAAATAACACATCAAACATGACAAGCAAGACTGAAAAACCAGCATGTCAGGTTTAAATCCAAATATCTCTCTTGTTAGTGTTTGAATGTCCAAGCATGTTGTAGATTGATGTATTAGACAGTTGCATCATTGTTCTCATGATGTAAAACAGCTTTGCTTCTTTTCAGTTTTGTAGGAAGTAATATAATGACAACAGCTGTAAGCACAGACAACAAGTACTTTGTTGTACATTAACTGTATGATGAATTAACTGTATAAAGTCAAGGCTCATCATCATCATCATCATCTATTTTCACGTCACATGTTAAAGGTGTGAATCATGAATCAGGTAAGGACACATCATGACTGACATATCGACAAGTCTGTTTTCATCCATCCAGACAGCAATGCAGTCCCGGAGTTTTCAAAATAAAATGGGCTCAGCAGCATTTGCAAACGTCTCAGTTTTAGGGGCTCGAATAGTGTGGACAGACAAATCCATATTAGCGTGGACGTTGCCTGTCTTTTCCTCTTCTCGCAGTTGCTTGACTTGTGGCCAATGAGACAGTGAGTCTGGAGGTCAAAATTCATCTGGAGACAAACTGTCAAACTCTTTGTAGGATAACTAGTGCCAGTCCACACAGCAGAGGAATCTATTGATTGGTGCAAATAATGAACAGACTTTTCCATCGTCCGAGCTGTGGAACAGTGGAAGACTGCAGCTGCACCAGGCGGCTTCCAGACGAGAGATTATAAAGCAACACATCGTTCTGAACAAGCAAATGTTTTTCGTCAACACTCAACATAAAGGTTGAAAAAAAAAAAAAAAAAACTATAGTCACCAGGCTTCTGTCGTTGGCATGCGGAGGCACTGCTGCGCTCGGCTACAAGAACTGTCACAGAGAGAAGTTTCACAAGTTTCTGTCTCGGGAAAGAAATCTTTTCATGTCTTCATGTGTCAGCGGTGAAATATCTGAGGTGAAGGGAACACAAAATACAAACGCCAGCGCAGCATGTTTTGATTAGATATCCACCACTGCACAACGGTGACACACTGAGAAATGATGGATTGTGCTGTAAAGAAAAAAGTCAGCTGTGGTGAAGGTGTACGTGTCTTTGGCTGGTAACATCATGGATCCTCCACATTTTACAGATACTAAACAATGTAACTGATAAACTCTGTTTTCTCCGACATCATGTGCAACATTTCCTGTTTTCGCTGTGATCACTGGTTCTAAATTATGGATGGAAATGAAATTAAGGATGTGTAGACCCTGTCGGCTGTGAAAAGCAATAAATGGAAATGGGACAGCAGAGATTTCAATCTTCACACCACAAAAAAAGAAGAACAGGAAGTAGCTTGATGTTGAAATGAGGAAAGTCCAGTGGATGTAAATTTAACAGCACTTAACTCTTACTTCATAAAGCTCATCTGAGTAAAGTTGTGATGATTGAACTCTCAGGATTTTTTTTACTAACAACATGTTTAAATGCTGCATCCAGTTTGTTTTACTCTGAATCCTGTGAGACCTTGTTGTATTTTATTCTGCTGCCATGAAACATTTTTCTCCAAGTGTTTTATTCAACCACTGAAACACGATAACAGCTGATTCATCTGGGGCATCAGTGGCCGTCCTTCCCCTCCACCCTCCATCTACCCGATATTATCTTTCTCTCTTCCATCTTCCTTCTTTCTCATCCTTTATTTTAAACTTTTTTAATTGATCTAATTTTTCCTCTACACACTTTTAGGAGTAGGATGGTTAAGACACATCAGGTACAGGTTTTTGAAATAAAGCTTTGGCTAAGGTTCAATAAGATCTTTTTTTTTCTTAACTACAAAAACATGAAACAAAGTTATTAAGACTCAAGGTCATCTTGGAAGCTTTCAGAGCTTTTAACTGCATCTCTTTGTCTCAGCTCAGGTGTCACCACTTCACCTAACAGGCAACACCTGACAGGTGAGCAGACACAGATCACTGCCTCTGTCTCTGGCATCTGGATGCAAATGTCCTCCTTCATCTTTCTCCAGGTCGCTGACTCTGAACTCTCCCTGTTAAATCCTGTGACCTTTTATACAACCACCTTTTATCTCAGTGACCAAAGATTCACACTTGAGCCAGGTCCATTCAGCAAACTGTGAGATGCAGCTCAGAAAAACTAGTGAGTGTTACTTATTGTTTGTAATGCACATTTTCATTTTATGCACCAGTTGACCTAAATAGCACAAATGCCTAACAATCATTTTAATGTATAAAGATTTCCCCTTTTCTTCTTACATCATGATTTAATCTGATGCCACTTGCAGCTAAGTAGCTCAAAAATACCACAGAGATGAATCAACACCTCTCTGACTCCGTCTTCTCCGCACAGTAAGTTTCACAGTTAGTGTTTGTTGCAGGGATATTGCATTAGATTACATTAGACTGTACTGTACAGAGGGTTAGTGCTCGTGTTGTGCCCCCCACCCCCGTCATAGTGCGAGCGTGTTTTTGACTGACAGACAAAATGTGAAAATAGAGAAATTCATCATTTATTCATGCTGTGTAATGCAGTCGACAGTGAGCCCCGAGCAAACGCCGTTTTCAATTTCACTTTCTAATTTCCTCAATTCTTTTCAATTCACGCCACTAGATTTCAAATAAAAATTCAAACTTGCAGCTGGTCGCCGAGTCGTCGTCACCGAGAGAAGTGGCGAAAAAAAAAAGTTTTCACCATCTCAGGGAAAAGGTCTTTTCATCTTTTCCTGTGTCAACAGCGAAGCATCTGAAGTGAGCGGTCCTCCGAGAGAAAGGATGTGGAAGTCTGCTGGCTCTGAACCCTGCTGTGATTTTTTCATCTCTCATCTGCCAGAAGAGAGCGTGACCTCAAAACTGCACGCTAAAAAATTGGTAGTTTGATGTTTTCTCTCTCTCCCTCTCTCACACTGAGACTCTGACATTGTGTTGGACATAACTTAAGAATGTTTCTGTGAATTATTAAGGTCTGCTTCTCGCACGGGTCTGCACACGGTCTGCAAAACAGAAATGTCTGAAAAAGGGAATCAACCAAACTGTAACAAAATAAAGGCACAGTAGATGCAGCTGCTGACTCAAACCTGGTATGTGAGAGATTTTTCTTTGAGCACTTTGCAGCTAAAGAGATGTTTAAAGATGAAAGAAGAGAGAATAATTATGTTTCAATTGACAAAATGTTGAAAGCAAACCCAAACATATTATGGGTCTTGTCAGCAACTTGGGGTTCGAAGAAGAGCTTTTGTTCAATTGTTCAATGTTCAATATCGTCAGTGCTCTTTCAGGAAAAAGCTTCAACAAGAACAGTTCACAGTCCATGTTGCAAAAACTTATTCTTTCATTCGCACAGGAAGCAAGTACTGATGAGTGAAACTTACAGAACCAAACTTTATTCGTGAGTTATTTTAATGCTGACAGAAAACAATCATCACTTTTGGAAAAAGTCATCTTGCCTTTCCGGAGGTTTTCAGCCTCCATTCAAACGTCACCGTGCGAAGCAGCAAATCACAACAAGAACCTCGAAGACGGTGTCGTTACCTTGTCACATGCAAAACTGTCCTCAGCAAACCCTTCACTTCTGAATCACCTCCCTGTCTGATTTGCCTAATCTTCACAGTTCTTCACAGATATTGGAAATGGTAAAAAGGAATGTCTGAAAGGGACCTGATTCAGTTTGGCTCTTTTGTTCCTGTGGCTATTGAGCTGTGACGTAAACCATAAGGTACAAATCAGCCTGTTTATAATTAAGCAAACTTAAGCTCCAGTCTGCATCTGGTTGACTGGCTTAAAAAGGTCCAGCAGCATTTTCATTTAATCTTTAATATTCACTCCTCTCATCGTCGGACAGCTGAGGCAAACACACGTCTCCCGTTTCACCTCATTACAGTCGGCCTTCATCAGCAGCATTTGGACTGGCAGAGATTAAACATAACACGCTGCAAGAGCATTCATGTCAAAGTCATGATCATCATCGGCATCATGACAGTCATCAACAAACATAAAGAATTAAGGAAAACACAGATCTAGAAGTCATTACCAAAGTCACAGTAATTGAAGCTGAGAACATCCTGCTGTTGACCCATTGTTTGAGACAAGACACAAATTCAGTTCATATAGCTGACACATCAGTTGCAAGATGCAATTTAAAAAAAAAGCAACTTCTCATGTTTATTTCATGCAGTCAAACATGCTTGTCTTTCCCTGAGGTATCCCACCCTGGGGCAAAGTGAACGAGCCGTATGTAAATACAAAGGTTTACTTCGAGTGCAAAGACAGACTGAGCATGCTCAGCCGACTGGAAGACGAACTGCACGGGGAGTCGCTCCAGCGTCGGTTCATCCATCACTTCAAACGTGCCACGTAAAGAAGTTCCCGCATTAGCACTGAACAGAAGCGCTGGATGAAAACTGTAAGCTGTGGATTTCTGAACATAATGAACATAAATCCCATGGAGGCAAAGCTGCGGACAAATTGTAGCTATTTGAGTCGAACCCTCTGTCGGTGCGAACCGGAGCTGTCAAGTTTACAAATCCTGCAACGAGATCGTAGTGACTTTTCCATTTATTCTCTCTTCTCACTTGATGAAATTTCAGTCTTTAGAGGGATGCATAAATGCTTTGGCCTTTCTGGCGCCAGCGGACTCAGTGCATTGAATCCTTTTATCTTTTGATGATGAACGAGAGCTGAGCTCTCTCTGCACCCATCGAGCTACACAGGGCCACCGAGTGAGTCATGACACGATTCAGGAGAAGCAGCTGATGTGGAGGCAGACTGTTTCTCCACTTGCACAGTCGAACCGTAAGAGCTTTCTCTCGAGCTTCCCCGTCCATGTGTGTGCAGCACAATACGGTCTGGTGTTTTTTCCCATGCCCTTGATATCATCTCTCCCTCTCTGTGTCTCTTTCTCCATCTGCCTCTCTCATAACTCTGTCCTCCCAGCAGCTTGTTTAGTGTGATAAACTGAAATCGAATGCACCCACGGCTGGAGACCGTTTTTTTTTTTTCTCCGGGCCAGGTCAGGGTGATTAACTCCGTCCCACCTGGTGCGTCAAGTTGATTAAACTGAACTGCAGCCTCTGCTGGAGACGGCGGCTGACAGCAGCTAAGTGTTCATCTTACACACTCACACAAAAACAGGAAAACGGGACCTAAACTTATGCTGACAGATCCCAGCTCCTCACAACTTCGCGCACGGCCGTCAATCAAGAACCACCTGTGTAATCTAACTGGACAAGAGGGGCTGAGGTTGTAATCCAATTAGGCAGCGTCTCGTTAACAAACACAGGTGTAGCTCAGAACGGTGTTTGTCAAAATGTGCTTCAGGACGCAGCAGTGGGAACCTCGGAATAAAACGATTGTCTGGTTGTGTGGCTTCTTCTTCTTCTACAATATTTACACTTGTTTAGGGAAAGATCATAAAGTCCAGTTAAGGTTAGGCAACTAAAACACTTGCTTAAAGATAATTAATGTTAATTGCAGGTCTGTGATGTGATGAAAACTCTGATCTCCTGCGTGACCTGAACATCTCATTTCCACATCTTAACTTTCTACCTTGCTGCATTAAAAACACAATATTTCCTGCATTGACACTGGATGTACATTGCAAAATACACTGCGTGATTCACTTCCTGCCAACACCATTAAACTTGTGCCAAAGTGTAAAAATATTACACAGCATCGTATCTTACTTTTGGGTGGGTATGACAACCAAACTGCTTTAAGCACGTCTATGTATAGGGTTGGAAAATCCCCCGCTTCAGCCCCCCAGCGGTGGTACAAAAACAAAAAAGACGTGGCAGACAGCAAAGCACTGTTTTGTATTTTTAGACACCACTTGTCCTATTTGCTGTGTACTGACATCAGATGCATCGACACAATTCAAGGACACAGTCAGTCTGTTAAAGGTATTAAAAACGCTGCTCCACCTTAAAGCAGTGATAAAGTTTTGTACTTTATGAAGTCTTTCAGACAAATCTGGGAAAACTCTCGGCATGTCTCTGCAACAAGTGACGTCTGTTTGCCACAAGCTGAATGTAAAGCAACCCTTCACATCTGAATTGACTAAATAGAAAACAATATAAAATCTTAAAATGATGCTTCAACATCCGATACAGTCCATGTTTTTCACTTAGAAAAAAGTTTTCATTCTGGATATTTTCCGGATCTTCCTCCTCTGACTTAACCCATGTAAACGTCTTGTGACTCCTGAAAATCACATGGACACTGATGGACAGAGCGAGTAATACACGGCCCCTCCACATCATCCCCGAAGGCTCTGAAGACCACATGCCGTCTTATCGAACAGCTACAGTAGCGTCTGAAAGAACGAGGCCTGTAGCAAAGATACTTCACAAGGGTTACTCAGTTTACAAGTCTGCTGGAGAGCTCGCCGTTCGACGAGCCGGGTCTGTGATTAAAGGCTGAAGTCGTGTTTCTTTCTTTGTCTCTTCTCTCTTTTGCTCAGCTCTTTCTTTCATTCAGACCATAGTACTGGTTGTAAGGTACAGACGGCAGCTCAAGCCTTTCAAAATGGATGAAACGATAACAATTAAGTCTATATTTTAAAGAAATGAAGTTGTTATTAAGAACGTCTTCTACAGGGGCCGGTGCAGTAACATGAGTCTAAAATGTCCAGGTTTTAAATGAGCGATGTCTTGATTTGAGATTTCCACCAACCGACTGCCGCTGTGAATAATGGATTAAAGATCTCACTTAAAGGTGCGATGCAGCAGACGAGTCCTGCGACTGCAGTTAATGCTGGAGTGAAGCGAATCTTCTGGTCGGCCACGACGAGAACGCATGAATAATTTGAAGAACTCTAGTTTGCTTGAGTTTTGATTTGAATGTCAGGTTCAGCTCTTATCTTCTTTTTCTTTGATCAGTAACGCTGCTTCAAGACAGACAGACAGACAACAAAACAAATCAGTACCTGTCTTTTTTTATCATACAATTAAAAGGACAATTCAAGAAAATGCTGCGTTCTTTCACATGATATCACCCAAACACATCGTGATAGCATGATTCTTTCTTTCTGTCTCTTTTTTTTCCTCTTAACATTTTCCTTTTCCTGCATCCTCACTTCTTTCTTTCTCTGCTTTGCTCTGTTTTTTTCATTCATTTAATTTCCCAAATATGCACAGTAGCACAGCCCAACATGCAGGATTATGTGCATGCATGCTGGAAAAAGTCCTGCCACAGTTAATAAGGATCCCACAGATGTGCACACACACACACACACACAGAAATAAAGAATTCCTAGTGAGCGCTGCTAGAATTAATTAGGATCGCGGACACACACACACTCAGTTATGCCACGGTTAATGAAGCATGCTGGGTAAGATACATGGGGCTCATTATTTTCAGCTTTTATTTAAAAAAAAAAAAAAAAGTGGGGTGAGGGCACAAAAAACAAAAAATAAACACATCAGGACTGTTTTTTAAAGTTGAAAAAGCAGTTCATGTATAGATGAACAAAAATCAATCATTTTAGATGAAGATAATAAAAATACCATTTGTAGCATCGAGAGATTCTGGCTGATATAAACCACAGACTTCAGCACAGAGGTTCACACTCTGGAATTAGCTCGAAATTAACGTAAACCAAATCATGTTCTCAAACATTAGCAACAACCAGTAACAAGATGATTTTAGTGAAGAAACTGTATCTACAACATGAACTATATTTACTTTATCGATGTTTCTCATAAGTTGCTGTTCTGCCAATGAAAAATGTGAGTTCAACTGTTCCAAACCAGAAACTCAAGCACAAGCAGGACGAGCTTCATCGTGTTCAGTGGAACTTGAAATAAGTAATTTATTACATTTTTCACATTGAAAAGATAAAGGTCACATTACTTTACAGAAGTAATTAGTTACATTACTGCTCCATTAAAGGTGCCTTTTAAACCAGTCCACACATCACATCATCTGTATCGAACAAGCAGTCAGACAACGGTCAGGAGGTTTTTACTGACTGTCAACAACTAGATTAAACCAGGTTTCTAAACGCTGGCTTACCAGCAGACAGCTCGCAGCTCAAACATATGTAAGATCTGAGCGAGACAACCTTGAAGATACCGTCTCTGACAAAAGTTCACCTCCCCTCCCTGCACCAAACACGTCCCGGACCAGTCTGTCCACTGAAAACACAAACTGATACCAACTCCGCATCCAACTCCTGGTGGAACGAAACAGAATCGGAATCAGTAACTGTAATGCAATTACTGAATTTCAGATATTAACAGTAATCTCATTACTGTAATGTGCTACTCAGCACTGCTTTAATGCCCAATAAAGTTCTGTCAGTCTTGTACTTTGCATTTTGTTAAACTGTCTGAATAAATCTTGTTAACCTGAACCTTGATACCCAGAACAGATTATTCCTTCATGAGTCTGATTCCTTCAACTAAACACGTGCAACAAAATCAAAGGTGAGAAATGAAATCTGACGTTATTCCATTCTGTCCTGCCTGTTTCACTCATCTGTACTGATTCATTTGAGAAGACGAGAGGAGAGAGGAGGATTCACTGTTTGATGAGAGCAGAGGGCAGGACTCAGCCGAGGCCACATGGGGCCCAATAATGAACCAGAACACGAGAGACATGAGGGAGGAAACAAAGACTGTCAGAGGGTTTGTTGTTTTCTTTGTTTTTTTTATCCATCCCACTTGTATAATTAGTGCATTTGCTGATATCGTACGTCTCTGCTGAGCTGTGCAAATGACCTGAACTAGAAATTTGTGGTTTAATAAATTTGAGAAAATGAGGAATAGTGGTGGATTTCTTTCATGCCTCAGGAGAAATTTCACCCAAAACATGAATTCAGGTGAAGCAGAGGAAATTCAAACCAGAAAAGTCAGATACTATTAGTGTTTTTTTAACGAACACAGATCGGACCTAAGAGCAGGAAACTGATGAGGTGGTTTGTCTTGAGTTTGTTTATTGAAAATGGAGATGTGGATGAGTGGGTGATGGCGGGGAGTGAGATCCAGCGTCTGCATGCTGAAGAGTGTCTGGCAGGGTTAACGTGGGGGCTCGGAGGTCGCTGGGAGGGGGATGGACGAACATGAAGACGAGCAAGTGAGTGATGATCTGCAGCGGTGAAACAACAACCCGGTGAAGAGTGTTTGAGGAGCCGAGGTAGACTCACTGCCAGCTGATGAAGAGGTGAGAGGAAGGTGTGCGGAGTGGGAGGGGCCATGAGCTGAGTGCAGACAGCTGTGTGAGACGAGCGGAGGCGGACGCACAGGAAATGAGGAAGGAAGACCACGCCCACACCAAAACATACACAGACCACACACAAACAGAGAGAGACAGACAAGGGGACACTGGGAACACTGGGAATACTGGGAAACGGGGATCTTTACTTTCTGATCGTCCTTTTTCTTTCTTCCCTGTTTTCACCCGGTAAGCTATAGCTATCTTATCTTATCTTACAAGGTTTCTAAAAATTGGTGCAATATATGGCCAAAGATATTGCATCCCCCCCAAAAAAAAAAAAAGGTCAAAATACAGCACAACATATCTTTCAAAGCTATGAAAACAGAAGGATGTTTACAGCAGGTTACTTCTCTGTTAACGGTGAATATTTTCTTTGTCATAGCATTTTGTCTCATTACAATCTTTACAGCCCCGATGACCTGCTCAGACTTTCCCTTCATGACTCTGTGAACTTCACATTACAGCCATTTAACAGAAGCAACGCAGAATGAATGGACTCGACAAAGTCTGTGGTCTGAAACAAACAAGGCTTTTCCGCAGCGTTAACGGCCTCATCCATAACAAGCCGTGACGGGACGGGGAGGTGTACGCATGGCTGACCTCAGACGGGGGACGCGTCCGTTTATTAAGCTAATGTGGTGTGAGAGCATTCACCTCCGCGAGTCTGTAATGAAGTGAAGTTAAAACAGTTTGTGTCCTCGGGGTCGGACTCATCTCCCCGTCACGACTCGCCGTGCTCGCTGCTGGTCGGGTGGCGGAGGCCGACGGCGGAGGCAGCGAAAGCTGTGACGGAGGTGTGGGGTTACTGAAGGTCGCTGCTTCACAAACTTCTGAGTCAATTGACCTGGTCAACATTTGTCCACCATGCGTGAGAACGTGTTACTGATTGGTTCGTCTGTTTAAGAAAGGATTTGTGGCTGTGATCTGTTGGTTTAATGGGATCTTTCACACCTGCATCTTTTGTTTTTTTTCCAGACTTTCAGATTTCGGCGTTTGAGCTGAAGCAAAATGAGCAAACTGGACCAAACAGCTGAACCTTGGTGAGATGGAACAAGGTGGTTTCAGTCTGGATCAAATTGAACCCAGTGTTTTTCGTTTCAATACTTCATAAATTTCATTTTTCAAGAATATTTTTCTTTTGACCGTATTAAAACCTAAAATGAGTTGTAACCTAAAAGGATACAAACACCAATCACACAAGAGAATAAATGAATTGTATTTAACCATGTTTAACAGCTGAAGGCTCAGAAACCTCAAACAGCTCTAATGTGTCATTGTGTCATTATCTTTATTTGCAGGGAACTTCTGAAACACGTCATGAGTTCAAAGTCATATTTACAATGCAATTCACATAAAAGGTTTAGTGGGTCAATCAGCTATCAACCTGTGATTTATTTCTTTATTAGAGATGATTGACGTTTGTAAACCTGATTGCTTCCAACTTTTCAATCAGAAAACACTGAGTATTTTTGAATCATATAGTTCTTTTTCAAAACTATTATTATTATATTATTATTATATGACATCTGTTCGTATTGAGGCGTAGAAGTTTTATGAGGTGACGGTCGGCTTGGCTCTGCATAGTTGCTTTATAAAGTTAGGAAAAGGTCTGGGTTAACAAGCTTGGTTATATAAGAGTGTGTTCTGTATGTATATCACATTACATTTGAGTGTATTCTTAGTAAGACGTGTCCTTGGAAAAACTGTGTGGTTAAATTAGAATGAGTCATCTGCAGTGCAGAGCGAGGTCAGGACGTGTTCGTGTTCATCCCGCCCATGCAAGCAAAAATCCAATCTTTATAGTGCAGCTCATTATATAAAAACAATTCCTGGATCATTTGTTTTCTCAGAAATTAAGGCACCTAGTTGATTAGAAAATGGTAAAGTTCCAAAGGAAAGGATCACAGGTCAACTCGCTCTGAATGAGGATGTTCAACATGTCAGAGAAAACAGATCAGATGTTTATGCCTCTCTAATAAGTCATTTTGTGTTATTTATTTGTTTAATTGGAATTATATTAAACTAAATGTTTTCTATTTACTTAATTCAAATAATTTGGTCGGTCTGTTTGGTTGAAATATATTAATTATATATCATATAAAAATCTTAATGAAGTTCTCAATGATTTGAAGCTGCTTTAGAATAAGATTCTACTCTCAATTAAGTTAATTAAGAAGAGTAAGGTGTTGATTAGAGTGTGTTCATCAACTTGTTTGTGATGTTAAATGAGGACAAAGAGAGCGAGTTGTGTGAAATTGTTTGGCTGAGATTTTACAGCCTCTCCAGGAATAATGCCGCCGGATAAGGTCGTGTTCATGGTCGACGCTCCCTGTTCAGAAAACGAGCGTCTTCTTACTAAAGATGTAAAGCTGCTTTCGGGAAGCAAATTAGAACTCCTGAAATATCAAACAAGTCTTTCACAGCGTCTTAGTGCTGAATAAGTAAAGTGTCCACACAGAGAAATTGGATCTGCCGGAGTGTGTTTGAAGTTCTAAAGTCACGGCGTGGCCTCGGCGATCCTCCTCTGCCGACACAAAGACGCAGGCTTACTGTTGCCTCGGCTCCATTCATGACACTTTTTTTTTTTTTTTTTTTTTTTGGAGCATTTGCAAATGAACATCTTGTGACTCATATCTGCTTCCACCCAAAAATACACCATGCATCTTTAAGGCAGGAGCGTGTGAAATGTGACTGCTGTTTCCAGCGAGTCGGCTTCCCCGGATCGTTTAAAAGCTGCAGCTCCATAATTGCAGAATTATCATAATTATGCTAAATTGCAATCGTGGTAATTATAGAATTATTGTGATTATTATTAGTCTGAACATTTTCCCACTTACACAATGATTGTGTTCGTGCTTGATTCAAGGACTGACAGAGACCTAATTGCCACAGCTTGTCTCTCTCCTCTTTTCATCTGTTTCTTTTCTTCACTTACTCTCTTCATACTCTCGTACAGAACCAGGAATACACCTACTTAATCATCCCTCGTCCTCTTCTCTCGATCTTAATGATCTCCCGACTTCCTCTCTACCTTCATGTTTGCAGAGCTCATCGCCCTCCCTCTCTTATCTCTCACTTTAATTCCTTCTTTTTTTTGTAATTATTTCTTGTCATAACCATCCGTCTATCCATCCATCCCTCCGTCCTCCCCCTTGCTCTCTCGCTCCTCGTCTCACCTTCCTCTTCCTCTAATGAGCAAAATGTCGCCTGTCTCTGCTCCAGATATGTCAGAAATCTCCCCTGACACAATCAAACATTCATCACACACACACACACACACACGCACGCACACTCAGTAGGCTGTGCATCCCCCTCGTGAGGCTTCTGAGGAGAGCTTGATCATCTGATCACAACCAACACAGGAGCTTCTCTGCCGTCCTTGTCTGCTTCCTTCCTGTCTGTCTGTGCATACAGGTAACAACATACTGCAACCTGGGAGCCCTCGGGACAGTGCAAATGTTTCCACTGGGATTCGTAGCAAAGACAACCGTGATCATGTCATTAGATGCAAAACTATCTGTGACACGCTCAACCAGAGCGACAGCAACATTCACTTCCTAAGTCATGAATATTGTACAAACCTGAAAAGTCCAGAAAAGTTGGGACGCTGTAAAACATAATATAAAATAGAATGTGATACTTTGCTGATCCTTTTTGACTTGACCTTTTTTATACTCAATTGAAAACAGTACAAAGGCAATATATTTACTGTTTGACCTCATCAACTTCATTGATTCTTGTAAATATCTGCTTATTCTGATGTTTCAAACAAAGTTGGGACAGGAGCAACAAAAGACTGTGAAAGTTGTGGACTGATCCAAAAACACCTGTTTGGATCCTTCCACAGGTAAACAGGTTCATTGGTAACAGGTGATAGTATCATGATTGGGTATGAAAGGTTCATCCTGGAAAGACTCAGTCGATCACAAGCGAGGATGGAGAGAGGTTCAACACTTTGTCAACACATGAGTGGATAAAGGAGATTAGCACATGGACTCAGGAACAGTTCTGTTTTATCTATGTTTTACACAGCGTCCCAACTTTTTTTGGAATCAGGGTTGTACAAGGATCAAAAAGATATGGATGAAATTCCACACTGACAATGAATTGGATGACAAACAGGAGAATATAGTAAGAAGAAAGTATTTTCATAGTAAGATCTGGGACAAGGGATCATGAAGTGTTTAAAACATTGAGAGCATTTTTCCACAGGCCGAGTTTAGCCCACTTTAATTGGGCGTCCTGCCATAGATACCTAAAGTATTGGATTTATACTTCAGTGTCAGATTTTGTCCTTTGAAAGCATGACTATGTTTCAATTCCTTACTTTGCGATACAAGCGGCTGTGAGCTATAAAGAAATAAAGTTACAGCCCAGTGATTTGTATTCCACCTTGTTTCATTACTAAAAAGAGACCGGCGCTGTGCAGTCACCGTGATTTGTTCTTTCCTTTTATTGGCTGTGAGAGAGAGCGAGGAGTCATGAGCAGAAGGCTTGCAGTGGAAATGGCTTTGTTGGATGTGAGTTAAAGAGGAGCAGATAACTGAACCTTTCTTCAGCTTGATTAACGGTGTTTTCAACCGGCCTCTGAAAACCTGGAGAACAAAACACAAGCTGCCCAATCGGACCAAACACAGTTCGTATCTTAGAAAAAAGATGCTTCTGAAAACTAAATACGTATGTTGAAGTGCAATAACAAAGTTCAACAAATTACTACTTCACACAGTCACAACCAGAGGCAAACAGCCATTTCTCCAGATCACGGTTTGATCACAGTTTGATCTCTGCCTACAGGACGAGACAGGACGAGACCCTGGTCTCTGAAAGTGAGAAGACAAGATGAGACCTGGAGGAAATTCATCGTCTCAGCAGCAACATGTAAGACTTTTATATGTTATTTTCCTTTTTGCTTTTCTTGTGGTCGTATATTTGTTCTTGGGTCTCAAAAATAAAAATAAAGTCAGGTACAGGTTTAATTTCTGTTAAATTCACCCATTTCATTTATCACATTACAGGATTTGGAGCCTCACAGTGGATGTGAACAGCAGAAACAAAGCATCGCCTTAGTCTGATTGATGTCGGATGCTAATGCATTAGATGGTGTATTGACATTTGTGTTGAAGCAAATAAGAGCCAATATGTCAACTGTCATTTGTTCCTGTCTGACAGTAATGATGCAGCGTAATGATTCAATGACTCATATTCAATCGCTATAAAAACGACCATAAACTCATCAATACAAGCCAATTTAACTTTGGGAAAGAGGTTTCAAAAATATGAGGGACTTTTTTACTTGTTGCATGAATTTAAAAAAAAGGAGGTGAAAATGACAAGAAGGAAGTTAAGGAACAAAAAAGAAACTCAGAGCAAAATGAAATATATCCTCTGTACGTGCAATATCAAAATGTGTATTATCGTTATTCTCCTACATCTACTGCTGCTCTCTGGGCATTTTGGGTAAAAAGCATTTCCCAAAAGGCCGACTATGTTCATTTCAGCACTCTACCCAAAGTGACAAACACATTTTCCATAGAGACACGATGGAATAGCTGCAGGAGAGAGGAGATCTAAAGTGTTTTAAGGTGTCGGCTGCTCAGCAAAGCTACAGTCCAACAGTGTGCTCAGCCTCTTCAGTGTGACGCTGCCATCAATCAGCAGAGGGCACTGATGGTACGGAGAGCGGAAGAAGAAAGGAGAGAAAGCAGCACAGGCTCTTCAGAGGGAGGAAAGAGGAAGTGAACAAAGGAGAGTAGATGAGATGAAGAGATGGGTAGAAAAGACGCATAGAGAAGAAAGGTTGGAGGAGGAAGGGGAGGATACAAAAAGAAGGATACAATAAAAGAGATGGATGGAGGACAGTTAAGGGGAAGAATGAGATGAAATGGGAGGATACAAGATGTAGAAATGAGGGAGGACATGTAAAGAAAGGAAGAGGAGTGTTACAAAGACAGAGGAGGGGAAAATGGAGGCGAGGACACTACAGAAGTAAGGAGGAAAGGAAAGAGGGGACGAGGAGACATGAGATGAAACAACATACAGTGTGTCTAATTCATTAAAGTCATATTCAGACTATGAATGACTGTGCATCTTGAGAATAAGACTGTGATTTAAGAAACCTCTGGGCATCGACACTGATTGTTGACTTTAAAAAAGAAAAAGAGTCTCCAGCCATGTTAACATCTCCGTGAGGTCGCACTAAATGGTGCCAAATCAACATTGGCATGCAAACACACTCTCAATGACAATGTGCCGATGTTTAGCAGGTGTTTACCATCTTGGTTTAACATGTTAGCATAGGAACAGTTGCTAATTAGCTGTTCCACTTGATAAAAGTCAGGGAATCCTTTTCATTAGGATTCATCCTCTGGGGAATGTCTCTGAATGTCAGAGCAAAGTTTCATGACAAGCCAACAAAAAGTTGAGTTTGCATGAAAATGGTGAACAGATTGAACAGGACAGTTTATAACCAACCTTTTTTAAGCCTAATCTTTGGTGTTGGATGTCAAAGGTCATCTGCCATTCTGACTCTCTTGGTCATCCCCTCCTCACCAATCAGTGAAGTCAAGCTAACGGCTGCTGTTCTCTGTCTGATCCTGTAGGTGCTGAGTGCTGGATGTTCAAAAGTCTTGAAAGACACTGTAGCTATTTCTGACCTGAGTAAAACAAACAGATTCAAAGTGTAATCGTGCAGAAACACCAGGAAGAAACGCTCGGCTCATCGCTCTGCGTCTCTCTCTCCGGGTCACAGCGGCGAAGCTGAAGCCGAGTCGCTCTGACCTCGAGCAAACATTTGTGTACAAATTATAAACGGCGATTATGCAAAACATACACAGACGTAACATTAAGTCGGCTCATTGTTTCACTGTTGTTGCATAATTACTGTTTCCCTCAGCAAATAAACATTTCATATGCAAATAATACATATTTATTAAGTAAACATATATGAATACGATGATTAGGTCGGCTCATTGTTTCACTGTCTGTCATCCTTTCACGAGTCAGCAGTGTGTGAAAAGACCCAGTCCACAGTTAATGAATGACAGACAGATGCTAATAATGTTTGTCTTGTCCTGTCGTGCTGCAAAATATTATGTGTAAAACTGACACACAATTGAAATGAACCGTTACATTAACAGCAACTTCCATTGGAAAGAAAGTTCAATATTCTGTTTATATTATTATTCACATCTTTGCATCAGAGAAGCTACAATTATTTCAAGAACACAAACGATTTAACTTGGCCTCAGGTGTAAAACTGTGTTCTTTTAAACAAGTTTGTCTCATTATCTCACAACAACAAACAATTTAGTTCTGCAGGTCATTTTTACGGCCTTTTATCCAAAGATAGACGGAAAACATTATTGCTTTTATAATGACTTCTTGCTTCTATGTTTCTGTATCTCTCAGTCAGCTCAGCCAAAGATGATCCAATGAATCCAGTTCAACGTGACTTCAGGTCTGATGAAGGTGAACATGGCTCTTTTTTCTCTGAGTGAAATACAGGATGCGTCTTTGTTAATAAGAATAAAGTTACTCTAACGCACTTTGTATTTCTACCTAAGTTTAATTTGTCCTGTCCTTATTTTTATATAATGAGACTTTAAGATAAGATCATTAAAGTGTGATCTCAAAAGAACAGTGTCTGATATTTTATTACACATTGTCAAAGGATAATGATATCAATAAAGATTATGTAAATACTAACATCCAGGGCATCGTCAGAACTTCAGAAACTGTGCAACTGTCTGATTATCATTCTCTTTGTGTCCTTTGTTTTTCAAAGCACTCTGTGATGAACATTTTAGCATCGATGTAGATGAAAATATTACGCATCACAACATCCGTGCTGCAGCTGAAGGACCTTCAAGTCATCCCAGCACACACACACACATTCAATGTTTAACCCTCTCACACCAGATCCTCCCTGTGTGTGTGTGTGTGTGTGTGTGTGTGTGTGTGTGTGTGTTGGCCAACACATATGGATGTCACTCATTTCAGCTGACACACTTCCTGCCACGTTACCGCATTGATGTCACAGCACTGAAAGCGGGTTGAGTGTGGGCTGCCGTTAATGACTGTGGACACTAGGGGGCAGTCAAGTGCTTGAAGCCTGTTGACAGTGGTGTGTATCTGTGTGTTCCTGTGGGTGTGGGGTCTGCAAAATGTATCTATTTTTAAAGCCTTAACATATTTAGCTAATGGGCACCCTAAAAAACAAGCATTTTGTTTGTGGTATCTTCGTGTCACACGTCAAAATAAGATACGAAGCTCATGTGTGTATTTTTGGAGCAACAGGCCTTCAGAGCTCAGGGCTTCTGTCGGATGAAGTGTGCTCAATATTGGCTTATTTTTTCATTGGCGTAGAGATCTATGAATAAAATGGTCTTACGAGCACATATTCTGGAATGTTTTGGCTCAACGCTGTGAATTTCATACATTTAACAAAGACCAAAGGTGAAATATTCGGGGATGCATTACTCTGCAGCATCAATCAGCTCTCTTAAATATAACACTATACTTTATTTGATCGATGGGCAAAATACATTTTCTCTGCATTTAAAAACTTAAATCCTGTGTTTAACACCTCGCCAAAGAACACTGAAGAGTTCGCCTTAAGAAATATTGAGAGATTAATCAAAGAAACCTCTAAATTTCAGACCAATCATATGAAGGAAATGTTGCTACGACTGAGTCCAATAAAACACTTTACTCGAGATTCTTCATCATTGTTGATGAGCCTGACGACGAAGATTATTATTATTGATTATTACAACTGTGTCTAATAGAACAGTCTAAACTGCGTTGATGGATGGTTTGTTCAAACATCAGATATAAAATTAAGACTGTGTAATGTGTAAGTATATTGGACACATCAAACGACAGAGACTCGTTCCCAAAGAGTTTCATTCCTTCCTCTGTTCTCCTCGTCGTCTGCTTCTCGAACACGGTCACCATTTTGTATTGATTACGCAACAGCAGAGACACAGGAAGAGGCTGCATCCAGACTGCTCTCACGTGCCCCCTGCTGACTGCTGGTGCACACTGCAGCTCCTCTTGGATAAATGATCTCACTGCCTTATTAACGTGTTATTACTGCAGCAACCAAGTCAAATAAAACGGGTAACGTCTGTACGACATGTATCATGTCAGGCTACTATGAATAACATTATGCATCAGTGTGTGTGTGTCATATGTCCGGATACTATGAATAATGTACAATGTGAGTTTCACACTGCGCTGACACTATAAATAATATATCTCGTGAATTGCTCAGTCTGTGTGTGTGTGTGTGTGTGTGTGTGGCCTGACACTATGTATAATGTACTAAGCCATGGCAGAATCCTCCTGATGTTCGAGTCTTACTGAGCAGAAGCGGCGGCAGTGAAAAGCCTCAGCAGCAGATTTAATGCGTTACGTCCTCGCAGTTTAAGAAGGCTAAGCTGCGCTGACACTGTGTGGGCTACAACCTCCATTTTAAAACACAAAAGCACAGACAGGTCTTAAAGACCTACTGGAAAACACAACCCCAATCTTCCATTGCATGCCGAAAGCTCATCTCCTCTGGAAAAATAAAATGAGTCCATAACTGTCCTAATAACAATCCTCCTTCTCTGTTCACTCTAATCTGCTCTTTAAAAAAAAAAAGACATACTTAGCTTTCACACGAGCTAATTCAGAGGTCGCAGGTGCACGTTGTTCCATCTGGTATCATGTTGTGGTGGCTCTGACCTTTTCTCTCATTAGTGGGCGTTTGTGTAACTGGTTCTCTAGTTCCAAGTCTAACAAGAGCACCTCTCACTGTAAATACAAAATGACAGCTCATCATGCATAAACACTGTCAATATGCTGAAATCAAACAGTTGAATCAGCCAATTCTCAAAGCAGGAAATGTGAACACAGAATATTAAGGTGCTACTTTTTCCACCTGATCCACAGGAACTGGCTGCGCTTTACTGCTCCGACAATATTAACATTGGCTAAAAAAAAAAGCATCGTAAACCAGACAGCTAACCTGCTGCTTTTGTCACATGTGACAGATGTGTCATCGTTACACCAAAGGAGTTCAGCACGACCGTGTCACTTCACTGGAGAGACTCAACTCCCTGCATGCAGCCGAGTTCGTGTTACACCTATCACAGGTAATAAAAATGACAATCAAGCCAGAGCAAACATCCACAGCTTCATCATCCCTAAATTTGTTTTGTAGTTAAATACTTAAAAATAATGACCAGTCTGACTTTTTTGGAATTGAGACAGAGTGAAACTATTTTTGAGAAAATCTGACATATGACTGAGAATAAAGTTTCCACTGACTGCGTGGACACGGCTAAAGGCTGAGTCAGGACCCCGAGGTGGACGGTGGGCACATTAAAACCTGCCCCCGTTTTTTCTGCTAAAGTTAATATCTCATGTTATGAAGGTGTCAGCAGCAGCGTTGAGTTGTAGGAGCTTCCCAAGGTGTCAGGTGTGTTCGTTTGTGTGTGAGCGGAACAGAGGAAGGTGTGATAGCTGAGAGAAGAGCTCGGGGCCAGCGTGTTTGTTCTCAGACAGAGTGAACAAACTTCACCTCGAGCCGGCGAAGCCTTTCCAAGTTTCGTGTGGGTGAGAGAGCACATAACCTGGATCCATTCAAGGCTGCCGGTCGTCTGCATCGTTTCTCTTAGTCCGATAATCACCCGCACACTGATCATCCAAATGTGCTGGATGTCGACAGAAAACTACATTAGAGCAGGGATACATGAGCAGCTAGCAAGCTTGAAAAACTGGCGCGGAGATCAACAGCCCTTTTTGCCCAAATGAACTTTTCCAAGAATCAAGGAACCTTTTATTGCCCTTTGTAGGAACTTCATAAGTTAAGAAACAGGTTAGTAATTTTGACAGCAGAAATTCTAGTTCTAGTTAATAAAATATAGAGTCCTCCGTGGTGTGCTGGATCTTTAACGTCTGGAGCCAAATACGCTCGTCCTCCTCATTCTATTGAGATCCTATAAGACAAGGTTTGTAATAGATTTCACACACTGTGTCTCCATGTGAGTCTAAATGATTAATTTATTATAATATATGAAGAGGAGAGTGAAAGAATTGAGAGCGGAGCTGCTGCAGTGATACGAGCTGAGGTCTGAATCAAATGAGCTCCACACGAAACCAAACATACGGTAAGTTCAGAGATTAGAGAGCGTCTCAGTGGACGGAGTTAATGAATGAAGTTAATCAAACTCTGTATCTGCAAATCAGCACTGATTAAAGTGGGGGTGGGGAAGGTCGGGCCCCGGGGCCGAATGCAGCCTGTGAGACTGATTGATCTGGCCCGAGAGGTGATTCATAAATACAACTGTGAGTCCAGAAGAAGTTGGGACGAAGTGTAGAAGTAAATAAAAGCAGGATGCAATCGTTTGCAAATTTACTGTGTTTTATGTGTTTTCAAGTCCATGTCTCCAAATCTCCTTCATACAATCATGTGTTTGACAAAGTGTCAACTCGCTTGTGAACGACTGAGTCTTTCCAGGATGAACTTTTCATACCCAATCATGATACTATCACCTGTTACCAATGAATCTGCCTCATCAAAGACAAACACGATCTGACATTCAATAATTTATTATGACCCTCGAAGGAGGTTCTAAAAATTGAAATGGCTCTAAACAATATCTTCTACAGCTCTCAAATCCAGATGAGAAAAAAAGAAGGTGACAGCAATAAGCTTAAGAGCAGTTGTGTCATTGACAACTTTTAGCCCTGGGTTTCGCCTCTCAGGCCACACACAGACTGATGCCTGACCCTGGTTGAACCTGCAGTCTGCGTCTCGCTAGTCACAGCTGAGAAAAGTTAACTTTTTTTTTTTAGTGAAAATGCACATACAACATTTATTATACAATCATTTAAAATGTATGGATTTGGCTAAAACGAGTTAGAGGAACTGTCCGCAAGCAAAAACAGTACCTCAGTATTACACACACAACTAAACTCGAGTGTTATGTGTCACAAAAAGTTCTGCTGTGTAAAGTAATATTGTGATAATGGATCCTATAATTTTGCCAAATGAGTGAGTTTGTGGGAGTTTGGACTGAAAACAGAGCTGCATTATAAGATGCAAGGGGCTGCGTTGGAGTGGGTGTGTTGCTTCAGGCATCACATGTACAGTAAAGTACAGGAACATGTGGAGGAGTGGAGGGATACCACTTCTGTTCTGCAATGCTTTTACAAGAACGTGAATTTATACTGCTTTGATTCATCTTCGAATGCTTTGAAAAAGACACCTGTAATTTAAAGAGTAGTGTCCAAAATGAAATGTTCAAGAGATCAAAAGTGAAACATTTATTATGAATGATTCAGACTCGGCCCAAAAATCTAATTCACATTCGCTGCAGCTTAACGTGGTTTTACAGACGCTTGTGTATCAGAGTTCTTCTTTAACATTTTAAGAATTTCACTCCAATTAATTTATCCACTGTTTGAAAAATGGGCCGGTCAGGCTGCCAAAGTGACGGCTGGCATCAAAGCAAAACTTAATACTGATTAAAATTAATTGTACATCTACAGAAGAAGCCAGTAACGGGCACTTAGTCAATCTTTTCTCCCACGAAAGAAAAAATTATAGACTAACAGAGTTCCAAGTGAAAGACGATATTAACTTTAATGATCAATCATTTTAATCATTTTAGTAATTGTTCAAGCAAGAATGTCAGTTTCCTGCTTCCAGCTTCTCAATTATGAGAATTTGATGTTCTTATTATAAAACAGTAGATTGACTATCTTTGTGTTTTGGACACATGGAAGAATAAAACAAGCTTCATGAACACATCAGCTCAGACTGTGAAAAATTAGAACTGGCTTTTCTTTTTCATTCTTTCTGATATGTGACATTTTAAAGGCCAAAGAATCAATTGAGAAAACAATCATCAAATTTATTGATCATGAAAATAAATGTTAGTATTGCAGTATATATTATAATACTGGATTGTATCTTGTCTTTCCTGAAACATATCACAATATGCATTAAGTTATTGTTTTAAAAATTTCAAGTGTCTCATAATCAAAAACAAGTTATTGATTTGTCAGTTTGTTATTGACATGTTTGAAGTGCCTGATGTGATGATAAGAATGAAACACTGTTTGTTGCCTTGTACAACATCAGTTGTAGTATTATGTGTATATTAAAGTATTTGAACGCCCTTGTCCACGTACTTTGTGTACTTTAGCCTGTTTTTCATAGTTTGACCTCAGTTCTGATCAATATCTTAAAGTAAGAGTGATCTTGCAGCAACTTCAGAAAACAAACAAACAAACAAACAAACAAACAAAAACATGCAAAACACAACCACGTAAGAAAAATCTTTATCGACACACAGCCTTTAGAAACCACGCTGCAGATACACAAAGGCTCTGTAAATTCAGACACACAACTAAACGCAGAAATGCTCTGCAAATACACACAACAACAACAACTTTGACACCGTTGTTGTTGCCGTGGTTTGTGACTCATGAAAATATTGAACCGGAGTCTGTGCATCATCCTTTCATTGTTTTTCTGTTATTGTGTTGTGTATTTCATCTCCACTTTGCGTGGGCGACACACAAGTAAAAAAACCTCCTCCCTCTCGCTGTGCGGTGTGTGACTTTTCAAACATCAGAGCTGATTCAACGCTCGACCTTCTGCAGCCTCGACCTCGGGGTATTTCTGCTCGAACAATGTCTGTATGATTATCATGCAGGTTACAGCCGTCTGTCAACACTGGAGAGACGGTTAGTAAAGTTTAATATCCTTCATAAATACTAAATCTTCTCAGACATAATTGAAATGACTGATTCTGTTTTTCACTCCGTATGCTCCTGCAAGCGTCCATCACCTCCAGCACATGTGCAGAGTGGAAGCAAATAAACATGCAAACAACAGATGATACAAGGACCCGACTTCAACAACTTTATGATTCACAAACCACAGCAACAACAAGCCTGTCCAAGAAATGTGGAGCAGTTTTTAGTGTCCTCTGGAAACGCTTCTGTTGCCTTTTGCATATTTGCATGTTAATAAAAATAAAAATGTTTTCTTAATGTCCTTGTCTTTTTATGAGTTTGCACATGTTTTGTTGAGTTGAGACAAACATTGTCTCTCATTCAAAAATCCAAAAACTATATTATTTTTATCATGTTTATTACTTGGTGCATGAGTTGGCTTCTCTGTTAGTCACAATTAGTCCAAAGTACAATTTAATGGTGATTGTAGAAAAAAGAAATCACTGTGAAACAATCACACTGAAAAGAAAGCAAATGCACTCAGCACTGTTATCTGGCCCTTGTTATCTGCACTAATACAGCAATCGTGGAAACAGAAACTCTTAAACGAGTCTTCCAGAGGCTTCATGCTGCGACAGAGACGTGACATCTGAAGAAGCCCGAGGACGAAATTAAACCAAGCTGTGACAAATGAAATGAGCCTGGAACGGGAAGGCGGTGGTGTTTCCTTCAGGCAAACACAGGGGCATCAAAAGCCACAGTTATAATCCGACACTCACCACCGACGAGCTGCACAGCAATCAAAGCACAAAGATGTGAAGTTTTCTTCCCTGGGAGAGCGGCAGAAAGTCTCTTTTTCAATCCTGACGTCCACTCCATCGGGCAGAGAAATCAATTAACGACCTTTGACCTCCATGAAACCGACTCTTTGCCACAACAGTTTGTCTCCGCAGCTTTAACAGCAAGACACAAAAATGGACTGAAATCTGTGCTTACTTGATATTTGAGACACTTAAATAGAGTCAACCTTTTTGAAAAAATAAGCCCAGTTAAAGTCTTTGCTTTAATCTTGCCGCTTTAGGAAAAAGGTGAAAGATGTTTTAATGCCGTTGTACCTGGAAGGTGTTATTTTTATGGTTGGATGTTTGAGGTGAGATATTTTTACGTGGCCTGCTGAGGCGTCTTAGCTTCACACATTTAATTTCTCCTCTTCAACATAAAACGAGACGGACTTGCGTCACAGAGGGAGAGAAGCAAACCTCTTTCTTCCATAAGACGATTTCACCAGTGACAATGTGATTATAAGTCTGTTCTTCACCCTCCAAACCTCACTCCCATTTTGCTTCCCCAACACGAGATGTCTTTAAAGAAGCGAACACTTTAAACTCCTGCAGAGACATTGCAAAGATGCAGAGATGAGTTGCAGCTTACAGATGAAATCCTCCTGAATCCGAGAGCAAGCAGACAGGAGATGTAACGCTGGAGCTGCTTTATTAGTCTCATAACTCTAATGCAGCTGAACGACTACACAAGATGCCCTGTGGGCCCAGCTTCACGGAGCACGACGCCGCGGTTCCTGCGCAGCTCGATGGGTAGAACAAAGCACGAAAGCCGACAGGGTTCAGGGTTCAACTCCCATCAGAGACGGCCAAGGTAAACACATGCAGCGCTGGAGGGGGAAGCGTCCACATTTCTACATTATAAACAGGATTTATTCAACATTCACAAGCTGGGACTGTCTTTCATGCCACATTCTCTGGAAATGAAGCTCAGCAAAAGATGAACCAGGAAGAATTTCAGCCACAATTTGTGTCTTCTAGCCATTCATGTATTTTCTTGCTTCTCTTTCATGCCATGTGCTTGAACTCTAAAGGGTTTGTCATACGTGCATAGATCCAAGCAAATATCCATCCAGCCACACACTGACTGCCAACGAACCTCAGATTACTGACATAGTTTATCAGCAGACATAATGCTGTCACATTAAATATCATAAAGAACTCCAGCCCTTCCTCTTTCTCCAGCCTTCTCCTCAAGCCAGATTCATACTTTCAACTTTAGCCTGTGTGACAAATGTTTCGAGGGTCCGTGAGGAACTCTGTGACACGCGCAGCCCAAAATTTGTGACCAAGGTGATTGTGCACATAGTTTCGTGCTGACTGCCTTTCTCTTGTTGTTCAGCCCAAAAGAACAAATGCAGGAGCTCTTCTTCCTGTCATGTCATATTTTTTTCCTAATGTGCACAGTTCTAGATTTTCATTTCAGTTGGCAAACAACGTAATGGTGCATTACCGCCACTGGAAGATAGTGCGGATGCTATTTCTCACACAATAAACAACAACAACTAAAAAACAACCAAACAAAAAAATTGTAGACAACATTTATACAGTATGTTGAGGAGGAATTGATTCAAGCTGTTTCCCATGAAAATACAACAGAGAGAGGAAATCACTATAAAACTGACCTTACTCTTATGTACATGGGAGCCAATCACAAATCATCAATCACCAACACCTCAATCAATCCAGTATCTGATCCTTCCCTACAAACACCAGCAACACAAAGACTCCTGATCAGGGATGTTTCTACATTTAACACACAAACCAGTTTCCCAAGTTTTAAATTGGTTTGGAGATGAGGTCATTGTCAAACTGGGGCCGTCAGGTTCGCAGCTGGAGGAGAGGGAAGTCAGAGCGACAGCGACGGAGCCAGAAAGGCAGAAAGACAAATGTTTAAAAAATGATCTACATTGTTAAATAATAGATTCAGTTTCTGCTTCTTCGGCACTGAATTACCTCAGCCTCAGGTTAGATGACAGTTCATTAGGATGAGTGACAACTTTGGAGGCGAGACATTGATTAACTGAAAAAAAGGAGGGGGAAAAAAACAACTTTGCACCCTTGAGGCCTGCAGCTTAAAAGAACCAGCAACTCATTAAAGATTCAGGATTTCACATCACTGATTTTCAGGTAAAAACAGGAAGTGTGCATCTGATCCCCAAAGTTTTTTTTTCCACATACCTCTCTGTGGAATTATATTTATTTAATTAGCTGAGAAAGCAAGGTTGGAGACAGGGAGCAAGTACAAGCGCCCTCAGGCAAATTACCACCACATAGTAAATTTCCAATGCATCATGGCCGACATCTTGTTCGCTCTAACCTCATTTAACCTACGTGTTAATGCGCTCCACGGGGAGCAGGCGGCGGTGCATCAGGATGTCACCCGTACAGTCTGTTCGAGGGTTCGTCTAATGCCGTCTCCCCATTAAGCAGCTCGGCTCGGAGCCTCAGGGGCTCGCTGGCGGAGGGGAAGGTTTAGCTAATGAACGGCAGAATTGGAGAAGTGCATTACGCGCCTCGGAGTGGAATTCGCTTTGAGCGCAACGCTGAAGGAAGAATGAAGACAAAAATACCAGAAAGTGACAGCTTGTGTTGCCTTTTTGTTGCTTTGAAAGTCAGTCAAATGTTCTCGGAATAAAGGTTAAATTACAAAAAGGTATATTCATAACAGGCTTTTTCTGTCCATTTGGCGAGAAGCTGGTGTCACACTGGTCAGCGTTTTTTTACACTAAACCAGGGAACATTACATCCTGGAACACTTGGACAGGAATTGGGGCATATTAGACACACAAACACACTCCTGTCTTTCGTTCTCTCGCGCTCTCTAGACACAAAGTGAGTGACAAAGGATGCCAGCAACTCAAACATCATGTTCCAGAAAGTGTCTCAGGTTTCAGAGATTCTGTCTAAGATACTTCATCCGTCTCACTGTCTCTGTCTCCTTGGGACTTTCTTTAAGTTAAGAGAATGAGCTTTGCAGAGAACTCAAAAATAGCATAAACATCTTCTGAAGTGTTATTCAGGAGCGGAAGTCATTGGTATGTATGACGTGTAAGATCTGCAGCGTTCTGAAGTCGAGGGCACAGCCGAGTATACAGAGAAATTCTGTCAGTATTTTAGCTCAAATAATCATTCAAACATACATATAGATGAATCAGTCCTGCATTAGAAATACAGACAATTCTTTCTTGACGTCAGACAGGAAACAAGTCTCAATCTTCAGTCTGAAGCGAATACAGGTGAAAACAACCGCTGATCGATCCACACGGTTTATGTCCAGGTTTAAGCTAAACAGCAGTGAGAGTTAAGCAAACCTGCAATAAACGTGAAGTGGGAAAGTGGCTTCATGTGTGGGATGGTACGGTCGCAGTTCATTCCTATCACTGCCTTTAGTAGTGTATCACTAAAATACCAATAGGTGGAGAGGTCATCAGCAGTTTCCAGAACAAGAGGCTGCAACATAATAGCTGACAATGCTCTCACAATCTCTGCATTAACATTTTCTTAACAGATTTTATACTGACTGAAACTTTAAACTTGTGAAATAAGTGAATTTCTTTCACTGTTTGAATGTTTGATCTCATCAGTTTCATTGATTTTTGTAAATATCTGCTTATTCTGAATTTGATGGCAGCAACATGTTTCAAACAAGTTGGACAGGAGCAACCAAAGACTGTGAAAGTTGTGGACTGATCCAGAAACACCTGTTTGGATCCTTCCACAGGTAAACAGGTTCATTGGTAACAGGTGATAGGATCATGATTGGGGATGAAAGGTTCATCCTGGAAAGACTCAGTCGTTCACAAGCGAGGATGGAGAGAGGTTCAACACTTTGTGAACACATGAGTGGATAAAGGAGATTAACACATGGACTCAGGAACATGGCATGCATGTTTTGGAATGAGGGTTGTATCACATATTGTCCTGTCTTGGTGCACAGGTGAGGATGATGAGGATCATTTTCATGAGTTTTACAGATAACATTATAAATCAATACACAGTTTTTACAGGTACATTGTATTCATGTAATGCTTTAAAGTCTTTCTTTCTACAAGTGCACTCAATGCTGATCTGTTCATGAGCCTCCCAAAGCTCTATGTGATACACAACAATATTATTAATAATTGTAAATTTCCCCGTTGTGGGACTAATAAAGGAATATCTTCTCATAATACATGTGGAATACTGACACACTGAAGGTTCAATATTTAAACAAACTCCACACATTTCATGCTCATCTTAGAACCAAACATAGTCAATGTAAAGAAAAAAATGAGTTTGAGCAGTTAAAGTTCTCAGAGTTATGAAAAACAACCTCCTTTTCAACAACAACAACCTTCTTTCTTTTTCAGACTCCAGCTGGACTGATTCCAGCACAGCTGTTCCTCGAGATGACTAATCAGAAGAATCTGTCCAATCAGGCTAGTTTACGCATTTGGGCCGGAAAGACTCCACTCAGCAGGTTTTCACCTCAGTCGAACCGCAGGAGCTACTCTTGATGACTAATCAGGCTCCGGTGATGCCAGTTGTTCAAAGTCATCAAATCGACCTAACTGAACTAAATCAGTCCAACTGAACTAAATCATTTTCCAACTCTCTTTCAAGAAAAAAAACATTATTAAGAGTTATAAGAAGCAACTGAAATGAAATCGTCTTCTTCTTCAACTTCGAAGCACATTTAAAATCTAATTGTGGGGCAGCTCAGAAATGCACCACAAACTACCATCAAACACACTGATGTGTACAAGCAACATCAGAAACGATCGTGTACATCTCAGAAAAGACACATATTTTCCGGCTGACTAGATTTATAGAATAATGATGTTGACAATGATTGTTGATTATCTGGCAAACGGCCCTCAGTCATGAGGCACTTATCTGGTAATCATCTCCCTCATTTGTAGAGACAAAAAGAAGTGTAACTCCAAATGGCTTTGAACTGGGTCGAGTTAAATCGCATCTTAAACACTTCTCTGTTGGGTTTTATTGCTAATTGGCTTGAACTGGGACAACAGAACACGTTTTCTTTCTTTATTTACTATATTGTTGAATCTGTTTTATGGATGGTGGCTTCTTGGTGGTCGGTGCAGTTTGTGCACTGGAGTGTCTTTTCATGAAAGTGTGTGACATTTCTCTCCGAGTCTGTATCTACATGTACAAACGAGTGTGACTTTGAGAAACAGAGAGAGAGAGAGAGAGAGGAACAGGGACAGAGAGAGACATCTGTGGATGCCCCCTCGAGGGAACGGGGCGTCCCGCTTGGTTCTTTATCAGGTTCTCGGGGCTTTGATGCCGCTCCTGCTGTCTCCTCTTATACCGAAGCTAAACCCTCTGATACAGCCGGGGATAGACGGCGGCAGATTACACGTACTGCGATTGTGACTTGATCTTCAAAGAAAATCATCAATCGTCTGAAAACTTTGATGCTGTATTTCCAGTGCTCTCTTTACAGAAGGGCATTATGACGAGTGGGGCTGGCAGAGGCTTCGCCGTCCTGCCTGAGGACGTTTTTGTCAGCTGTTGTTTGGGTCAGTTTAACTGAGAGGCCAATCTGTCGCCACTTCTGCTGATACACACAGTGTCCTCTAAAACAAATGGTGTTGCCAGACAAAATCTAATGGCTTGAGTTGGCAGCCAAGACATGTGACATTTCACTCCAACTATAGCTCTTGACTTTAAATATATACAGGAGATATAGACACACAGTAGTAGTAGTAGTAGTAGACACACTGTAGCTGAACATGTAGTACAGCAGGACACTGAATCCCACCTATCTGCAGAGATGCTTTTCAACATCAGATACTCTGCTCTAACTTCCCTTGAGATGAACAAATAAAAAAGAACACTTCCCTCAGGTATTAATAAGATATCACATTATTATTACAATAAGGTGCAAACTCGCCTTGAGCCAGACTCACTCAGCGGAGAGAACGACCCTGACATCTTGCTATTTACCGTGTTTCTTGTCTTGCTCCCTCTTATGAACTCAGTCACAGCAAAACTATAGCTGACTAAAGATGATAAGTTACCTAGCAACTACTGCTGTCGAGCCATGAATGCTGATCCCTGATTTAGCAGATAGCGAGAAGGAGTCACTGCAGACAGACAGAAGACACTCGAGGGGATCTGCGGCGTGACCTTTTCATTTATGAGGATCACAATGAGTAGTTAGACCACGCTGTCATTTATCTGCTGCCACTCTCTTACAGGAAGGCAAGCACAGAAACACTGACTTCCATCGCATTCATGCAGAAATACCATGTGAACTTCTGTTCACCTGCTGTGGTTAAAAATGCTGTTTTGAAAAATGCACACAGCGAGACGTGCGGAGGACAAAGCGATGGGAGGGAGGGAGCGAAATTTATGCAAAACTCTGTAAACTTGGCAACAGAACTTGGGGACAGACAGTCAAGGTTTGCACGGAAAATAAATGTCACATTTGTGCTGAACAGAGTGAGTTTAAGGTTTAATAGATAGACCAGGCTGAGTGAGTGTGTATACTCTCTAACAGGTTCAGCACCACAGAGAGCATCTGAAGGCCAGAGATCAGCGCCACAGGGAGAAAACTACATCAAGTATGGCAGAAGAATCTTTTTTCACAGTCCAGGTGCTCCAGTCTAATGGATCATGGACCCGGAGACACGATTGACCGCTCAGTAATCAGCAGTAGAGCCTTTTTATCCGGTCACGCTTACAGAGGAAGCCTCTGCTCGGAGGAAGAAATACAGTCAAGCAGCAGATAGCTCCCACAGAGGAGCTAAAGAAGTGTAACCAAGCCAATAAAACAGGTAAGTCTCAGGCTCACCTTTCTGTTTCCTGTTCCCCCCTCAGGAGGATCGAAGCACAATCAGATCCCGACACCTCACCTGTGGAAACATACCCCTCTGTGAGGGATTCAGCTGCCTTTTCTCCTCAAAACCACCAGAATTGTATAGTGTATTTGTGTTGGACAGTATTGAGAATATAGAATTAAACCTGCCTTCCTCCTTCAGTGTCCTTATCTTCTTTGTCTTGTATTTTTTTACACTCATGTGAAGGGACTGCTTCAACACAGTCTCCCTGTGGGACTGTACTAACCTTCTTATTCATACATCCAACAATCCAGTGTGAAGCTCTGCATTATATTATATTATATTATATGATCTGTCAGTCTTATTCACCTGGGTGCCATGACAAATCGAATCCAAGGCTGGTCCAGGAAACTTGGTACCTTTTCTTATCAACTATAAATAGACTACAAAGCTGAGGTTATGTCTCACGGCGCTTAAAACAGCAATGATGTAACTTTTACATTTGGTGCTTCTGCTCATTGTTGCGTCCTGCTGTTGCAATCATCAACCTCTGGGATCCATTTTGGTATTTTTTGTCCACCACGATCTACAGGGTGCACAATTTGCTGGCATTGCCGATCACTGGGAGGGAACGCTATGAGGCCGAGGGTTCAAAAACGATTCATCCAATTTCAGTTAGACTAAAGTATAGCACAGTATGTGATGTGAGGACAGATGTGTCAAATCAAAGAACCCTCTCCGCAGGTTTTTACATTATTGCTCTACGTCTCCTGTTGTGTTCAAAGAAAAAAGACGGACGGCTCCTGATCTGAGAGGAGAGAGAGCGGTCACAGTTTTAAGTTTAAGCTGTGCGATGAAGAACCTTTATGTGAGAATACATGTGTTCAGGCTGAACTTCAGCAGCAGAAAGACAAAACTGAGCAAACAAAATTGTGTTTTCTTTTGGAATCACTGGTGGGAAATCTCCACCTACAGAAAGTGGTGAATCACTAAAGAACTCAATGCAACTCCTTATCCAAAAAAGAAGCAAGTGAGCAACACGTCTGAGCTCAGATAAGCATCTGCACTTCACCCACTGCTGCCCACAAACAGGGAATATAAGACAACAGGATGCTTAGTTCATATCATAGGACATCATTTTGGTTAATTATTATTCATTCAAAAATCTTAACAGCTATCATGAAGTGCTAAATGGTTTTGGTTTGTTTAGTGCTTTGAGGCACAATGACAGTTTTTTGAGCTGAATATAAACAAGGAAACTGCTAAAATTTCCATTTCAGTATCATCTAACACCACTTACATCGCAATAATATATAATGAAACATTTCCCGCGACCCTGGAATGACCACACACGACAGAGAAGTGTGATGAATAGGAAGAAGCTGAGCGAGACATTCATTTAGATGAGTGAGACTTCATTTGGCACGCCTCCGCCGTTTAGCTCTCCGAACCGAGTAAACCTCTTATCTAATGCACCCAGCAGCACCTCTGCTCTGACGATTTCAACGCCGACAACTCGGAGAGGAATCCAGCACAGGAAGTTTTCCACACGAGCCGCCTAAGCTGCATTTTAAAAAATGTATTCCACCCAGGTGAAAGTTTGCTGAGCACATCTTTCTCATTTTGTGGTCTCCTTCACACACACACACACACACACACACACACACACACTCACCCCCTGTGAGAGGAGAGCGATGCAGTTTAAAGCACACCAGCTTCACTGCAGCCCAGGTTAATAAGCACCACTGCACATGCTCAGAAGGTGAATCTGTCAATCTGTCAAGACTTAACATCATAATAAATATAAATAAATAATAAAATTATTTATTTATTTATTTATTTTTTGTCCACAAATGCTAAATGTACCTGGACTGACTGAGATATATGAAAGTCTTTGTTCTTAATTTTTTTTTTAATGCAACTTTAATGCAACTTTAATGCAACTACTCTGAACAAAAACTAAAGTGCATTAATGTGTCATTTCATGATAAGAGAGCGGTAACAATCGTCCACTAGCAAGAAAGCAAATCAGCGTATTTCCAACAACTCCCACCTCATCACAGACGGGCGCTCAGGCAGGACCCCTGGGTGTCACTTTAAACACAATGGTCCTCCTTTAGTGCAAAGGTGTGATGCCAGAAAACCTTTCCAACACATGGTCAACCCTGCAAAACAGTCGATGTTTGTTTCGGTTCAGGCACCTTAAGCACTCGCTTAGGTTTCGACTTTGGAACCAAACCTTCAACCACTGAGGCAGCAGCACAGAAAGCACTGATGGAAGTCCTTCTGTGAGTCATTTGGTTGTTTAGCTGACTGTGACTTGTGACCTAGGTCTTGTGATGTCTTTGAGGAAAGCAGCGACTTGAAGATGTGAAGTTTTGTGAAACGCTGGACGGTGAAAAGTGACACGACTGATGATTTGTGTTCGGCTGCAGCTTCCAGCCACGTCCTCTGTTACACACGTTTCCCTCCTTTGAGACTAAACACCATTCATCTACACACACACACACACACACACACACAGTCTGTCAACTGTACAGACACACGCTGTTTAATGACACATTTCACACTCATGCAGACTCAAACACAGAGATGCCAAAACACACACACAAACATTATGCACATACTTTACACACAGACCATATGGATACACACACCTGCCCTCTGAGCCACATAAACACACACACACACACACACACACACACAGAAACATGCCACATACTGTGAGCAGTGGCCTCATTTATAATGAAAGTCAGTACGCAGAGAGAGCGAGGGAGAGAGAGAGAGCGTTAGTGGTCCCAACAGCTTGCAGAGATTTGGAGATCAATCAACACTCACAACAACAAACACACACACACACAACAAACTGGCCCCGAGTTCCACTGGCAACCAACCATGCATCTCATTCTCTTTGTCTCACACACACGCGCTGACACACACCAGCACGCAAACATAAAAAAAAACAAGTCCCAACCTCCAGTATGTCATACCTGAGAGATCACACGGCTCACACGGCTAACCCACATCTTGCAGCCCCCTGCCGCACTAATGAGATGTGGGCCGAGCACGACTGTATCTGCCGCACCGCAAACACTGCCATCAATGTTGATTCACACAGGAGCAACACACTGAAAGTTCAGTAATAAAATATTATTGACAAAGACGAGGCACCTCAGAGGCAACTTTCGCATTATTAAGACATTAAGAGGAGCAGATATTGAAAAAGTGAGGACTGGACAACAGGTAGTCTGAGATTAAAGCAACATCACATCCATCAATAACTGAAACAAAATAAAGAAAATGAGAAAAAGACACTACACTTGGACTTTTGGATGAGATGGTGATTGTATATGGACTTTAAAGTCCACAGAGCTGAAGATGAGAGAACTTCATCAGGGTGAGTTGAGCTTCATCTGAAAACTGCATGAAAACAACTGGATGTGACAGATCCAATCTGAGATGTGTTAAATCCACAGGGAGATTTAACTGAAATCTGAAGAATAGTTTTCATGATTAAATATTAAACAAACACAAGCTTTGGGTGTTTTTATGCAGTGAAGCTGCTTTTCATTCATATTTCATGTGAATTAAGATAAAAGTTTGTTTGTGTATTTGTCAATTTTCTAGTGATTTTTTTGGGATCTGTGGTTTCATGCATGAGACAACTGATTTCTCAGCAATAGCCATTATATCACTCCACACTCTTGCAGTCACTTGGGATTTTTCAGAAAACGGAACCTGGAAAACAAACAAAAAAAAACTTGGCTGCAGCTTTGCAAATTACACACAATTCTCCATTGGTTATTACCTGGTTTGCCTTTTAGATCAATTTTTCATTTTCACACTCAGCTGGAAAAAAAATATTAGCCCCCTTGTGATAAATAATAAACATCCTCCCCTACTTCATTTCACTTAATTGAGAGAATTTGTTGAATAAAACAAGAGTCATGAGCTTCATATACTCCAGTCATAAAAGTTTATGAACTGGCACTCATCCAGACAGTCACCGAGCTCACTGAAGAAATACTACCTTTCTCTCTCGCTCGGCCTCTCTCTCTCTCTCTCTCTCACACACACACACACACACACACACACACAAGCTGTCACCATTATGTCCATCACTTTCCATTATATACTGTACAGTATGGCTCAGTAAGCAAAAGCTGCAGGATGAAAAAGAGATGTTACCATCTGAAACGCGTGCACGACATAATTTGCATTCATACCTGCTCTGCATTACTCACTGTGCCAAAAAGCTTCAGGTTAAAACAGAAATGATTTTGCACTGAGTTGGACTAAAAGACACTAAAAGGATCTAATTCACCTGCGATGGCCAAGTTTCCACCTGTGACGAAAACCTGCATTGTCGAAAACCTAATTGTCCCTTTTAGAGAAACTTAGAGCCAAACATCAAACCAGCTCAGTTAAAGCGCGTCTCTCCAACCTGAAACACTTTAATCCCAAATGACACAATAAAAACTCAGCTGGTCAAAACCAGATAAGCACAAGTGTGTTGATAAGCACAACACAATAAAGACTTTCACGTGAAGATCACACTCATGCCAAACAATCTAAGTTCACCCAGACGCAGAAAAACCCACCTGTTGTGAAACAGATCAGCAGGATTCAGGCTGCACGGGAATAAAACTTAAAGTACTTTACGTCTCCGACCACCAGGACGCTTTGTTTACTCACATCGACTTTATCAAATCGACTTGCTCAGAGCAGAATGAGAGCTTTTTATTTCAGCCTGAACACAAAGCTCATTCAGAGTTTGTGTGGCTTCCTGTGGACCTTCTGTCTTTGAAACAACGACTGACAGAAAGAGAAGAAGAAGAAGAAGAAGAAGAAGAAGAAGAAGAAAGAAGAAGAGAAAGATGAAGATGAAGATGTAGAAGAAGGAAAGGAGGGCAGATAAGAAAAAAATGACAACATCAGTGGGAGGCAGACTTCATGCTTTACTCATGGCACACACACACACACACACACACACACACACACACACTTACTATAGATGCACGCAAACATTTACAATTGCAGGGACTCACACACACACACACACACAACACACAAACACACTTTACTATTTTAAGATACAAATTGTTCTTACAAAACACATATAAATGCATTAAAAATCACACACATCAAAGAGGCAATTAAACAAACATTAAAACCACAAACACACAGAGCAGCACAGACACACACACACACACACACACACACAGACACACACACACACTGTACCCTTGATTCGGCGTCTGATGACCCCTAAGCGGCACTTAAGCGAAACAGAGAACATCCTGTCTCTCTCTCTTTTCTTCTCTTTATCTTCTTCCTGCTTTCTTCCTCTCCCTCCTCCTCCTCCTCTTCTTCCTCCTCAGTCAGACATAGTGTGAGCCGAGTGAAGGATGAGGGAGAGAGAGAGAGAGAGAGGGAGAGGGCGAAAAAGAGCGGTATTGGAGCGTCGCCCGGTCACATGGTGAAGAGGACAGGAAAGAAGAGAGAGAGCAAGCGAATCCTTTTCTCTAGAAGGGGAGAAGTGATTACACAGTCATCTCTCTCTCTCTCTCTCTCTCTGTCTTTCACCTCTGTCTCTCACTCTTGTTGTTCTCTCTCTGTTTTTCTGTGTGGGAAGTAATATGAATTTAAGCCGCCTCTCTCTCTCTCTCTCTCTCTCTCTCACTTCCTCTGTGTTGCCTGTTTTCTGCCTTGGTGTTACTTCTTTTCTCCTTTACCTGCCTCTCTTTCATTCAATCTTCTCTTTCTTCCTGATCCTCTCTTTTATTGCTGTGTCTTTTTACACTTTTAATTTTTCTACCTGTATTTTTCAGGAATTTCTTCTGGCTTCCTTTTCTCTTCATCCGTTATGCTCATCTTCAACCTTTCGTTTTCCCATTGACTCTCATTGTCTTTCTCTACCTTCATCCATTCTTATTCAAAGGGAAAATCTAACTGCTTGTTTTCTTTCTTTCCTCTAAGAATCCGTCACTCTTTTTCATCGCTTCATCATCTTCATCGCTGGGATGACAGTATTGGTTGGGCGGTGAGTCCGTTGGTCGGTCGACCGCTTTGGTCCCAAATGAAATACCTTCTCGAACACTGGATGGGTTTTCCAAAGATATTCATGATCCTCAGAGGATAAAGACTATTGACGCTGGCAACCCAAACACTAAACAGGAAGACACGGTAACATTAGCGTGGATCGAGACTGAAAACAGCACAGGACGCGTTGTTGGGGGCTGTTGTTAAAGGTACAGGTGAGACACGATCCAGGAAGTCACGTAGGAGCAACAGATAAATGCATTTAAAGGTTTATCAGACGCCAAAACATGACACATTTTACAACCCTGGAAAATTATGACAGCTGCAATCTTAATTCTTCTTCTACTTATTAATACTTTCTGTCCTCGCGATCATGAAGCACAAAGAAATACAGCGTTGACGTTACAAAGTAATCTACCAGGTATCTGCACTTGCATGTATGTGATTGGCCGACGTAGCAGATGATGTGTTGTGTTGCAGCAAAAGTCGACACAGGTTGATTTTTCTGCCTGACGACCATGAATTGTTTTGCCCCTGTTGCTCTGACCGAATGGCTCCTATAGGTTAATGAAAGGGCTGCATTTATTTTTCATGAAGGGCTCGAGCCGTTCTGGACGTTGACGCTGGCACCAGGTCCAGACAGGAAGTGGAAGAACTGCCTAATTCCTTTCAGACAGGACGCACCACGGTGGTCTGTTATCTCCATGCATTATGAGACAATTTGACAAGAACACACCCTGATAATCTATGAAAAATATATATGTTATATATGATGTAAATGATCGGAGTTTGATGAATGATGAAACATGCATCCCAGGCTCGCCAACCCTTTCCCTGGCCCTCGCCCCGCTGTTCTCCCAGAGTTTCAATTCCCCTGAAAACTCATTAGAAGCTCCAGAAGTGGACACAGATGCACAGTTGTTATCCACATAAAAAGCTGTGTGTTATAAATTCACGAGGTTACGATAAAGATGAGCTCTATGTGTGAGTAGAAAAGAACAGTGGAGAGAGCTTCCTGTCTGAACCCTGAAACTTCCTTTGTCTCCTCATTTTTCACCCACAAAGAGAAGAAAAAAAATCCTCAGGAGTTAATCTGTTTTACTTCTTTGGGAGTAAAAATAATATGGCTTGTCTGTGCCTCCTTCTCTCTCGGGTCTCTTCCTCAAACTCTCTGTTCTCTCTCTCTTTTTTGTCATTCGTCTGTTGTTGTCTCTCGTCCTCAAAATCTTCTCACTTGCTTTTTCTCTCAATTGAACCTCTCTCACTCCATCATCTTCTGCCTGACTCCAAATTCATATAGTCCATCTCTCTGTCTCTCCATCTCTCTCTCTCTCTTTCTCTGTATCTCTCTCTCCCTTCTCTCTCTCTTTCTCTCTATCTCTCTCTCTCTCTCTCTCTCTCTCTCTCTCTCTCTCCCTCTCTCTCTCTTCTCTTTCTCTCTCTCACTCCCTCTCTCTTCCTCTCTCTCTCTCTCTCTTCCTTCTCTCTCTGTCTCTCTCTCTCAGTGTCATGGTAACAGTGTTGAGGGGGTGGAGGGGAAGTTGAAGGGTAAGCTATAGCAAAATAACACAGAGATCAAAGCAGCAAATGGCTGAGGCTCAGCAGAGGAAGAGAAGAATAGAGGGATGAGAAGGTGAAGGAGGAGGACCAGGAGGTGGAGGGGTGTTGAAAAGGCATGAGGAGCGAGAAGATGAGAGCTGGGGAAAAAAAAGAGGGAGGGAAGGAGGGAGAGTGAGAGGAATTGAAGAGAACATCCGAGCAGAGAGGAGGCAGGAGGTTGAGAAGAGAAAATGTGGACAACGGATGAGAGATGATGGGAGAACAAGAGGAGAGGATGACAGACGAACAGAGAGAGAAAATGAGGAGAGGGGGGGAAAGTGAAGCGAAGAATAAAGCTGTTTAGTTACAGTGTGATGAGAGGGGAGACAGAGATTACAGCCTACAGAGGAGGGGAGGATGAAAAGAGGACAGATGAGAGAGAGAGGTGGAAAAGGAGAGATGACAGGTAACGGCTGATGGAGGAGGGGAGAGGGTGAGGAGAGGGAGGGAGAGAGAAAGGCTCGTGGGAGACGTCACAGTGAATGAGACGCACTTTGTTGCATTATCATCGTTGTGTTGTGCAAACAGCGTCAGATGAACGAGATTCTCATGCGAGGAAGCGGCCGAGGTTCGGAGTCAGAGTCAGCTCAGTGTTACTGAGACTGAATGGACCTACATCCACATAGCAACAGTCTATTTCAGGTTCAGTGTGTCTATTTTCCAGCCTGGGTATTTTATTTTTAGAAAGTTAGTTGCAAGAGAAGAAAGAAATCAATAATACAGTGACCCTCCATTTTTAACCACAGTATTAAATCTGTGTTTGAAGCCTCCTGATTATTAACGGAAGTTTATACTTTTATAGACTTTAGGATTCATTTTTGGTGCTTATTGAGATTGTTTTGCGGCGGAAACTTGTTATATAGAAGAAAAAAAAACTTAGTAATCATTTCCCAATTTTGTCGTGGCGGCCAACGTAATGTCTGCCTGGATTATACTGAAGGGTTTTTTTTATTGAAAGCGCTGCAGGTTATGATCCACACCGGAGCTGCAGGACAGGTTAGTGGAAGATTGTGGATTCTGTTAAATGATAATACACAAGTGTCTTGTTAGGTACGTGAATTACACTTTGTACAATTAGTAGCAGAAGGTATCAATTCCATTTCTAGAAACAGTCGTTCGGTTTGTGGCAGGACAGGCAGTAATAATCAGAGTCTTGAATGTTTTCAGGCAATGGTCCACTACCTAAGACACACACTCGCTAATCAGTTCAGTGTACCGGTGGCAGGAGGCAAGGTAGGAGCTGAAACAAGTCGTACACCAGGTAACAGACCAGAATATCAAATAATCCAACAGGGAACAGACAGAAGAAGAAACCAGGGCCAGGCAGGGGTTCAGGAAGCCGATAAGGGAATCAGGATGAGGACTTGAAGAAGGACACAAACACACACAGCAACACTGAGACAGGTAATCATAACCAGGAACAGAAAGCAGAGATGATATCTAGGATCCAAGCAAGACAGGCAGGGTCGGCAACAGAGAGTCAGTGCGTGAAGAAGCGATGGAAAGCCTAGCATGGAGGCTGAGAACAATCTGATCCGGTAAGACTTAAATACTGTCTTGATTGTGATTGGTTGTAGGTGAGAGCACAGGTGAGGCAGGGAGAGGTGGCAGGTGAGGCAGGGAGAGGTGGGTGGATGGAGAAGTACTGGGTGAAATACATGAGTGCAGCCTTGGTGAAAGAACCTGCAGACTATAAACTGTGGTTATCAGCATCCTATTGCAGCAGGACGCTTAATGTTAAGGTGCGTTAACATAAAGAAAATATCGTCCATTTTAGGCAAATCAGTCAGATATCGAGCTCCACTAACCAGCAATGAAACCAAGGAGGCTCTTTTTCACCAGTATGATTCTGATGCTTCGTGAATCTCATTCAAAATATCATCCAATGCTCCTGTTTCATTTAAAAATGAACCAATGAACACGTCACACAGCTTCTCTCGCTGAAGTCACACAGAATCCTTTGAGGCTTATTAATAACCGCAACCTGCAAAACACAAATCAATGCTCTTTATACAAACACAGTCAGTGCAAATCCAATAGCAAAGTAAACAACCTGTCAATCACAGAGCCACCTGCCAGAGGACACACCCCCACGTAAATATCCTGTTAATAAAGCAATAATTACTGGAAGAAGTAATGACTTTTTTTTAATGGGTTCCTCTCAGAGAGATTTTAGGAGCCATCCAGAAACCATTAGTGAAACACACCTCATCACATCACTGGCTTCAGCTGCTTCTTGGCTATAAAACCAACAATCGAAGTAAATACAACAGAGAGCGGCGAACAGAGCAGAACAAAAAACCCTGAGCAGGCCGAGATAGAAGTTTCCTGCAGGACCCTGAGGGAGATACAAGTTTTTTTCTTTGACATTTCAATCCATCAGAAGCAAAGAAACTGATCGATATTAATGATTCTCACTTCCTGGCACCCTCCTCCACTTCATTTCACATATGCACACACAACTCACACACACATACATACATACACACACATACATATACACACACACGCACATATACAACAATAAAGAAAGTAATCAAAAGGAAAAAAGAAGAAGAAGAAAAAAGAATCTAAATCCTGTTTTAAACTGTCTTTTCTTCAAACACAAACAGGACACACAAAAGCATTAAGTTGTAAACACCCTCTGTTTTTGGCTCCATTTACTCCTGATCTGTTACACACACACACACACACACACACACACACACACTGACTGCATCACACACATACACGAGCAGTGTCATACACAGATCCTCAGAAAACTGCAAGCAAAAATACACCCACACGCACAACACACACACACACACACACACACACACACACACACACACACACACACACACAGTTAAACATGAGCAGAGGCCACTGGAAAAATATCCACACAAACATCTGCCTACGCAACGACACACACAAACACACAAACACACACACACAATGCTATATTTGCTGAGGGGGAGTGAGACAGAGAGAGAATTGAAAAAGGGAAAGAATTAAATAATTAAAAGGGTCTAAAACAGAAAAAGACAGTGAGCTGGATGAGGAGAGAACCAGAAGCACCAAGTGTTTTCTGACATGATGTCTGTACAGTTATAGTTTGGTGATGTTTAGACAACTAGAACAACTTGAATAAGATCAGAGTGAAACCTAAACTACACTGATGTAGACTGTCGGTGTGTGGAATCTGAACTGTGGCCTAAACCTGAACACCCAGCCTCCCTCACAGAGATGTTGATGTGGTGCTGTAACAGCATCGAGCCACATCCTCCCACAGTTCAAACAGACAACAGTCAGCGTCTGATCAAAGGGTCGACGCTGCGTTTAATTTCTTTGCGGGATTTCAAAGCTTCGGTTCGAATTTTGCTTGGCAGCCGGATTGAAACATAGTGTAGATTACCTCAGACGTACAGAGGAGCAGGAAGTAGATGAAAGATGTTTAAGTCAGGAACAGATCTGGGGGCTTTGCAGAATGCAACTGCATCATTTTCTGGCTCTTACTCTCCTGCGTGTGTGTGTTCAGCAGAGTTATTAATCACAGAGCTGCTGCGGAGCCCGTACACTTTATCACCCTTCGACACGCTCGGGGTGCAGATGTGCAGAGCGGCGAGACACTGGAACGCCATGCTTGTTCTTTTAATTGGTCCTCAGTGCACAAAGAACAAAATCAGGGAAGTGTTGCACCGAGCTAATTTGACCTGGAGTCCAAAGCTCAGTCTATTCACACAGCAACAATCAACAGAGTGTTGAAGCACAGACGAGTGAAAACACAGTTCAACAGCTCGGTGCTGATCATTTTTAATGCTTTGTTCATTTGATCAGCCACTTTGACAGCTTGAGAGTTTAAGAAGCATGCAGTGCAAAGTCTATAAGATAAAATAAAATAAGCCCGAAGGAAATTCTTTTGCCAGATCCAGAAATTACAGTAGCAAAAATATAGAATATAACAATAGAGCATCCAAATGATAAAACACACAACACGACAAATAGGATATAAAAATGGAGCATCCTAATAAGTGAACTATAGAATAGAGAACAGCCTAATGGGATATTTTTATAATAGAAGTGGGATAAGTTAAGTAAAAGAGGATGATCATGAGAATAATCAATCTTTCTCTGAATGAATGAAGAAAACATCACTTTAAGTTCACTTTTAAAAAAACCTTGGTCACTCAGTCACAATGCAACATATAATAATCGTGCACTCAGATAAAAACCTCAAAGCTTTGAGGAAGCAGGAACACTTTGAATCACACAATGCAGATGAGCAGAGCAGGAACCAACCGTCCAAAGCTCGTTTAATAAATCATCACAGCGGCACCGTCCACAGAGTCCACAGCAAGGAGCCAACAGGACTCCTCAGCACAGCACATCATTCAATGCAGTATGAAAATATACCGGCAATGTCTGGAGGGTTACATGCATTACCACCGGCCTGGATGAATTCCATCTGCCGCATTCGGAGAGATGAAACCTACTTCTGCAGAAATGTTCTGGAGAGTTTGGCTGCCGCCCGTCCACAGTTCAAGAGGACGTCACACTTGGCAAACGTAATTGGCTAAAACAGTGGATGTGTGTTGTGGAATCCTTCAGCAGCCGTGGGCGGGAAAGGTTCCTTTTTCTTCTGGTGATGAACAACCGAAAACAAATATAACTTTATAGGTCGAAACCTTTTTTTTTTTTTTAACAGCTTGCAAATATCAACTTCTCATTGTCTGTAGAATTCTTCTTCTTCTGTGTGTTTCAATACTCACAGATTGCAGGTCCACTGAAACACTCACTTCTTAATTCTTAAATCAGTAGATTATTTTAACTTTAAACCATTTAACTATTAACTATTTTCCTTATTTATAACTGCACTGTAACTTTTTATTCATATATTTTATAACGGTCTTATAATTTAGTTTCTGTTTTAGCTGTTAATATTTTATCTTCACTTTGCTTTTTAATGTCTCGTTGTATAATGCGTTTCCTGCTGTTGCTGTCTTGTGTAAAGCACTTTGAATTGTGTTGTTGCTGAAAGGTGCTGTATAAATAAATGTGCCTTGCCTCGTACACCAAAAAATAGATTTAGAATTTCCCATTGCACAGTATGCCAAAAATAACAGGAAGTCATACATGCATTCATAGTCGCACTTTGCAAGCCAGCACACTTTTCCGGCTACTCTGACCCACAATCCTTTGTGCAGCGGACGATTCGTCGCATCGACTGAGCAGCTGAACGAGCACAGACACATGAAAGCTCATTGACAAACGACAGCGCATTCAAGTGTAAGTACCAGATATTCTTTGCGGCTTGTGTCTAATTAACAGATTAAACTTCACTCTACAAACTGCGACGGATGTGTGAGCAAGAGGGTCAAAGTTCAGGGTGGAACGTTCTCTTCTTCTTCTCATTATTATTATTCTTTGATACATAAAACACATCACTTTAAAATGCAGCTGTAACAAGTCAGCTAATTTAAGAGACTGCTTTTTGAAGCCATGAGTATCTGCTGTAAGTGTGAGTTTGCACAGTTAACTCTCAGACCAGAACAGTAAAATCAGACATGTATGGCTGTGAGTTAATGCGACCTGGAGTCCACGGCATGGTTTATGTAACACGCGGAGGATACAGATATTGATTTGTAATGACCTCGGCTCAGCAGGTACATCAACAGTTCTTCTGGCGGCGAACCAGCCGACGGTTCCCGTTCTTCACCTGAAGCCGCAGTTGGCTCACAAATGTGTGTATTAGGTTCATCTTAGAACCAAATATCCAGCACATAAAAATAGTCACTTTCGTTCTCTGAATGTGGAGGAAAAAGAATTAAAGAGTTAAAAAAGCTATTCGACACAATACTAATACTGTAAATTCTGTAGCTGTAAAAGTGAAGCATCAGCAGTTTGCATGTTGTGTTTGTCTTATTGATTATCACAGAGTAATTAGGTTCAATATCGCACAATGTGTTGGTGTGGATTTTAATTACAAAGCTGTTTGCGCCTTTAAAACTTAATGAGGACTTTTTGGTGTGAAAGAGAGAGAGACAGAAAGTTGCTCAGTCGACTGGTACTGGCGCGTGCACACACACACACACACACACACACACACACACACACACACACACACACACACACACACACACACCATCATGTGAGGTCTGCAGAAGGCATCAGAGAACGACTGCTGTGGCTGGATTAACTCTACTCTGTTCTCATTAGCTTAATCTTCTGGGTGAAGACACACACACACACACACACACACACACACATACAGTATCTTTTTAGACACACAAAGACGTGTGTGACATACTCATGTTTGATTCAATACATGTGAAGATGAGAGTTTGCAAAAGATTTGCCACACTATTTAAATCCATGTTGTGCTGAACACTGAAAACAAGGCTGTATTTTTTGTCATTTAGACTCAATGACTTTGTGCTGTCACTTAATTTTCGGTCAGGATCCATTTGTTTCAACCCAGACATGAAGTAAGAAATGTATTTGTATTGAGTACACAATATATTATATACAATAAATACACATATTTACTTACTATAGAATAAATTCATATATCATATTTCACCTCTCCTCATCCTTTCTGTGTTTGCTCTCATTCCCTCAACTCTCGTCTTCTTTTTATAAAATATCTGATTTGGGGTCACCCCCCTTCTTCTTCCTTCCCTTCTCTTCTTCACTTTTGGCAGAAATGGAAATTAGTGCTAATCTCAGCAAGAGGCTTAGTGTTCGCAGACACACACCAACACACACACGCACATACACACTCTCAGATGTGTCGTAAATGCAGTTGTTTATGTCAGCATGGTGTGTGTATGTGTGTGTGTGTGTGTGTGTGTGATCTTTTGTGTATTTGTGCATCTGTGCTCTGTGAGAGTGCAGCATCTTGTGCTGAATTTGTTTTTTTGGGTATTCATCTGTGTGGCTGGATGCGTATCTGAGTGTGTGTGTGTGTGTGTGTGTGTGTGCTGTTTTGGGAATCTAGGCCACATCTTCAGATCTCAACACTAAAACAGCATCGCATTAGCGTCGGATATTTGGAATCCAAAAAACGGTTAAACAGCCAATAAGGAGCAGCGACGCCGGATTTCGCCCGACCTCGTCCTGTGACGTCATCGCGTCAGTGAAACATCAAGGCTGCACTGAAACTGGATCTGCAGCAGAATCAAGTTCACTGATTCATGAGAAGTAGGACAGAACTGAACATGTGAACAAACCTCAGACATGTTTCTGGAGCAGGTTTTACTGGCTTTATTAAATGAAAATATGTTTTAATATTAACCATCTTCTCTTTAAAAAAGAGTTTTGTTGTATTTTGTTATTGTTTATATATTTATTATGAATGATTCATGTATTTCTTGTATTGCTGCACAAATACTGATTAAAAAAGGATTTGTGTTCTCATCTTTATTTTGTTGCCCCATATTAGATTTTGCTTTGGGATCCTTTCAAGCTTATCATTTAATTATGACATTACAAAATGAATAATTTCTTTAAAGCGAAGCAAAACAGATTTGACTTGCCTTGGAATAATTCATCACCTCATTGTGTAATCTGCCGTTCTGCTTTTCCAGATGCAAATCAATACTGTTGCTGTTTCATATTGCTCATCAGTAGAAGCCTATAAAGTCAGGACATCTCAAACAAACTGACTGAACAAACATGTGATTCACACTAAAATCAGAACCATCAGCTGATGGATGCTGGAGGTTTGCTGATGTTCATATGATCTTCTGTGGAAAAAAGTAATCCAAACTTTTTGCCCGTCTTTAACATCTCCTCTACTGTCCTTTCATTTCCCCTCATCAGAAGAAGCTACTCAGTCTTGTATGAAAAACTTCTACAAAAAGCCACAACTCATTTGAAGTAAATATATAAAGCCAGAATTTAGGTTGGTCATAGTTTAATCCTGCTGATTAGTTTCATACTGATGCTGCACCGTGCTCTCCCTGCTGACACACTCCTGTCTACTTATTAGGGACGTCTCGTAAAGCTAAAGCAGAAGGTTTATATACAGCATTAAAAAGTACAAATATGAATGAGACAGACAGCAACATGGAACTCTGAGTGACCCCGGTTCCCTCCTGTACGAGCCTGCACCGGCGCCAACAAGAGAAAACTGACGTACATTGATTCTACTTGGCAAATTAAATGCATCTCATATCAAGTATAACTCGTCCTGCAGCTCAGCTGGGAGTCGGCGTGCAGTAAATTCAGGGTTAAAAAGGTCTTAAGTGAACCATTAAGAGGTGAAGCCACAGCCATGTTTTATTATTCAGGTGGGAGGAGGGGGGATAATGGAGGCGTAATGGACAGAAAGGGAAGAGAGCAAAAAGGAAGTAGGAGAATCTGGGGAGTGTGTGTGTGTGTGTGTGTGTGTGTGTGTGTGTGTGTGTGTGTGTGTGTGTGTGTGTGGAGGTGAGGGAATCCCAAAACTGCTTGGCTTGGCACTCTTCATGTCTGGATTGAAGAGGGAAAGAAGAGAGAGACAGAGAGGAAAAATATGTGATTTTTTTCACTCTTGCACCCCCCCTAGTGGCAGCATCGAAAAAGACACCGTGGCACCGCCCAACAACTCCAGTCTTTGCAGTCTTTGTCATTGCTTTTCAGAAGTGAAGTGTTTCCTGATCTCTCTCTATTGCCAGGCTGGAAATATGTCTCTCTCTTATCTGATCTGCCCCCAATATGATTAAGACCCCCCCCCAAAATGCACAAAACATACCAATAGGTTTGGGAAACACTGCGGTTATAAGAAACAGAAACAGTGGAACAAGGAAACAGTGGTCTCCTGACTTTCTCCCTACAAGGTTTTGCGGCTGTGTCCTGCAACATCTGTCTCCACTACTGACAGATAAGTGTCATACATCACACAGCCACTAGAGGTCCTTGTCAGGTGAATGCAACATTGTTTAGGTACTAGTGATTGTAACCACCTGTCTCAGAGCTGCAGAGCTTACATCTTAAAGTCTGTGTATGAATGTTGGAGCACCGCTGTGGCCTCCAGAGGGAGCTCTGTGAAGTCTGATAAAGTGCCTCGAGTGATGTCACTTGAGTTGGTTGGGGCTTACAAAAGGACCTCTGTATCTGTATTGATCCTCATCTCTGCCAGAGGCTACATTAGCTGCTGCTAGAATGACACAGTTTAATCTAATTGTAATGCAGGCGCTGGGTTTCGACCAGGAAGAAACACGTGTGGAAAATTAACGATGAAAGTTTTGGAATATAATATTACAGAAGTGCAACTGTTGAGTTATATTTCTTATCTAACTACTTCAAATTAATTACTGTGTTTTTTTTAACTTCTTTTCAGAAAAGATACTAATATTTTTGCAGTATTTTCATGCCAAGTATCAAGTATTTAGATCCACTGAAACTTTACAATCGAGGCCTTTAACCAGAACAGTTCATGAGTCATTATTAGCATAAATATGTCAGAGTGTTATTAAGCTTTGGGCCGACTCCCAGTGACAGTATCTAAAAAGACAGTGAGCATTAATGAGCACCAATAAAACTGAAGCTGCAGCAGTCACACACAAATTCTCCTCATGGGGGGTTTTTAAATTCCCAATAAAATATTAAAGATACGAGCACGGAGCCAAAGACAGACGTCACTTCAGCAGCAAAACACCTCACAACAAAGCTGCAGAGCAAACACCAGCAAACAGAGAAGGACAAACTCGTGTGAGTGACGCTGTTGCACAAATATCTGGACAATGTGACGAGAACACAGATACAGACGAGCAAATATTAGTGAGCTAATACAGAAATATGAGCATTAATACAAACAGTTTGTCTTCTAAGTGTCTGACATTTCTTCCTCTCCTTCTCTTTTTATACCCTTGTTGAACCTCTTTCATCTCTTCATCTTCAGACGCTATTTATTCCTCTCTCTTCTCCTCCTTGTTTCTCTTCCTCTCAATCCCCATTAGTCTCCCTTCATCCTCCTTTACCTGACACCATCCCCCCCCATCTCCATCCCTTCCTCCACCTCCTTTACATATTTCTCTGTCCTCTCTCCATCCTCTTCCTTTCCCCCTCATTTCTCTCCTCTTCCTCTAAAAATTTCTCTCCTATTATAACATCTGATGCAACCCGAAAGCAACAGCACCCACTGCTGCTTCGATCCCACAATGCACCGACGGACCGCCGCACTCTGCGGGCCTGTAATGTCACAGAGAGAAGGCAGCAGCTGCCGTGTGGTTCCCACAGCGGGCGGCGCACAATAACACCAGTACGACTTCTGTTTTAACTTTCCCGCTGAGTCGGAGCCTGTTTTCCTCCGAGCGGAGCCGGCGTGTAAACAGAGCTGAGGGGCTGCAGCCGTCCCCACCGCTCGGCCTCATCTTAAAAACATGTTGCCCCATGTGTGAAATTCTGCATGCAGGCAGGGTTTGAAGTGAAAGCACAGAAAAAAAAATAACACTGAATTGATAAGACAGGACGAACTGCATTTCATTTTCAATATGCAACATCAGTAGGCGATATTATGAACAAAAATAAAAACAGAGATTTGAAATCATATGTGATGGTTTATCAGATCATTCTGTGGGTCATAATTATAAGTTAAAGGAAATATACATTATGTAGCTACAGAGGTCTCATTTATGTCTAAGAGATAACATATTATCCTACAGTATGAGAAAGCTTCCCTTCAACAGTGTGATGCAACAGTATCTTATGGGCTCATATGGAATCTGGAAATCAAACTGTCAAACTTATTTTCTACTAAATCTACTAATCAACAGTCAATCGCACGACAAAGCTTCAAACTTGAAAGCACAGGAAGTGGACTTCACCTACATCACCTGGCACAGACTGGACCACCGGCAGAAAGCAACAAAGCAACAGCAGCAGCAACAACAACAACAACAACAACAACAACAGTCTGATTTCTGTCATGAAAATAACACAGAGGACAACAGGGGAGCTTTCTTCTGGCTGTAGAAACATTTTGTATTTTCTAGCATTAGTGTAGTCTTTCTTTCAGACGCAACACAGCTGATAAAACTATTTTTTAAAATCTATCAGCTTGATATTGATTTTGTAGATGATCTGGCATCTCACTCACGTTCTAGTCTTGAATACTGTGGTGCACGTGTTTGACAAACCTTTGGAGGCTGTGAAGGTTCTCAGTCATCCAGGTAAGAGTTGACTCAAAGGCGACTGGACAACAAACCAAGTCCAGTCTTCTTTGGTTCAACTCTTACCTGAAAAGGGTTGATAGAGAACATGTGTGTCAGCAGAGCCGACCAATCAGCAGGAGGCTGCTGAAGCTAGTTCATCAGTGTGCTAATTGGCACAACAGTTCTTATTACAGTACAGTTAATGATACCAATCCTAACCTAAACATACTTTAGAATGAAAAGCAAACAGACAAACAAAAAATCTTTAAAATGAAATGGAGCTGCTGGTGTTTGATTTCTAATGTATCACCCACATCTGAACATGCAGGTTATGTTAATCGTTCTACACTTGAACTTTCAATCCATTTTCCCAATAACATTATCAGTTAGGACAGTTTCACTTCAGCGAAACACTGTACTCCCCACAGAGATTCACTAAAAATAGGCCCAATGGCTCAAGACACACAGGCGGTCAGACAATAAGACCGGTTGTAAACAAAAATCCAGGTTGGTGAGATTTATTTGAAAGGGAAGATGAAGGTGAGTGAAGGCCAAATTCCTCTTTAAACTTTGACCTAACACACCTGCTGTGTTTGACTTTGCAGTGAGATATTATTTTCAACGTCGCGGGCGCCTTCGCCTCCAGCTTTAACTCTGAGTAAAGTGGTTTTGATCAGAGGTTTTCAAAGTGGGAGGACTCTGCAGGGGGCCGTCAGACAGTTTCAGGGGAGGCTCGGTGAATGGAAGTTAATTAAATATTACATTAGTTATCAAAGGAGATCACATAGAAAAGTCTGAATGTGTGTGATTTGGTTAATGAAACAGAGATACAGTAGTTTTAGGGAATTTAACTGTTTTTCCCACTTAACCAGAAACTAATAAATGTCTGAGGACTGACCTTCTTTGAATTTGGTGCCATCTGAAGTTATATCAAACAGTTGTTCAATTGTTGAGCGTCTATGGGATCAAATAAAAATCATGATCCTACAGGCAGCCGGGAATTAAATGAAATTAAGCAAGTCAAGCAGTTCATTGACCTTTGACCCCTGGTTTAGATAAACTGGTTAAACTGTTTAGAACATGTTTGATCGTCTGACTCTTTTTGTGGCAATGCTGTCGATGCCCAGAAGTCTTCAATTACTTTGGTGAGTACAATATTTTATTACAAACATAATCGAAGAAAATTAAATTGCAGTGAACCATGTTTTTTCTTTAGGCATGTTTGAATTGTTTATATATATATGAACTAATGAACAAACACCAAACACAAGAGTGACACCATTAGCTAAGGAAGAGGGTTGGGATGGATCAGCCTGTTTGACCAACACCAAGATCAAAGTTTGTGTATTGTTTTTCCCCATAAAATTAGGTAAACAAACAAACAAACAAACAAACAAGCAAACAAACAGTGTTGGGGTTCTGAAAATTCTGCCTCACAAGCTTTTAAAGATGACCTGTCAAGGATTCAGGACCCTGTGGCCGCTTCACTACTGAAGCCTCATTTCAAGAGTTTGACTGTTTCACCAAAAGCTGCATTAAAAGCACAGCTCAGTGTATCAGCGTGTCCTTTCCACTGAAAAAAACAAGCAGATAAAGAAATCAAAGACGGGCTCCCAGTGGACGTGCAGCTGGGAACAGCAGGCTTCCACATGAGAGGAAGTGCTAGAGGGCAATTTCCCTAAATTTGACAGCGCGCGTGGTGAGACATCCAACTCAGGCTGCGGCATCATTTTTCTCTTAAGTTTCATAATTTGTATGGAGAATGAATCCACGCAACAATCTGCTATTTGTGCCCGACCGCTGTCCATTCAACTCATGATGGAGAACGGAGATGAAGGGAGGGAAGGGCAGAGCTTTTCTTTTTCTCCTCCCACGCTCCTCCTTTCTAGAAATACTCTTCTCTTCTTCTGCCCACTGTTTTACTCTCCTCCTCTTCACTCTGTCTCTTCTTTTTTTTTATCTCTCTTTGTGTCAGAGCTAAAAGTGTGTTAAAAAATGACATCTGTTCCTATAAAAGAATGAATCGTAGTAGATTTAACCAAATAATGATTTTTAAAAAAAAGAGTATTTCACATCATTTGGCAGCAAAATGATGAAACACGTTTGGAGCCTGGATCCACATTTTAAAGGTGATCAATGATGCACTTCAAGCAATGATTTCTTTTCTTCTCAAGTTTGTACCTTGAGGATATTCCACTGGACAAAATAGCCTCAGCTTTATTCTCTGTTAAGTGAAAAACTTGATAACAAAGAATGTATTCTGTAAAAGCTCTGACTTCAAAACACTGAGAGACGAGTGTCAGGAGATTTATCACTTCAAGACTTTTTCATCCTCTTATAATTTGTTGCTTATGTCATCTTGAACTTTGTATTAAACTTCAAATTTTACCTCCATGTTTTTTTTTCCTTTTTTATCAAATTAAAGAACAATATTCTTCTGAAGACAGTTTCCAAATTTTGAAACTCATCTCTAACCTTGAAAGCGAGACAGGACTGATAATGTGGACGGATAACTACAGCAAAAAGTAAGTAAAGTAAGTCATCTTTAAAGAAGCTTGTTTTGATTTTATTTTGAAAATCTTTGTTGCATAAATCAGTCAAACAGCTGTGATGGTGACTGGATGTGCATCTCCAGACACCATGAACTGAATCTGAATAGAATCTGAAAACTGGGACGGAGGAAAATTAGATTCTGAACATCACAATAGAAGCTGTAATAAGCCGGCAGGAAGAAACAGTGTCACCTCTACAGACTGTTGGCGTTTTGCAGACGTGAACCTCAGACAAAGACGACGTGACGCGGCAGGAATGTGGAGGGACTAAACACAGAGCGACACATGAAGGGACGCGCTCGAGAATAAACCTCCCACAGTCATTTTACCCACCTTTTAATGCATTATTGAGCGTGGTTCTTCAAATCTGTAACTTACAGCATAAAGTCAGGCTGCTCATTATAAATTCATGCTGCAGTACTTATTTATATGGCCTCACTTTGATCACGGACTGACAGTTAGTTTACCAGTTCGTTCCAGTGAAACAGTCTTTTATGGGATAAAACAATAAACACATATATGTTTTTTCTCTCTCTCTTAATCCTTCACAACACAGTAAATCACTTATGAACAGTGTCTCTCTCAAACTCAAATGTAGACATTGATAACTCAAAAACAAAACAGATGATACGAAATGAATTCAGCAGTGTAATTATATTATCGGTCACTGGTTACAAATTAGATTCTGATAATTAAGCAAAATCACATGTGCTAACAAGAGCCTTTTATACATTTGTCCTCTTATTCTAAGTCGAGACAAAAGTGAGACTCTGAGCTCCGCATGTCCTCAACAAAGTCGTGTCATCCCACAACTTTCAGGAGCTTCATGCATTGATTTTTCAGCTCATAAAAAATTTAACACACAACTCAAAAAAACAAACTTTCGGCTTTGCAACGCTTGAAAAATCTGTTTACTTACTGAGAGAATGTGAAATCTTTGCTCATGTGTGGGAGATCAGTTTTGTCACAGACATTTCCATTATAAAGGCTATGAATCAACTGCAGGTCAAAGGTCATTGATGGGTTGACGCAGACGACATTGGATTGGTTGTCTTTTTCTTAATTGACACACATTTAAAACCAGCTTTCTCAGAGGATAAACACATAAACATCCTCATCGTGTTTCTTGCTCACCAAACTTTCACAAAAGTTGACTTTGTTGCTGATCCCCACAAAAAAAAAACCCATACACTGACAGTGCAACTTTTATAAATAACAATAATGAAATAATAAAGTCTGAATTCTGATCCGAAGAGTGACGCAGGAAGCACAAGTTTCCTTGCTGATGACAGCACGAGCAGATGCAAAGGCTCGAACAGAACACATGATGTTCCACATGCTCCAAATAGCATCAAGGAGAAAGAGACGGCGAGGGAGAGAGAGAGAGACAGAAAAAAAGAGAGGGGGATTTTTTTTTTTTCTTATTTTATTTCTCTCTCCTCACCGATGGCAGAACACTCTTTGACGCTGTTCTTGCCCCTGGAAGATCAAGGTTTGAACAGAAAGTAGACGTTTCTGAATCGAGCGCTTCCCGTCTCCTCCGCTATCCTGCTGATTTCTGTCTTCATACACTCTCTGTTTCAACATTACACCGTGTGTGTGTGTGTGTGTGTGGAGTTTCTGCACCCAAAACTGTGTGTGTCAATATCTGTGTGTGTTTTTGGGTGTATAAGTGCATGATTTTAGTGTGTGTGTGTGTGTGTGTGTGTGTATGTGTGTGTGTGTCTGTAAGAGGGAGATAGAGAATGAACAGGAGGGTTAAGCAGGACAGAAGACTCTTTCCACCTGGCTCTTTTGTCTTCTGCATCACTATCTCAGGCTCCACGCTCTCGACCCGTCAGTGTGACAGTAAAACCTTCAGGTTCCTCCGGGTTTCTTTTCATCACAGCTCTGTGGTGACGCGCTGCTCACCGGCTGCTTCAGGCTGACGTATCAAGAAAAGGCTTGATTGTGTGCAAAACACAGAAGAGAACACATTTAAATGTTGCAACACATACTGAAACTATTTCGACATCCAAATGATAAATACAGCATCGGCGTCTGTATGTTCGTGTCTAAATCCTCCAATTGTGTGACTTGTCAATCTTTCCAGGCACCGGGGAGCTCAAACTCAGAACGGACAGCTCGTCAAGATGACTGACAGGCGGTGGAGAGAGAACCAGACAAACTGAGGTGGGATGAGGATTGGACGAGAGCTGAAGGTGAGAAGGTGCTCACGCTGAGCAGCCGGCCATTTGATTAATTAAATTGATTCGATCAGGGTCTGAATCCATTTAGAAAAGCTACACTTGACAATATAGGTCATTGTTTGGTTTGTTTTATCCATAAACACAAGCTTTCCACATTCAGAACACAGCAAATTGAACAATTGAGAAAACAGTGGAGACAAGATGCTGAACAACTCGTAGATGGACGACATTAATATAGCAATTTTCAGCCTCAGTAGGACAAAGAGCTTTACATTCATCCATGCACACACTCGCTCACATACTGAACTCACTGGCCTATTCATGCAGAACAGTTTCAGCTTTTTGCTCAAGGTGAAGCCTCCAGGTAGACGATGATTATGAGGATTGTAAATCCTGCACAGAGACACAGAGGAGACAGTCAGCACGACAGTCTTTATTGCATGGACCGTGTTTCTTTGACTGAGCGAAACAGTACATTTATGAACCACGCTGAGTTGTAGGGAGATGAGCCAAGACTGTGAAGCAGAATCCAGGGTTCACGTCAACTCTGTTAAGTTTAGGTAACAAAAGCACTTTGGTTAAGATAAGAAAAGATGATTTCAGCTTATGAAATAGTCACAAAATTTAATCTATAGAATTTGTGCACATGGACATGAATTTTCCATTCCATTTCCAAAATTGACAATCCATGCCCATTTGGATGAATCATATAAATTATAAGACTTTTTCATGAACTGCCATAATATTCAGATGGAGCTTTGGCTGTGGATGCCAAACCTGGATGAACTGTATTATAAAATAATCGTCATTATAAAAGGCAAACATTAGCTATGCTGTATGATTGTATTTTTTGACTGTCCACACCCAAATCCTAACTTTTAACCATATGAACATTTATGGTATTTTCATATGAGTTATTTTGGACACCACTGACAATCATGAAAGTATCGTTGAAGAGCCAGATTTTACACCAGACACCAAATTCAATAACCATCAATACATCTCCATTTCTTCCAGGTCTAATCTACAGCAGCACTTCCTCTCAGTCACTGTAGTCATGCGTGGCTCAACTCGATCAGCTCCCACGCAGGAGGTGAAATGAATCGACCTCTCCAGTCAGATGTTTCAGACGAGAAGCAAATTGCCAATTTTGCTGACGGATCAAATGAGAGAGGTCAGAGTCTGTTAGGGAAAGCAGTTGGCAGATTTCCAATCACCCAAACTGTGCACGAGAACGTGTCCTCTCATGAAACGAGCCTCTAAAAGCACCCGAAAGGTGCTATTAAAGCACTCGGAGTGAATTACGGGCGTCTGACCTCGTCCTTAAATGTTTTCACTGATATGATGCTTCCACGTATTGATCACATCAGGTCTGTTGTTAACCGCCTGCAGCGGCCGCCGGGCACCGGTGCACAGCTCGGTTATCTCGATTCCATCATGGGCGTCTGCCAGCCAATCAACCTCTTGACCCAGGCGTTTCAGAGTGGAAGCAAATTGCCAATTTTGTTGTCAGAGCCTGCTGAGTTAGCTGGACTCGTTCGACGCAGATAGCTGCTCTTTCTCCCTGCGAGCCGCCCGCAATCACCGCTCAACCTCCACAGCCTGCATCGGCCCCGTCGAGTGCCCATCCACACGAGTGGCCATTTCCATCACACCATCTCACAGAGTTTATGGTAAGTGTTTTAATCACAGGAGAAATGCGACTGAACATTCAGCAGAGTCAGAGCCACTGCTGATCTTGGTTATATAACATCATCCTGAGACATTTCCAGTGCAGCTACAGTGAAGTTTGGCAGCATAAAAAAGCAAATAGCACGAGCTGCTTTTAGATTCTTGTCTTAATTGCTTGATACTTGTCTTTCTATAACATTATATATTTGAATTTTCCATACATCCATCAAGTGTCAGAATTTCCTTCCTATTTTTGAGATCACCATTTTGTTTTACTTGTGCAGTGCTATGCATGGATCCAGAATGCACGTGCAAATATCGTAACAATAAAGAAATGAATACAAAATAAAATAAAGTAACACTCGAGGACAACTCAGGATTTGCAGAGCTATACATATGAAACCTGTCTTAACGAATCCATTACAGGAGTAGGTAGAGACACATGTGTTAGTGCTCGGTTACAACGCGCAGCATTGACTTACACTCTGCTTTCTCACTTTTGGATTCTCCACGTATCTGATTTCTCAACCATCATCACTGTTTGCTTATACATTGTTGATACCTGACATTGTGACACTGTTACCTGTGAGTCCTGTAAGAACTTTGCATTTGACTAAAGAGAAGCTTCTTGAAATTTTTGCAATGACTCTGCTAAAGTCAAACTTTGGAAACAAACTCACACAAACTCAGAAACTTTTTTTTTTTTTTAAAGACAGAGTGTTGGCAACCTGCTTTCCCTTGAGATTAGAAATTTGTGACACAGACACATCAGTCTGTAAGTCGGGCTAAGCATGATGGACTGACGGCTGGACTGATGGATGCGCTCTGCGTTCAGAGTGGACTCATTCCTCAGCCATAACACCGAGGAGCCATTTCACATCATGGTGTCTCAAAGCGTCCCTTCAGGGATTTCCTGCAGCGAGGCTCTATCGATGTCAGCATTTGTCTCTGGACTCGTACTAAAACTTCATCCTTTGGGGTTGTTTTACTGCTCTTGATTTGGATTTTGTCCTCCCTCCTGAGGACCTTGACTTGCTCACCATTCCAACTGCTCATAATACTGTTTGTCAGGAGTGAACTCCTTTCATCAAAAGTCAAGAGATCGAGCTTGATGAAATGAATCTTTGCAGAGCGATATAATACACAACCTTCTGCAGGGCGAGTCCTCGGTGTACTGAGGGTTGCTGCAGGGTCAAGAGCTCGGCTGGTAATAATATTGATTCATGCTGAGCTAGATAACTAATACGACACGAGCAAACCAGTGTAATAATCTCTAGACAGCTCAGGAAGCCAGAATGGACCGTCTTCAGAGAACATTTCACACTGAAAACAGCACAACATCGGCTCATCGTAGACACTTTTCTCGTGCTCTTACAGTGTGTGTTCTGAATTAAATTGAGAGCAAACCTGAAATGAGCTTCACTTTCCGCATTCGCCGAAATGAGATGCGGTGCAAAACGCACAGAGAGGAAGTAAAGTAGACAGGTAGATGGAATTTTGTGAGATCAATTACGCAGAGTGGAGGAGATGGGAATATTTGAATCAGTGGGGGAGAGATGTGAAGTAAGTTCTGCTTAGATGTGTTTTCAACCGGTGACAGTTCGATGCTGCTGTGCACTGATATCAGGAGGGAAGATAACTGCAGTTCTCCAATGGAGGGACCAAACCCTGCTTATGAGGAGGTTTGGACTTCTATAAGGACACAAGTTGATATAAACTAAAATCTCTCTTGGATGAACCATAACACATGAACCATAGACAAACAGTGTTTTCTGATGAGCCACCACTCAGGGTGTGGTTATAGTTTAAATACAAATGCGACTTGGTTGAGGTATAAGGGAAAGATCTCAGTTGTGGTTAACACAATGCAAACAGCAGACTCCTGAGTCAAAGTCACAGGCTTTGTTCGTCCAACCTTCACCGTGAAAGGTTTGCTGTCCTGATAACAACGTCACACTGTTCCTGCCTTTGCACGTCACAGATAAGAGTCGTTACTCTCACAGGGGATCGTATAGAAAACTGAACCTGAACCTACAGGTTGAACACAAAGCACTACTGACAAGGACATTTAGTTTGATCCACATTTCTCACAAGTTATAGATGGAAGCTAATGAGGCTTACACTTCACTTTGTGTGCATGTTTATGACAACTGAGAATTAAGTCTCTTTTCTTAAATAATCAACATATACATTAATTACATAATAGCTTTTGGGATAATTTACTTTTTATTAGCGTCATACTGTATGATTTCAAAAAAGTCAGGACTGTGAAATGTAACTAAAAACAGGATGTAATCATTTGCAAACAAACTATATTTATTGACAACAGCTTTCTGAAGTGTCCATGTATTAATCTCCTTTATCCAACCATGTGTTTGACAAAGTGTTGAACCTCTCTCCATCCTCGCTTGTGAACGACTGAGTCTTTCCAGGATGAACCTTTCAGACCCAATCATGATCCTATCACCTGTTACCAATCAACCTGTTTACCTGTGGAATGATCCAAACAGGTGTTTTGCGCGTTCACTTACTTATTTGGAATCAGTGTTGTACCTGTTATGTTGTATTTTCGATTTGTTTTCCATAAGTGCATCATTAATCGATCCTGACTCGATCAACACTTTGCATTGTAAATGTACTTCGCACATCAAAAAGGAGACGAAGACAAAGCAGCAGCAGGATAAATGACACGTGGATCTGCAGTCAGCGAGAGCAGGTTCTAGTGCAGGAAGAAGAGAGGAGAAGGAGTGAAACATCCACCCACACACGACTGGAGCATCACCCAGAGAGAGAGATTGAGGGCAAAGTATATGAGGGAGAGAGGGCGACAGAGAGAGCAAAAGAAGAAGCAGGGAGACAGGAGGGAGAGAGAGAGAGAGACCAAAGGAGTGAGATAGAAAGAGGACTGGGGGTGGAGAGATGAGAGAGCAGAAGAAAGGGAGGATTTAACACCTAAATTTAGCTGCTAAATGTGTCTCACGAGTGCACACACACAGACAGATACAGCAGCCGTAACATCTGATATTCAGGGTTGAATACCGGGAGGATTTTCCTATTTAAAGCCACTGAGACATTTATCATCATGTACACAATACATGATGTATTGCTGCTGTCAGGCCGTTTGAACCGCAGGAGCTGCAGAAAACCTGGTGTGGACGTCGAGAGGTTCCAGATTGAAAGACACCCACAATGTGCCAGAAGATCAAGAGACGCTCAAGAACCGAGGCAAATAACAAACACGAGATCAGCACAAGTGATGACCTTGCTATTTGGGAAACAGACAGAACCTTTTTTAAATGCACATGACGAGAGAGAGAGAGAGAGAGAATCAGCTTCAGGATTTCACATTTGCTTCGTATCCGTAACAATAAAAGAGCTATTTTTAAGTTCAAATAAGCTCAGAAGCTGATGTCAGACACTGAAACAAATGGCTTCATTCCCTCATTGTCTTTAATGTCTTTGCCTGAGACACTTCTTTTTTTCATTTAGTTTAGATCATGTCAGTTTGCTTGTCGTGTAGCTCATCGTCTGCAGAGCTGTCTCAGCTACACAGCCATTTCTGAAGGAGGAAAATCTGGTGTTTTTTTTGGTCACACCTGTTTGGTAATTGCATTGCTTCAATTGAACACACCTGGAAGCTCAGCGTGATTCTGGTACTTGTTTTTTTGACATGAAATAAACTCACATTTTTTACATGTTTTAAAGGTTTCACCAAGAAATTACGATGTGCAGCTGCATTTGTGTTTGGGTTATAATGTTGAATGTATGGTTGGAAGGTGTGGAAGGTGATTTTGGCTTCATCGTGAACTTAAAAGACTGGGAAGCAGATTACAGCCAATGTGTGTATCTTAAATAATTAAAACAAATTCCAACACATCACAACGATCAAATAAAATACTGCAAGTGCACAACACAATATATATAATTCATGAGTTGTCAGCAAGTAAATTTTAAGTGTCATGTCTTAATAAATCCAGAAGTTATTGGCCACATGGGACAAAAGGATGACACTGAAACATAAATGAACAAACAGAAGTAATCAAGTTGTTTGTGTCTTTACAACCACTGTCGTCACACACTCTAAGTCCTCGTGTAATGATGTACAAACTGTGCTGTTTTCTCACTGAAGAGATGACATGATAACACACTATCAGTCGACTTACAGATGTCGCCAGTGAGATAAGAAGATATGATGAGGTTTGTTGATCCCGGAGGCAAAACTGGGTCAATCCAGCTTCAAAAAAATAGCCCCTAAAAATAAATACACTAAACATGTGTAAGACTAAAGATGCAGCATCTAAACCACAGCAATGTATGTCTCTTGTTGTTTCTAAAAAAATAAAGTGACAGACATGTAGATTTGAAGATTTTCACATTTCAGGAGATAAAGTTAATAGAGCACGTGCAAATATGAAAGAGGGGGTAAACATGTACATACGATTCTACACATCTGACACAAAATATCTAAAATGAAATTAATTAATCAGTAATGGACAAATTAATTAATCTTTTTTTTTTAACTGAGCAAAATCAGCATCAGCATATCATATTTAAATCTCAGTGTTTATATTCTCATTTGCTGAACAGGAAATGCAACTTTAAGGCGGCTTTAGTAGCAACTTCTAGCAAACAGCTGTGAAGGTCAAGGGTCAAAGAAACTACTTAACTTTCACTTCATCTCTTAGAGCAGATGTTCTTTCTTTAAGTGGGGAAACATTACAAACTCTGGCAACCAGTTGATCGCAGTACATTACTGATTCAACATATTGATTTAGTTCTGTCATATAATGTTAAAAACAAACAGCCATATTTGAGCCTGAACCCTAACCCAACTAATACTAACCCTGTAGTAAATACTGTCATTTCTTTCAAACTACAAGTTGCAACTTGTCACTTTGATCTTGAACAACTACTCCATCCATCCAGGCCTAAACTACAATATATTCTAATGTTGACTATTTTTAGGATATAGTTTAGAGAACATTATAGATGAAATTGACAAAAGGCACAAGTACAAATCCATCCACTATTTCAGCCATGAATTCATCCACACAGGACAGTCAGGTTACTCATATTTCATGGTCATAGATTCTTGCACAAACCTCAGTCAGATAATTCAACTCAATAACCCCCTGCACCAGCCCTGAGCTCCTGATCACGTATGCCCCCTCATCCCGCCTCATTTTGCCGACTGAACGTACAAAAACAGACTCCGACTGTAGCGCCTGCTTTGTAAAACTACGTGGCTGAATTATTTCCATTGTCTTTTATGACTTCCATCCTTTGTGTATATTCACCATCTGCACCTCCAGTGCCAGTATGTGGGTGTATCATGTTTTATTTGCACACATGTATTCATGCAGTAAAAAGACACTCATGCATTATGAAAAAGTCAGCGTTTGAACAAAGAGAGGAGTCAGTGACACCACACTGATTTTTGTTGAAAGGGAGAAATATGAAGGTTTTCTTTCCTGTCGGCTGTGGATTTATTTATTTTTTTCAAATCAGTTTTTCTTCCTACGGTGAATGTAAAGTGGTTCTTATCTGACTTCCATAGTTTTCCAGTTGCTTTCAGTGCAGGTATGTTCTCTGAAACCTGAATGGAAAGTGGCTGATATTAATTTTCCAAAGTGAACATGTGAAACAATTTTGCCCGACTGACCTTTGATCTTTTACACTTCAGTAGATTTAGAACCGAATATTGACCTCATATCTCTTAATGCTGGCTTTTCTGGGACTGAGATGTAATGTGAGTTCTAGACTGAAGCAGCCTGTGCAACTCAAACTAGGGTGGTTTGGAAAAGTCCTAGATTTCGTCTGGTCTTTAAATAATTGATCAGATTTTCCAGGATGCTGAAACAAAACCCTGAATGCAAATTAAGCTTTAAATTGGGAGGCAAGTTTAAAATGTTTGATAAATTCTCAAACATGAGTTACTTTGATTATTTCACACTGGCTGTCTTGAAGACGTTGGACAGTCTCCAATATATTTGACATGCGTGTTTGTTTGTACATTATTACTGACATCTTCTCTTCAATGCGCCTGACAAACACATATAAGAAAATATTTTCTTCACTGCCCAGTTAGTGTCAATTCAGTCCACTTCAGTTTTACCTGTGAGACCCATATTTCAGTGTCTCAGTTCATCATCTGTGAACAGTCAGATGAAGTGAAAGTGTGCGTCCTGGTCATAGATCAGTGATGAAAGTGTCGGGCACCTCGCAGCGTCTCTCCTGCCGAGCTGCTGTCAGTCGACACCAGCAGACACGACTACCCTGCCTCACGCTTCCATCCATCTCCATCGTGCTTCTCTATTCAATCATGGTTAGTTGAGTAGTTTGGTCGCTTTGAGAAAAGACTGTTCTGCGTTTAGTGACACAGCGAGTCGACAAAATACGAGTTGACTCAGTTTCTTGTTGACTGATGAATCATTAACTTTTAGGCCGCAGCTTGAAAAAGAAACAAAACAGACCTGAAGCTTGAAGTTTAGCGAGACGTCAGACGACCAGTGTCAACAGCTCTTTCATTAAAATATAAGTGTATCTGTCTTGTTCTTTTGAGCCCAAGACTTTATAGTAAAGATGTAACTAATCCAAGTTTAACATGTGTTTCATAAAGAAAAGCTGGTCTATCTTCCGGCTGATCAGAGGTCACTGTGGTCACAAAGTCCAATTATGGTACAATGCTAATTTCAAAAACAGCGTCACAGTAGAACAAGTTTAGAAAAGTCAGCAAACTTCCTGAGTGACGTCTGATTAACAGCACTGAAGCTGCTAATCTGGTCCAGACCAAGTCACGACGGTCGTATTCACCTCAGGCGGTGTCCTGTCGTGACTATCAGCATGATGGTATTTACACATGTGGAGCAGGTTTCTAATGTCACATTTCATTGCCTGCTCTGTTTGGTGCCTTCCCTTTGCTGTGATCTGATTTTTCTCTTCTGACATATTCAATTATCTCCCCTCTCTGTTGCGCGTTTGATGCTGATGCAGCCATTTAGTCAGCCGCGCATGTCGTTCAGCCTCTTCAGTCTTTGTGAGCAGCTTTCGACAGAGCTGATTTCATTTTTTTTTTCCCTCGTCTGCTTTTGATGTGCATCCACTCATTTTTCCACTCAACAGGTCTTTCACCCACTTCAGTTGCTGCAAACAAGCCAGGGAACTAATTCTAACTCCACAGTAGCTGCGATAGCAAATCCATCCCCAAACTCACCTGCCAGATTCATTATTTTCAACAAATGATAAGACGTTAGAATGAAAATGAACTCCCAAATGACGGCTGTTTGCTGCCAGTGAGGCTGTTAGAGCAGGAAAACACACAAGCCAAATATGTAAAGGCATTTGTCTTGGGGTTAATAATAATTTTCCATTGTCATTGTAAGTTTGGCTCCAGCTGTTTTTGTGAGATATTTACACCAGCTTGGTCTGAAGGATTTTTTAAAAACATTTCAAACATAAAGCGAGACAGTCTTTTCTCCTGCGCAGGTCATACGGAGGAAGCACAAATTGGAAAAGGATGCAAAATACTGGAACTGGTTTCGCAGGAAATAATAGTGTGACGAACGGTGGAAGCATTAGCAGAAGGAATTAATCCTCAACTCTAATAACTTTCATTTCAAATGTTGGGTTTCTATTCAACCTTCCTGACAATGCATTGATGGCAGCTCTGGTTAGTTGACTGTCCTGCACTGCAGCGTTGAGAATATTGACACAAACAATTTAACTACTTTTTATTTTTGTTTTAATCAGTAGCAAGATATTTTTTCTTCTAAATAGTTGCAATTTAACACTACTTTGCCACATTTTCTGCTGAATGAAAGAAAGATTGTTGCTCCACCATGCGAACATCTCTCTGTTTAAAGTTTTGGTTAAAGCATAAAAACTACTTTCTTAAAAGTACATGTAAATGGATAAGCAGCATTGTTTTACTTTCACTTTAAGCTCATGCAACAAGTTCAGGTTCATCTCGATCAGGTGGACAGTGATGTCGACACAGGAAACAGCCAATAACACAAATATCACTTCCTGTGAAGCGAGAATTGTTTATGTCTAAAACCAAACTGTTGCGTGGAGCAAGAAAAATATTATATTATTATAATATTATATTTTCTGCTGCAGTCTGAATTTGTGATTTAGGCAGAACAAAATCAACTTTAGCAAATGGGAACTTCCATATTTTAGCCCTCTGTTGTTTTTCATATGCAGATATCAAAGGAGGTTAAATGAAATGGTCACAGAGTTCAGACCTTCCTGCGTCACCCTGAACATGCCCGGACTCTGAAGCAGACTGTTGGGTTTGTTTATCTCCGGCTTCAGTAAAGGTGAAGCTTTGACTACTGGAGTGGAATTTGGCTGCCAGCTGACGGTAATTTCCCACCTCGATCACACATCTCGTTTGCATTATCCGCCGGCTGCTGCAGAATTTCAGCTGGAGTTTCACCGTGGAACTGATCGTTTCAGCGCACGAGGCTCAATTATAGATGCAGATTTGAGATGAAAATTGGCTCTCGTGAAAATAATACAGAGAGCTCGGCAGCTTCGGGGTATATTTAGGTCCCAGAACACACACACACACACACACACACACACACACACACACACATACACAAGCCAAGTCTGAAAGGGTTTGACAGTATCAGTGGCTTGGATGGTGGAGGACGGTTTTCACAGTCTCTCACAAACACACACCTGATCATCATGAGCATCATGATCGGTTGTACTATTTACACAGAACCTAAGAAAAGTGTTCCACTGTTCAAACTAAGTAATGTTTCCTTATTAATAATGTTAATAATTTTGTCACCAGAATTTCACACATATGCTTTAATGCAGTGCAGACTGATTTTTGTTCCTTTTATGATTAACTCCATCTAAACTTGACTCAAACTGCCTCCACACATTTTTAGGCAACAATCTGTTTTTGGCTGAATATACATAACTTCAAGGGCATATAAATTGATAATCAGTCATGTTGTTATATGTGTTGGATTTAGTGATATATACAATATAAGTATGGTAAAATAAGTGAACAGTACAAGATTCAAAGTGTCATCAAACATGCTGATATATTATTATAATGAACATTTTGATTTCCTTTTCAAATTAACTCCATCTGCATATATTGTGTCATGAATATCCTTTTTTTTTCAACTATGAAATACATAATTACATATATTTACATATTGTTTTCCCCAAATTTGAAACAAGGAACTGGAATGTTTGCAACTAATTAACATAATGCTTCTGCACTTGAGCACTTTTTTTTTTGTGCCTATATGATTTGACTTATCATAGCTTTTTTCCTCCGGTTGCATGTGCAGCTTGATTTCTACCTTTGCTTTCAAGCAATTCAACTCAGGCGAATGAGAATTTTGTGCTGCAGGGCGCCTCCACCCTGCTCGTTCAAATTTAGCACAGGATGACGGTTTGTAGTTTTATTGCCTTTCATTTGAGCCCATCACCCTTTGAGACGTATAATAGTCCAGCCAGGTGTCGAGACAAATTTCTTTTTCCTGTATTTCACTCTAGCCTGTAATTCTGCTCTTTATTCCCCATCTAACACACAGACACACACATCCATTGTTCAGAGACAAAGTGTTTTTCTCCTCTCAGACGACTGCAGTTTGTGTCCATCACCGTCTGTCACTTACAGCACTTAGTTGGGGACGAAGAAGACCTGCAGTTAACAAGGAAGACTGAATTGCACTGTCTCAGGTGTCTTTGATTGACAGGACTTGGGAGGGATGACAGATTTTTTTTACACCACAGACTTGTGGCAACATATCATGCAAAATCTTTTCATGCCTTTAAATAGCCCACTGTGGGAGACTGTCCCATGAAACCACACCTAACGAAGGAGCTTCATTACACCAGTATTCTCATGAAGAAAACTGGCACATAAATACATTTTCCAAAACCAGGCTCAGTCTGAGAAACCATGCTCGAGTCCACCCGTGCAAGGTGGTCCAAGATTGGTTCCCACAGGACGACCAAAGTTAAATTAGCCAGAAAGCGGGGTGATAAAGCTCCTCAGTCATGTATGAGCAGAATATAACTTTCACGGCCAACTTTATTTTTTATGACAGTTTCAATGGAAGGAGAAGAGCTTGTTTTTCACTTCTCTGCAGCCCATAAGGTTTTTTGTGCTTCCCTAACTACTACTGGTGATTACAGATCTGATTCCCAATTCACAGTTCTCTGTTTGTCTCAGCATACGTCCAAATGGTTGCTCTTTTTTTGGCAACAATGACAAACAGCTGCACAATCTTTCGGAAAGAAGAGAAGAAAAGTAAATATATCTGAAAGCAGATAAACCTCATTTGAACAAATTAGGACTCAATGCAAACCAAACTATTATAAAACAGTGGGTTGACAGTGTTTTTCATTATTTATTTCCAGGACTGCAGCTGTAATCACCTCTAATATATAAGATTAGACATCCCTTTAATTGTCCTTCATTGGGGAAATTCACAAAAATATGAGAGGATTGCTAAGATGGTTGATCCCTTATGGTGAGAGACAGATACCAGGACGACGTGTTGCAGGAACCTTTCTGAGTTTTTACCAGACATGCTGAACATTTACGCTCTGTCGCTGTAGGATGTGCAGATAAAAGCATCCAGCAAATGGCAGTTGTCATGTGAGAAGAACAGCATCATGCATTGTGCAGGAACAGAGGGGGATATTGGGATTTTTTTTGCCTTGATGCGCTCGTGTTCCCTCTTGTTTACAAAGTGACCTTTCCCCGCCTGCGGTGTAACGTTTGGTTCTCTGATGGTTGTTTGATGCCGTTTGAAGTCTGGCTGCCGCAGTTTTTCTGCTGAGTGATTAGAAAGATTGTTTGATGAGAGGGTATATGGGAGGGGGAGCGGAAACACTCGCGCTTCCCTCTCTCACACATGTGCATTTACTATCGCCAGTTTATGTTTTTGCCCGTGCATAAATTACACCACTAAATGATGGTTGTCAAAATCATTTTTATTGCGTTTGCTTTAGTCATTTTCGTGATTGGCTCCTGTCGTCTGTCGGACGTAGACACAGGAAATGAAATGCAAAGGTGCTAAAAATGATAACAGGCAACAACAAACCAGCACAAGGTCTCAAGGGGGCAGCATTTACACCGGCGACCACACTGGCCACAACATCGTACTGCATTGCTCACGTGTGTAATAGTGAGCAAATAATAAGCAAAAAATACCTACACACACTGTTTAAATACCATAACTTGCTATTCATTACGTGGTAGCCAATTTACATATGCAGTTTATCAATTGATTTATTGGTTGATTGATTGATCAACTCTCCCTGAGGGTGCTCAAACACCGGAGCTCCCATGTGATCTGCCCATATATTCATACTTCCTCTATACATTTCCTACCACGCTCGCCCTCTCGCTCTCTTCGCTGAGCTGTTTGTGTACGATCAAAGCAAGTTAAAAAATAAACCTCCCCCCCAAAAAAAATCTGAACTCTGTGTGAAACGCTTTCCGAAGTCTTTGAAGAACATGAGGCACCTAACAAACTGTGGGATCAACACTAACCAGCTCAGAGCTAATTAAATGGTAGCGCTAACTAATTAAGCCGACTGAAGAGCAACGCAGCAAACAACACCGGCAAACAGGCAACGAAGCAGCGTCACAGGAAAACTTTTCTGTCACTGCAGGAAAAAAAGAACATCTCAGCAGTGCCACAGTCTCCCATGTCTCCCATGTGTTGCATTTTTGCACAAGACTTCTGAAAAAGCAATTTTGAAAAAAAGCAATTTCGGGCCAACATCGAGCATAATGTTGAGATGTGGTGCACGAGTCAAGGTGGCAGATTTGTTTGCCTTCAAAAGGCGTCCAGACGAAATATTTCTTAACCGTGACAGCTCTCAGAAATTTCATCACACAGAGGAGGGAAGCAGCAACATCCAACAGGAACACACAGGCTGTGCAAAACCAAACCAAGGCCCAGTTCAACCGCTGGGTGAAGGTGGTGAAACTGAAGTACATCTGTGCTTTAGTTCATGTGAGTGACAGTAAAACTGATCTGGGCAGCATCTGGCCTCTGTTCTCCCAAAAATCAGTTGCTGCATTTGAATGTAATTTACTGGAGACAATCAACTAATCAACCATGGATGAACAACAGTGGGTCAGTGAGAGCGGTTTGTACTTTAGATATGCAGACAAGTGTCTGACCAGTCCAAAGAAGGATGTGAGTGTGAATCATTTTCTGTCTGTATGTGTCAGATCTGCTGGTGGTGAATCCCCAGCCTCGGCCCCCGGGAGCAGGAGCAGGTTTCCAGTCCTGCACACATAACCATGACCAACAGCTGGCAGTTAATCGTCAACTTTTGAAAAGACTCACATGAGCTTTTTCTTATCTTCCACCTTATCGGCAGCCTGATCTCCATCAACACTTCATACACCCATCCATCCACCCTGACTTCCTCCTGAAGATTTTCAGTGGTTGAAGAATGTCACACCACTTACGGCTTTGCTCCTCGAAGTCATTTTAACCTCGTCAATTTTTTGAGTTTACATTATGGAGGTAAGTTGAGAAGAAAATACATTTAAGTCATATTGATAAAAGCAACACAGCAAAGGAATGCAAAGGAACACACACTAGATACACACTTCAAATACATACTCAAACACACACACACACACACACACACAATCTTTAAGTCCCATCAAACCAGAGCAGACCAAAGAGCAAAAGCACATGAAGACTTTCTCTAAAAAACATTTTCTCCCAGAAGGACTGTCTTTCAAAAACACACAGAACACACACCTGTCCACTCAACTTCACACACACACACACACACACACACACACACACACTCATGTGGCGGTGCGACCCCTCACCACTGATGCAGAGGCTGAAACGGCAGAGTTCGTCACACAAGGTATCCGGGCTCTCCAGCTCTCCCGGTCCTCCCCCTCTCCCTCCTCCCCCTTCTCTCCTCTTCTTCCTCGGCGACATCCTCTTCACCATCTTCATCACTCGCTCCACTTTGTCCATCCTGGACGACGGATGACTGACCGAGGTTCACGTGTCAGCGGCTCTTTTATTCTCCTTGTCTTTCTTTCTTCCTCCTGTCTCTTCTTTGTCTTCTTTTCTAACTCTGTCTTTTTGGTCTTTTTGGGAATTCTGACAACTTTTGCCACTCACTTGTTCCTCGTCTCCCTCTCTTCTCTCGTCTTTCCAGCACACTGATTCTCCTGTTTTCCCAAAATTCCTCCTCTTCCTCCTCCCCTTCTCTCTTCTTCCTCTCCTCTCTCTGCTCTTCTTCCTCACCTCCAATCTTCCTCTCCCCTTACAATGCAGCGCTTAGTTGTTATTTTGTTTTCCTCTTTTTTCCTCCTCTCTTTCCTCCCTCTTCTCCAGCTCACGGAAAATCCGACGAACGAAGCGACGAGAGAAGTGAGACACTGAGGGAAAAGGGAGGAGAGGGAGAAAGGGAGAGGCAGCACATTTACCTCTCTCCTCCTTTCCTCTCTCTCTCTCTCTCTCTCCCTCTCTCTCTCTCTGTGCACCCCCTCCCGGCACCTCCCACATCAAACCTTCAAAACTCTCAGCCGGTACTTCCAGAGAAAAAGGAGGGGAGGAAAAAAAATAAAACAACATTTTTAAAAAAGACAGCGTGGTGCTATTTTTTTGTCTCTCTGCAGTTCTACGCTTCATTATCTCTCTCTCTCTCTCTCTCACACACACTTTTTCATTCTGTCAGTTAGCACACACACACACACACACACAAACACACACACACACAGTTTGTCTCCTTCCACAACAGCAACCGCTGCTAACTTCTTCAATCAATCTGTGTCTCCCTCCTCCTGAGTTCCTTTATTCCTTCTTCCGTCTTCCATATAGTTGTTCATCCCTCCATTCTTCAGTCATCCACAGTTTATCTTTCCTCTCTGTTAATATTATCTGTCTTCCATCCTTCTTTCTTGTGTTTGTCCCCACAGTGCCTCATCTTTTCTATCCTCCTGAACCAGCAGACATTTTGAGGAGGGATGACCAAATGCCTCCAATCCCCCTCGTTCACTTGTTAAACTCTAGACTATAAATACTCAGTTCTATACTGTAGCGTAGCCTATATACTCTTTGGAGTAGCTGTCACCTTCACGATCAAAGAGACAAGTTGTAAGAGTGAGAGGATCACAGAGACACGCGGCTGCCTGTAGTATTCCCGTACATCTTTCCTGCCATGAGCCGTAAGTGTGTTTAACTCTGCAGCTCAGTCTGACAGAGGAAACTCAGGACTCTCAGTGTTGGAGCTCATATATAGTTTCTGATCTGTTTGCACAACATCTGGTCACTTTATGTTCTTTGGTTCACCTCAACCTCTGTCTATGATCAACATATTTCAGGGGAGACAGAACTACACATAGAGTTTTTTACTACTTTAGGGTCAGTATTAAGTTAACCAGGGTTGATGCCCCCCCCGACTGTCCTTAACCCTGCCACAACCCATCCTCCCCTTCTCTGTTCACTCCTCCGTCTTATCTGACCCTCTCAGTCTCTCTTTCAACATCCCTCTGTACATCTTTTTCTCTTCATCCCTCTGCCTCTTCTCATCTGTGCTTTAATCTCTGTTTCGTGTCTCTCCATAATAAGCTCATCATCTCCTTTGGAGGATAGGTCACACACACACACACACACACACACACACACACACGTGTATGCATACATGCTGTTTAAGTAGGTGGGCGAGACAACACACACTGTGGACACTTCTGCTTAACTCTCTCTCACACACACACAATGACACACAGTCATACAAACATATATCGTCTCTCTCTCTCTTTCTCTCTCTCTCTCACACACACACACACACACACACACACACACACACACTACAGAGCTGAGGGTGTGAACCCCAGGTAGCTATAATGAAAACTCCCCCGGGGGTTTAGGACATGCTTTTTAATCACTGACCTGAGATGATCCATACAGGCGGCGTGATCCAGCAGTGAAGTTTTCGCTCTTTGAAAAGTGTGGCACTTGACAAAATTGATTGCTGGCAGGAAATTAAGTCGCCCCATGAAGGTTATTGAGGGTTTTGAGTTTTTTGAGCCAGCTGCTTCTCAAAGAGTCACACCTTACAGGATGTTATCATCTGTGTGTTCGCAGCATCAATTTAATGATGTCAAGCTAAAATATTTACTGAATTTGCAATTTCATGTTGACATGAGGTCAGGAAAGAAAATACGTTTCATCTTGAGGTGTGGATTTGCATCAATGCATTAAAAGTTACTGTAGATTTGCGGATTCTAAAACCAGCTGAGGATGGTGAGGACGGCTGTGTTTGCAGGTGGAAAGTCTGTGACCCTGATCTGGCGTCTATGACTGGTTGGTTACAGGCATTGATTGATTGATTGATTCCCCACCATTTGTCCTCATGACATATAAATACGAAGACACATCTTTCCCTTTCTAAGAGTGTGTCATTTGAACAGTTTGTTGAGGCGTGATTGCATAGAACTATACAGTATTTCACAAGAAAGGCACAAAGGTTAGAGGAAAGTCAAAAAAACTGATTGTGATTTTATGCAGCAGAATTTTGCTTTTCATTATCTCCTGCACCAGAAATCATCTGGCAACACATCAGATTCATTTTCAAATTCGACCTCCAGGTTGGAAACCACTGGTCAGTGCATGAATAAGATCTGGTGCCAGCGTAAAACTCCTTGATGCTCAGGTGGGAACGAGAGGCTGCTGGACACTGTCCTCACCAGAATAGCTTCTTGGGTTAAGCATTACAAAGTCAATATCTTTCCCTAGGGAAAGCTCCATCCATGACATGTAGGATGGATGAGAGAAAGACTCAGTGTTTATGACAAACAGCTCAAGATGGTTTTTACAGTTGTGTGGAGAAAAAAAAAAAGCATAGAAAATATTAACACTGCATTCATTAAATTTGGTTTATACCTTAAACAACAAACCTTACTGATGTGATTCATCCATCAGTTTCCTTTTTCACACACCTTCATTTTGTTCGGTGCCAAGTCTGTTGCAAATACAATGGCATTTATTTCACTGTTACTTTTTATTGCATGATTTAAAAAGAGCTTGAACAAGATAAGCGTGTAAGGAAAATGGATCAACAGTGGCTTAAATGTTTAATCTCTTTTTGTGATTGTTCTTCTTTGGTTGCTTTGGTTTAACACCATCAGTCAGCACTTGCTCGGCGTCTCTACAAACCCACCTCAAAACTCTCTCCACGATAATTTGAGTGAAAGAGTTTTTAAAGGAGGTCAGCTGCAGACGGGCCGACATCCTGAGCAGGGAAACGACTGTCCTCAGCTCAACAACTTTCAAAGTATTACAGACTCCGCTGGAGTCAGAAAGACAGAAATAGACTCAATTCAGCATTTGGCTTCGTCAGCGGATTCCGAGACCGAAAACCAGTTGTTTCTTCCCGACTGCTGCATTAAGGGGAAATTAAACTGTGCCACAGCAGAAGCACCCTGGCTGCTCACAGCTTCTCATGTTGCCTGTTTAAGTCTCCTTTGTAGGTTATATGTTGTATAATTCCTTCCTAACACAACTTCATTGGAATAAATGAAATATATAAACTAAATCTTGTAGGAATGATATTATGAAGATTACATTTACTCTCGCCACTAAACAACTATGTGACAACACTCAGCTCCCACAATTTGTTCCAGCAACTCAGAAGCCAACACGCCCAAAACTGATTGTTCAACTATGACATCTCGCTTTCTGTTTCTGCACGTGTTAAACATAGAGATGAAAACAAGCCTTGACAGTCAAGCTATTTACAGCGAGGAGCAGTTCACCCCCAGCAGCTTCGCCCTCAGCATCCACAACTCCTGTCTTCACAACCGCTGCCTGGTTTCACTCACCCCGAGAAACAAATCTCTCTGATTAACAAGCAACATATCCTCATAGCCTCAACCCCACTGAATATTTCTGAGGTACTTGAAGAAAGACAAACATCCAGTGACATGACAAGAGGCTCTTTGTCAGATCCTGCACGGATCATCAGGTTTTGCAAAAAAACTTGTGGAGTCTCTTCCAGCTCGAGCGCAGTGAGGCCATTAAAGCAAAAGAGGGACACAGAATTTTTAAGCTGATATTAAAACACATTAGAATTGTAAAACAGACACAATAGAAATGATCTTGACCGGAGTGATTCCTTTATGAGTTAACAGGCAGAAAGGCACAAAAGCCTTATTCTTTATTTAGAGATGCTTTTTTTCTGATTCATCTATTTTAGTGGATCCTCAGAAGGAGAGAAGCACAAAAAAAGCACCCATCCACCCACTGCTCACACACACACACACACACACACACACACACACACACACACACACACACTGCAAACTTGGCCTTCTTTCATTAATTCACTTAGAGGGGTTTAAAGGGATGATTTTCTGATGCCAGGAGGGTGTTCAAAGTTTCATAACAAGATATATACAGCGTGTGTGTGTGTGTGTGTGTGTGTGTGTGTGTGTGTGTCCGTGTGTGCGTGTGTGTGTGTGTGTGTGCATGCATGCGTGTGTGTGTGTGTGCGAGTATGCGTCACTGGTACTCTACATGAACTGGTTATGAAACAGTCTCACCGAATGGGGGTGTGAATTAATCACAGCGGTTCAACTTCAAATGACTTAAACTTTGCACACACACACGGACACACACACACACACACACACACACACCACACACAGCCTCAGTGACCCACTGATAGCCGATTAAAGCTACACAATAAAAAGCAATTTAAATTCTTCTGTATTATCCTCTTAAAGGGTGTCGCTCCTTCAAGAAAGTCTATTGTTGTGTTCCAGCTGATCCAGTAATAGAAGACTGGTTGAACTGGGAAACTCCCAACAAGGTACAGACTGCAATAAGTAAATGATAACACATGAGAGGTGACCCCAAGTGAGCCACCAGTGAAGTGAAATGACAATAAACTCACTCACTGGACAGTTCAGTTTAACTGCCCTCCTGCACCATGAAATCAAATTCTGACGACCGACAGCCAGTCATGCAGGATAACACTGGTGTCACAAAGAGCTTAGGAAGAAAAGAACTTCATATAAGCTTCAATAGTCAAGACTGCTGGATGTCGTACTTCATAAATAAAGACAAATGTTACTGACTGTTTTTGACTGTGTATAAATATCTACATATATTTACTGCTGTGTACATGATGTATAAATAGATGTAAGCATGAAATAGTTTGCTCAAAAGAGCAAAATGTACCTGAAACAAAATTAAAACTCAAAACACTGTGTGATCCATTTGAACTTGACATTAAAAGAGATAAACTCAGAAGCAGGATGTGAGCATGTCGTCCTCTTTTAACGTTACTGTTCTTATCTCCAGCAGCCAAAAGCAAAACGATGAAAAACAAAGAAAAAAGTTGCCTCTTCTTAACATCCGTTTTTTTTTTCTTAAAAGGTCTAAAAACAGCAACACGCTGTGATGAGTTGGTCGACTGGTTGTGTCTCGGATTGTAAAGCTCAGAGGAGTCGGGTTCTATAAAACATTCATGCTTATAGGACACAAATCTGTCATTAATGCTGTTTTTTTCCCACCATTTCATCCTAATTATACAATTAGAGCATTAGTGTTAATCCCAATTCATGCCACCCACCCACCCACCCACACACACAGATGCAGAGATGTATGCATTGATGCAGGGATTTATAAAATTCAAAAACACAGGATTCAGTATGATGATGAACATGCACAAAAAAAGTAGAGCACAGGCGATTTGAGACAAGAGAAATAATATCAAAAACCACGCACGACTCAGAAGACGACATTCGAGGGTTCTTTAAACAGACGTCTGACTCAGCCTTCTGAAAACCAGGTCCCAAATTTAACATGATAAAAAGCTTTTTTTTTCTTGTTTCTTAACACAGACGATGTCTTTCTTTGTGTCCGGATCCTCTGTGATTCCTTGTGTCTGCAAACTTACGCATGATGAAAAAAAAAAACATTCACATGTGCATTGATTCCTGAATTCAGCCGATGTCGATGGAAACACCTTCTGATTAACTTTGAATCTGAACATCTCGTATCTCTGATCGCATATTCACTTTGCATCCGGTGCAAAGCGCTTGCGACACCCAGGGAACCGGGCTCATCAAAACAGCCTTGTGTCATGTTGGCAAACCACAAGAAACAGACTCATGACCCATTTTTTTTGGTTAGACTTTGCTCTAAATTCACTCAGACTTTTCCCTTCCCTGCTTTGGATGGCGGCTTGACGGACTGGATGCTTTCACACAGTGACAGGTCATTTGGTGAGAACAACGCCAGGTGAGCTCGTGGCCAAACACAGAGACATCCAAGAACTTAGATTCACTTAAATTAGAAAACAGCAAGTGAAACAGGATTATGAAAAACAGTGGAGCAGATATTATCTAACTACTGCCAAAATTTGGAGGCTTACACAACAACTATTTACTCTAACTAACTCAACTCTAACTCTAACACAAATTGTCATTGGTTTGTAATTTGGTGACTCAAAGCTCGAACCATTTTCCTCATCAAAGTGGCCACGGAGGTCAGCGTGATGTGAATAATCTGCCCGTGTCCGCGAGACGCCTGCAGAGACATCGACTCGCAGCCCAAATAAATGCAGCCGGTTATCGTAGTTAAAAATGCTCTTTGATTTGCACCAAAGAAAACTGGCTGGTGTGACTCTGTGCTAAAGTTAAAGTGTCAGCTTTCTCAACAGTTATCCCAAACCTCAAAAAGAAATCTTTACATAAGAACTAACAAAAGGCTCACAATTTCTCATGAGGCTTTATTGTATCCGACTCATTGTTCCTTCCCTCCACGTGTCCATCAATCTCTCCCACTCCCTTCCTCAGCTTTTGTTTTCCTGCCCCAGCCTCGGCCGTCTTGTCGAGCAACGATCTCAGTCTAACGAGCGGGATGGAGCTCTAAGTGCTAAATGATAATGTAGTGCAAAGCACGGTGAAGTGATGAAGTGACAGGCTGGCGCGTCGCTAAACACCTTGGATGAATTTGCATGACGTTTCCTGAGGCAGGTTTAGACGTGATACAAAAAGGAAAATCTGTGGAACTAATTCTTTTTCAAACAACTTACTTTCAGTGAATGTCTCGGCAGCGGCTTTGAGAATGTGACTGATGGGCACAGTGTGTATGTACACGCAGACAGAAAGTACAATATCAGATTAAAGGGTCACTTCACCCAAACAAACAAGCTCCATTCACCTCCATTGTGCTTGGATGGAGACATAAATCTCACATATCTCAAAACCTGGACAAACAGACATGAGATATTTTTTGTTTGTTTGTTTGTTTGTTCCACTTCATCTCTCTCTGTGACCCTTGCTGATCTTGGGTACACTAAGAACCTAAGGGGTTAACTTGCAACTTGCCACCTGGATGATTCTTGTTATCATGTTATCTCAAATGTCACATTTTGACCAATATGCAAATGAGGTGAACAGAGCTCATCCACAAACACGCCACCTCCTGGGCCAAAGGAGTTACACCTGGCTGAAGTACAGCATGATCGTCATGTGACCCACGTGATGTGATGTGGTCTGCCAGATCTGAATCTCTACCTGCATCAGCATGCGCTTTCCTGAACCAGATAATATGTCCAGATAGAAATAGCATGTTTTTAACCAAATCTTGAATAATATGGGAACATTAACACACCTATGATGCTTCCACTCATTGAGATAAATGATCTCATCTCGGTGCTATTGCTGTTTGGGTGTTGGAGGGTCACAATACAAGATTTCGCTAACTTTTAAATGAAATAAATCAAAGTCACAAATGCAGTAAATCCATTCTTTAGGCACTAGATAATCTAACTAGGAGCTAATGTCATTAACCTGCTCTATTGGAGTCGGTCGGACCAGATTCCCTCCACTGCCTCTCACATACTGGATCATCTGGGACTGGATGACTGATGCAGATGATGCAAACTTACTCATGTCCTGCAGCACATGTGTCTGACCGTGTGAGGAGCATCACATGTCACGCTCCTGTTATCTGTCCAAAGTTTGAACAGAACTCATGAGTTCAAAGACTTTTGTACCAATTCTGCAGCAAAATCCCGAGGAGGATTTTTCTGCAGAGCCACTGCTGCAGATATTCCAGATAAACGCATGGAGCACTGGTGGTAATAAAGCATTTGTAGTGTTGATGAGTCAAGTCAGAGCTGAGGTGACTTGTACAAGAGTCTACCTCTGCAGTGCATCGCTGAAAAAATGAGACCATTAGTCACAGACACACATGCACGCACACACACTCCAGTATATTTCACAAAGAGGCAGAAAGAGAGATGGTGGGAATAAGAAATGAGATGGGAGGGGAATGGTGAAATGAGAGGCAGAGGTAGAGGTAGAGAGAGAGGTAAAAAAAAAAAAAAAAGGAGGAGGACAAATTATAGATGTGAAGTGCAGAGCAAACACTTCCTCTCCATCAGATACACAAACACACACATACAGCACATACAGTCCCTGAGTGACGTACGAGTTAATTCAGGAGAAATGAGCACATACACACAAACACACCGTGAGAATAAACAAAGGAGGACGTAAAAAACCAGGCCAGAAATTTCAGTGGGTTCTTCTGAAAAAACTTCCCCCGGCGTTGTGTGTGTCTACAAAAAAAAACCCAGCGAGAGAACAGAGACGCAGGGAGATAAAAGTGCAGAGAAGCAGGTTGGAGGTTTCATATGAATTCTCCAACAGGTTTTTGATACGACTGACAAGAGACACCTGTTGGTGCTGTATAGAAACCATAAGAGAAACTGAGCACTGGCAGAATAACTGTAACAAACCTCTGAAGTGAGATGAAAAGGGGGCAACATGACTGATAATCCTGCAGAGTACAATAAAACCAGTCGTTCACTAGAAGCTGCAATAAGCGCTGTTCGAGCCGAGCGCTCGCTAACGCAGGAGGAAACTTGCTGATTTAGCCGTTGTGTCGTGGTATGTTTGCTGAACTCGACTCCATCTGCATGAATACATTTGCAAATCGTTTTAGTGTTTGAGCTTTTGGGGAACAGCTGAACCTTCAGACGCTGATTATCGAACACGCCTCATCGCTGTATGGACAGTTTCTCTTTTTGTGCACAAGAACACACTGGTCAAGCTTCTATTCTCCTCTGATATGTCACACAGGGTTTTTTGCAGATTCCATATATAATGCAATTACAGCCTGCAGTATATGGAGCTTCAATCTCAATCTCAATAGCTTGTTAAATCTTATTTTAGTCTTTATAAAACAACTTTATTTTCAGTGTCCTCCTTGGGTATTTATAGCATTGTTTATTACTGAGCATCCGTCCCGTTAAATAAACCAACAGACAGATAAATAAAATCTACCAGCTGAACGCCATCAGTGTCGACAGCACCTGCATTTTTCTTCCCTTGTGGCGTCTTCCTGATTGAAAAGACGACATCCTACCTCTAACACCAGACATCCTTTGAAACTATTTGGCACCAACTCTGCTCCACCGCTGCTGCTTTTCCAACAAATTGAACTCTCCACATCCTCACAACCACCTATCGCCATTTACACTCATGTGCATGTTGTTCTCCTCAGGCTCGTCTGGGGACTAAATATGGAACTCTGTGCTGTTTCAGCACTACGTTGTCGATGCGTTCAAACACATGCTAAACTTTCTCTCGTGAACATGTAGACATAGCTCTGAACGCGACCACACACGTTAAGCTCTGTGACACACACGTGATGGAGCCGTGTGTTGCCATGGGTACCGGGACTGTGTCAGAGGAAATTAAATGGGTCATGAGAGGAGCAGAGTGGTATGTGCAGCAGAGATAATGTTGAGCTGTCTGTCACACACTGCAGCACCTCCTGAACACACACACACACACACACACACACACACACACAGGACAGCCAAACAGTGACTCATATAGTCCAGCAATGCAAATGGATGGATTAAGTCTAATGAATGGATAAGCTAAGTGCCGTGAAGGCTGTACGCCATGAATCAGCATCGTATACGTCTGCAGCTCTGGGTTCTGTTTGTACGTCGTCCTCGAGCCTGCGTGGGCGCTCCGGCTTCCCTCCACAGTCCACAGGTTCACTGACAACTCTAAACAGCCCGTGGGTGCGACTGCGAGTCCTGTGATTGACTGTCTCCACCTCTCTTCCTATGTCAGCTGAGATTGGCTCCTGCCCCCCGAGCCACCCTCCAAAATCCATAAGCGGGTGCAGCTGATGGATGAATATTATCAGGGCCTTTATTTGAGACACAACCTACCTCAGTGTGTCCCTCAGTGTGTGAGAGATGCTGAGTGCCAGGAACTTAATGAATATCAGTATCATCAAGTCCCTGCACCCTTCACTTATATCTCCAGATTAGTCAGTCAGTCATGGTTGTACACTGGGAAACACTCACACTTTGTTCTACTGATGAAAACACTCCCAGCTTTCATTTCCTCCATAAGCCTGCACGCTAACAAAGCACTGACTCGACAACTCGCCGCTGTTCTATTTCCCAGCGATCACGCACATCAACTCTCCATAAAAGCAGTGTGATCATATTTGTTTTGGCACATTATGGCTGCCGTCGTCTAATTACCTCCTCTGTCTGTACGACGTGTTCAGTGCGAGCTACAGGCATCAATTAGTCCACATTAAACAATGTGTTTTACACTTTAGACCAATCTACGTACGATGGATCCAACTTTTGTGTTTGTCAAACATTAATATATAAAATACACACGAATTAACGTACAGATGCAACTGAATTCACTCATTTATTCATATGTGTTCTTTGTTGGTCTTTGACTGCTGTGTTTCCACCCTGATGAACACACTAAAAATATTACAGGGGCTGTGTTGCTGCCAGCTTCGTAGCTTCTCCCTGCAAAATTCATCAGCTTTGGGCTACACACAATATTACAATATTAGTTGCAGGATTAACATATGGTTTTTGATGCCAACTCTCTTTTTTCCCTCTGTATCCTCTTCCTGTCATTGTCGCCCTGTTTCCAGCTGAGTTTTTCTTCCTCTCACCTTCCGCCTCGCTCGGTTTCAGTCACTCTTTCGGCTTTAATCTTTTGTCACTCTCTCTCTCTCCGTGCGTCTCTTTGTCAAACTATAAACACATTTTGGTGATATCTCATAATTCCACATTTAGAAAATACAGAGGAACCAGTCAGGGTGCCGGCTTTTAAAAAAGGACAATGTGTTTTGCTGTCCGTCACTTTGAAAGAACAGGGAGACGTCTGGCATTAAAAAACATTTATTTCAAAGTATTAACTTTTTTATGAATCATTTCATAAAGGCAGACATTGTGTACAAAATAAAAGATGGAAACTAAAACAAATGACAAGATAATTTACTTATTCAGGTGTTTTAAATGCTGCTGCTATTTGATAAGTTAAGCCTTTCCTTGCAAAACATCTACAAGTTCATTACAAGAGTTCCTAGATGAGTTTTGCAGAGAAGCTTTGAGAACGTACAACATTATGGTTTTTCCAGTAGCTTATCGTTTTCAAGAGGACGTTAATGAAACATTTAGACTGGATGAAACCCATCTTAAGTGTTTAAATCCATTTGGAGAAAAACCAAGGTTTGGCTTTAATATTGGTGGGATCATTTTGTTTGTCGATCAATCAACATGCACATTTGTATGAGTGCACTTGCTCTCTCACTCACACACACACACACACACACACACTCGGTTCTGCAAAGTGTTTGCTTCATGCAATATGCATTTGCTTATATAAGAATCGACTGACTGATGTTAGTTATATCCAGCAAAGATATATATTTTTTTATTTTACAATGTTTGAAATGTTTGAAATGCACCAACCACTTCAAACTCACGACCATTCTTTTATCTCACAGATGCTACTGTCAGTGCCGCAGCCAGCCGACAGCACTTAGTACAACTTGCCAGATCATCATGTCAAGCATCGCCCGAATCTCACTCTTTCACTCTCCATCAAAATAGTCCACTTTTTTACAGCAATCACACAGACATGGAGACCCGGCTCAGACAAAATTCAACACTTCACTTGCACATAGTATGAATGGATATGTGTGTCAGTGTATGCGTGTGCAAGCGCTTAGCAAGTGTGGAGTCCTTCTGTCCCCAAGTGGCAAAAATAAATCAATCAGTTATCAATTAGAGAACAAAACCATAATCTCATTTTTTGTGATGAGATGTTCCACTTTAATTTTGACTGTCACAAGAATATTCGGATCCATCTCCTGCCAAGGTGCTGTAAACCACTCCAAACAGAGACAAGACTGAATTTCCCAAAATAGACACTTAAAAGAATGAATCCTTGTTAAAGAATGAATTTGTAGCTCTCATACTCGATGAGGAAATGTGAAACCTGATTGTACGAACATGAAATTAAAGAGGGAACAAACTGTTCACTAAATTCAAATTAGTCCCACTGAGCCTGAGACAAGAATTTTAAACTCAAGAAAAATCCCACAGGCCATGAACAAACCCTTATTTACAATTACCAGAGTGTGAATATGTGTGTGTGTGTGTGTGTGTGTGTGTGTGTGTGAGACTAACTACATTAAACAGAATCTGTACAGACTCACGTGTTTCATTCTATTTAACACTATGAAGTTTTGGTGACGGCGCCGTATGTGTGTGTGTGTGTGTGTGTGTGTGTGTGTGTGTGTGTGTGTGTGTGTGTGCAGAGGAAATGGAAAAACTACCAAAACTGCTCAAGGAGAACATTTCACTTTGCCATGATTTCATTTTGTTGCCACGCAGAAGAAAAAAAATTGGTTCAATTAAAAGTTTAAAGCAGCCAATTTAAAAAAGAGTAAAAGTTCTCGAAAATGTCAGTGTGAATATTTCAATGAGTCAAGTTTCCTTCCTCGACCAAAACTTCTCGAATGCTTTTCTGCCAGATCTGGTTCAGGTTTTGAAGTTTTTCTAACCATGCACATAATCCTGCTTGTCAAACTCACAAAGGAGGAAAAAAGAGACGACATCGAGACCTTTGGGAAGTTGCTGTTTGATTGGAAATCGCCCGGGATGACAGCAAGACATTTTCTAAAAATGTTATTCTAAAACCATGGAACTGAGCCATTTCTTCTCAGTCCAACAGGCAATTTATTTATTTTTCCATAAGATTTAAAATTCCTGCTTTCCTGCAAAATGGACCAAAGATTTGCCTGCGTCATTCACTCAGCGACCACGTCAAAGACCACCCATGTGTGTGTTTGTGTGCGTGTGTGTATGTGCCTGTGTGTGCTGTGATAGTGGCTGAGTGCAGCCTGAGGAAACAGTGATATCTGGGAGACTTGCAGGAGGTGACAGGCTTTCTAATTAACTCCATGCTGGGCTGTTGTACCGGCTAATTAATTAACACAATGACCTCAGGACTTTGAGCGGTTGTGTGTGCGTGAGTGCACGAGTGTGCATGAAAAGTGCGTATGGGCGGGTGCATTAAGGCCTTTTGTTTATTTCTGTAGCACTGCATTTGCATACGTGTGTTTCTGTGTGTGTGTGTGAGACAGAAAGTGTGAACAAATGAGTGTGCGTGGTGTCATTACAGAAATTGTCATTGTGTTATTCGTGTGCGTTTGTGTGACAGTGTTGTTGTAATTGCACTCATAGTGTATATATAAGAAGGCTGATGACAGTGTGTGTGTGTGTGTGTGTGTGTGTGTTCTGGCTCTGAGGCCAGGCAGCTGCATATCACAAACAAAAGAACCATTATCTCACTGAGGAGGAATCGTACAACAACGGGACGACAGAGACGGAGAGTCTCATTATTCTGGTGGTGTTGAAGTGGGTGTGGTCAAAGGTTCAACAGATGTCACCTGATCACACACTGATGAGTTCAACAGATGTTTCAACCATAGAGGTCAGTGCAGAATAAGCTTGATTATATATTACACACACCATCATACATTTTAACACTAATCCCCTCAGATGTAACTGATGAACCCAGAGTTCATTCATCTCACAGCTTGATGGAATTAAAAAATTATAACCGGTTACCATTATAAGATGTCAACGTCTCTTTGAGAAGGATATTAAAAATAATCTAAGAAGTTTTGCACAAAAGTAACAGTTGTCACGCTGTTTCACATCTGCTCTCCAGCTACCTGACAACAGGTGAGGCTCGTGAACAATCGTGGAGGAACAGCCGCTCGACTTTTCACACCACAAATATTGTCAGTGGAACTAATGTCATCAACGATGGTTCAGCTCCATTTAGTTTGAGTAAACCAGTGTCGCCAGTACCAGGCCGTTAATGTTTAATGGTATTAGTTACACCTGTGTTGAACAGTCAAAATGGCCACCAATCCAATCAACTGGGGGATGAAAATGAAAATAAATCATGCAAAATTTAGTCCATAGTCCAACAGATATTTCTGTGGGGATTTCCTACCTGTTCAGTTCTCAGCAACTCAGAAAACACACACACTTCATGACACATAATTTAATTCCACTTCTCCCAGCTCATTACAGTCAGTTATGTTGGTGCAAAGCTCTACGATTCCTCACCTCCCCCTGCTGGTATGTAACACACAGCACCTCACCGTCTTCATTGTCAGTGTATCATTTGTGGTGCTCACAGAAACAGTCTCTTGCTTTAGAGACACTGTGTCAACCTTCAACATAAATTCCACAACAGAGGCGGCAGATAAAACATCAGACCTGACAGACAAATCATCACAGTAGCGTGATGCTGGAATCTGTCTACTTCTTCAGTGACACCTCGGTGAGCGGAGACCTGTCGGATTACATGTCGAACCCTGACCGATCACGACCTGCGTGATGTTAAACGGGGATCAGACCGAAACAGAATTCTGGGATCAGGAAACCCGACTGTGTCCAAAACCTCATTGTGACCCGGCAAGAAAAGGCCTAAGACGTTCAGACACAACAAATGTACAGCTTTCATTTCTAAAGTCTGCAGAATTAGTCCATTTTCAGTCTGACATCATGTCGTCCGATGTCATTATTGGACGTCTTGGACAAGAATTTCTTGGAGATTTGTGACTATTTGATGCCATTTTTATCCGGCTGTCTCTTCCTCTTTCTCCTGCCCTCTCTGTGATGATTGTCTGCATGTGTCTCTATCTCATCCTCTCTTGGCATCTTCCAGTTTCCATGTCAGTCTCCCTCTCTCGTCCTCTCTCTCTCTCTCTGCTCCTAACTGCTTTGAGGAAACTCCAGCTGGCTCTGTGATCGACTCGCCCTCCTGTGGCGATCCCCTTAATAAGCCGTGCGCTCCTCTCACCGTCCCGTGGCGATGATGATCACACACCAGGTCTTGGCTCGCCTCGCCTCCCTCAAGAGCTCTGCCGCTCCTGCGCACACACACACACACACACACACCAAATACAAATACTCCCTCCAACACTCTTTCATTCGCCCTCACCACTCCAGTCTCTGCTTGTCAGTCTGTGCTGCCGTGATTAAGCTTAACTACAGAGCTATTGCTTCGCTTGGCTTCGACCGGGCCTTCTGCTGGGTCCTGATTGCTCTGGTCCATGTGGGATTGAATCCACGATTCCAGCTAGTTCAGGAATTTCGGGAATATCCTCCAATTTAGAGAGGTGAAATCCAGAAAAGAAAAAGTTCTTAAATTCTCTGATCAGCCTCAAAAAAAAACTTTCAGTTTTGAGGTTTTTCAGCCTGTGGTAGAAGTCAGACTGTTTACCCCCGTAGAGCTTTTCTGAGCTGAAAAAAACAAACCAGACAGGAATAACATTTTTGGGTCAGGGAAGCTCCATTTAACCAAAAAGTCCTGGCTGTGTTTTCACATCAGATCCACAGTGGGACAGCTTAGATGTGTCCTGTGTAGAGATCCAGAGAGTTGAGATATCTCACAGCCATCAGTCCTTTGAGACGGAGCCTGAGCGATGACTTGTTTGTTCACACAGGGGGAAAGTACAGGGCAAGGCGGGAGGCTTAGTGTGAGCTGAAGAGTGTTTTGGAGGCTGGATGTACAGTTGTCACTCATTCAAGTCGGCCACTTTACCGCAGAGTGGTGTTTTCTACTTGTGTCTGGATAGAAGAGGAACCAGCTGCCTGATCTCCACGCACGCTGATATTATGTCAGACCACAATCAAGCAAGTGATTTTCTTTATCTTAACCTTCTGTGCATCACATGTTGTAATAATTATCAAAAGTGCAAACATTGTTCGAGAGAGAGAGAGAGAGAGAGAGAGAGAGAGAGAGAGAGAGACTGAAGGCACAATGGTGATTTTTTTTATCTTGCTTTCTTGTTTGCAGTGTTTTATAGAAGAAAATGCAAAAACAAGTATGAGAGCAGAGAATCACAAGTTGTTTTTAGACCTGAGCTTCTGGTTTTTGGGCTTGTTTTTGCAAATAATTGTGGTTTTGCCAAAATCCAACATCTAAGATATTAACTCCAAAAACAATTTTAAGCAAATTCAAAGTGAACAGACGACCTGCACTGCTTCCAGTGTGTGTGTGTGTGTGTGTGTGTGTGTCCACAGCAGATCAACCTGAGGCCCGACATCCTACTTTCCACTGTTGTCCTATGAATGTGAGTCTCTGCTCGATTTGAATGTGGCAGAACGAAGAGAAAAACTCCTCTTTATTACACAGGAGGAGATTATTACGACTCTCCGCCGAACGATGTCGTTCATCACTTTGTGTTTAGCAGTAGCCCAAAGCCGAGGAAGCAAACTGACACCAGCCACCTGCCAAACGCTGGCACGATGATGAGAAACCGATGCTGTGTTATGATATGAATAATACATGGATTCAGATTGAAATCTGGGCGTTTTTTCCTCTTGTTTATTGCTGTTTTTTTCTTTTCGTCTGTAAGAGGGAGAAGCGAATGTAAAGTTTCACTTTGAATCACGACCGGAAATTTTTCCATTTCTTCTACATCTTTTGCTTTGGTTGCTCATTCTGTTCTACGAGTCACTTTGGCAGGTCGTCAACAAACTGTTTGAAGTGTGATCAGTTGTAAAAACACACTTGGCTGAAACAGTGTTTGATTTCTCTCCATTTGATAAACTGTGTCTATATTTACTCACATGTCTCTCTTGCATTTAATTTTCCGACAAACTGTAGCTTTAGATAAACTTATCGAGTCTTTCCAAAAGTCATTACATTATATACTGCACAGCAGGACAACTTGGAACAAACTACTGTGTCTGGGATGGTATTGATTTTTTTCCCACCAATAAGACAGCACACCCTAGTGGTCATGCAATTAACTACCATTTCAGTCCTGTATATTTTTTTTTAAATTATTATTTCTTGAAACTCCATACTGAATTATTATTGAAATAATAATTAATAATTGAGTGTGATGAATCAAATGTAATGTTTGCATTCACAGAATAGTTTGACATTTCGGGAAATCTACTTATTCAACTTCTTGCTTAGAATCCAGAAAGTTTGTTGGTTGAAAAGTGAAACGTCTTCAAGTGTCTACAATCAAGTCCAGTCGCCGTCGATTCAACCCCTATTTGACAACATGACCTGGATGACTGAGAACCTTCATAGACGTTATAACTGTAAAAGCACAAATGGCTGTTTTTTATCTTGTGAACATTAAACAAACGTATTAATTATTGACCTTTAGAGCAGAGAGAGCGATCGAGAACAAGAGTAGAGAGCTGGTTGGACAGAGCCAGACGAGCTGTTCCCTCCTGCTTCTAGTCGACGTCAGTCCGACTGGTAAAAAGATTGTGTTCATTTTGTGCTGCAGAGCAACATCACAACATTAATATATCTCATATCACACAGAAGTAAAGGCTTTGTTAAAGTTAAGAGTTAAGGAGTTCAGACAGTGAAGCATTGTAATAAAAAGAAAAGGTTTGAGGACACCACCCAGTCGACAGTGACAGCTGATTGGTGAAGGAAAATGGCATCTATACATTGACACACACATACACACACACACCCGGGGGGGACGCGTCCTGTCTACAAACAGGAAAGAGACAGAAAATAATAAAAACAGGTGAAAAAAACAATAATGGAACGAGGCGGAGAAGGTGGAGACGTGTCGAGAATGGTGTAATGAAAATATGACAAATGGCTTTTGTGGGAGAAGCAGACACGAGGGAAGATACGCAGAGATGGACAAGAAGGGACACACACACACACACACACACACACACACACACACACACACACACACACACATCTCATCATCTATTGTCTGCACTGATGATAACATTTGAATTCATGACTGTGCGCAGCGCAGTGTGTGTCTGTGTGTGTGAGGGAGAGTTTGTGTGGTTTTGTACCTGTAACTTTTTAAAGATCAATTTGATTTTTGATTCTATATGAGTGAAGTCAGTTTAAAAAGCGAGGACACTTTTCAAAGTGGGGACATTTTGGAAAGTAAGGGCATCTCAGCCAGTCAAACCACGTGGAAGAGATTCTGTGAGGGGAGAATATGGACGGACGTTTGACATCTATAGACTCTTCACTTTCCACAAGGAGACACCAAACTGAGCAGGGAGAGATGACACTCATTTCCTCCCCGTGAGACAACGAGGAAATGGAAATTTAGGAAAAGGGAAACGTCCTCGTAACATGTGGCTGTTTGAGGTTTAAGCCTTGTTTTGAGGGTTTAGGTTAAGGAAGGTTCACAGCAGCTGATGTTGAGGGAATGAATTAGTTAGTGAAGGTCGCCACAAGTACAAATATGTGTTTGCGTGTTTGTGTGGACGCCTCCTGGCCGGAGCTCGGACAGCATGATAAAGAGGTAGAATATATTCACAGCAATCAGAATAAATATGAGCAATATTCAAATAAACAGAGAGAAAATTATTCACAGTAAGTAGGACAAATCTCTTTCTATCTGTTTCTCTGTTTGTTGAATGCATCTCATTTGCTCTTTCCTTCTTCTCTCTCCCTGTTGTTCCTCTCTCACCTCCCTTTCTCATTTCTTATCTCTTCCTCTTCTCCTCCTCTTTCTCTCCTTCTTCCTAAATCCCTCTTCCTGTCCTCTATCTTTGTCTCCGTCTCTCCTCAAACCTCCTCTTCTTTATCTGTCCCCTCCTGCCTCTCCTAATTTAATTTCCCCACCTCTCCATCCTCCTCTCTCTCTTCACCTTCACTTCCTCCTGTAGTCACATATGGTGTGATGGTGGTGCCCTCTAGTGGTGATGTAAAATGTCTTCCCTCACCCGGCTGACTCACCTATTAATGCCATTACTACTAATATTGCTCCAGCAACAACAAGAAAAATAGCGCAGCAGGACGCAGACCGCTCTGACTACTACATTTTGTTTTCTTCTCTTCTTCTCCTCGGGGGGCCTCATTCATGTGACCCAATTCCCAGAGGGAGACACAGAATTAACATAAAAAATAAGCAAATAGAGCCTCACTTGGCAAACGCAAACATTTCCTTCTTATCTCCTGAGCCCTCGGTTCCAAGATCTGTCTTTTCTCTCACACGAACTCATGAAACACAAACACACCATTTGGTCTGTTTTTCAAATAAGCTGCCATTCAAGACATGAACATGTGCAATTTGTGGTTATTTATACCTGGTGTTGATGGAGAGAAAGGCAGCAGTTCTCAGTCTTTATTTTCATTTGAATCTCATTTCTTAAAATTCCAGTTTTTAGGATCCTAACAATTGAAAGCCTCAAAGATTTGGATCGTGCAGGGAGGCAGCTTTTTTTTTTTTTCTTTCTGTTTCAAAGTGGATATTTTTAGAAAAGGAGCTGTCACACGTTTCTGTCTAATGTTCTTTAAACACAGTAAAAGGGAGATAAAGATAGAAATGAAAGAATTCACAATTATCCCCTGAACATTGCAGCTCAAACATTGCTGCATTTCTCCCTCACTGTCTTCTCTCACCACCCGTCTCTCCAGCACCTTTAGGTGTCAACAGTGTCGTCATGAGTCAGTAGAAAAGGCAGCTGGAGTTTAGGACAAAAGCATTTGAGGTCCGTGCTGTCAGGTAAGAGACGGGTCGGGGTCCAGATTATTCTGTTTTGTTCATATTTCTTTTTATAATTCAAGTTGGGCTCCTGCCGTCTGCAGCAACACACAACAAGAATCTAAGAGCAACGGTAACAACAGGAAATTTACTGTCTGGATCCGAGAGAGGAAACAGACAATGAAGAGGAAAACAAGTCACAGCACCCAATCATGTTCAATTTAGACTTTGTGACAGCAAGACTCCACTTCTCTTCACAAGCATTTCATCTGGAAGAATACAGCTCAGACAACAGCAGCACACCTTCATCCGTCCACCTGAGACACGTCCACGTCCGTGCAGCTACATAGAAAAAAGGCTCATTCAGTTCATCAGGTTCATTCATTTTCTGTATTATCGAGCATGAATTGACAGACCTTGGATGAATGTTATGAGCAGGGTGAGAAATGTAATGATCAAAAATTATATGCGTTAAGGTAAGGAAGGTGTGATATAAGAGAGAGAGAGAGAGAGAGAGAGAGAGAGAGAGAGAGAGAGAGAGAGAGAGAGAGAGAGAGAGAGAGAGAGAGACAGAGAGAGAGAGAGAGAGAGAGAGAGAGAGAGAGAGAGAGAGAGAGAGAGAGAGAGAGAGAGAGAGAGAGAGAGAGAGAGAAGAGAACCTGGCTTCCCTGGGGATTGATGGAGAGCAACCACTGCTCGCTCCACCTGAGACCAAAATACACAGCTGTTTACAGCAGCTTTCTCTAATGGACCAGAGCTACTTAAACAGATAAACACACACACACACACACACACACACACACACACACACAGTCGCCACAAGTACAGTCACAAAATCACAAAATTGCAATTCCACAATGCAGCGACATTCGAATTAGACACAGAATAAAGAGTCATACAAACACAACAACATCCTTCTGAAAGGCCTGTGTGTGTGTGTGTGTGTGTGTGTGTGTGTGTGTGTGTGTGTGTAGCCTGCAGAGACAAAAACCTCTTATTTCTTCAACATCCAGTACAGATATTGATGCCTCACAAAAATCTCATTGTGATTCTGTTATTGGACACAATTATCATTAGATTTACTCTCGGTGCACTCGGCTGACACAGACGATCTCTAACGACTCTGCACGTTTCCCTTCCTTTATCACCAGAGAAGAAAAAAAAAAAACTGGAGCAAATCAGAGGAGCGAGTCTGGAAGAGGAGGATGTGGAGAGAGGGTGGACTTTGGCTGAAATCCAGTGAAATCAACAGACTGAAAAATGTGTTCAGCAGCATTCAGCTCCTACTGAAGCTTCAATTCTGGTTTGCTCATAAAAAGGCTTTGGACAGAGATAATTCCACAGTTTCACCTGTTGTTGAGACTGAGCTCCGGTGTGAGTGAAAGCGCTTTGGGGATCATATCGTTTCTCTTGTTTCTAAAGCAAATTAACTTCTGTCGAAAATAATCTCCTCATTGTGTTTTTTGTCTCCTGATGAGTTATTAATGTCAAGCTGAATCCAGTGAATCTGTGAGTGCAGCATTTAGAAATGAACTCTCTCACTAATCAGATCTTCTGCTGCAGTGACTTTTTCTGCCATGTGTCAGGATGCAGACGCTCATTGCTAGAAAATTATTCTTGAATAATGTGCAGATTTACTTGTTTTAAGAAAATATGCTTCTGAGGACTTTTGCAGGGAAACATTTAGAAAAACACTGTATGTTTTTATTCATTTTACATGTTGAATTAACTCCATTACGTGTTTCAATGGGCCTGATCACACTGTGCGGCCATGTTGGTGCTCACACTGAATATGAGCATATCCATTCACAAGTTTATTCAAATAGATCCTCAATACTGTTAACAAAAAGAGAGAAAGGAAGCATTACTGTGTGCAACTGAACAGCAAGTAAGAGAGAGGAAAAAAAGAAAAATGTGGAGTCACAGATGGCTGGAAGATGCCGACAATATGGTCTGTTACAGCACGGCTCCATCAAGGCTACAGTTTAAGGCACAACATGTAAAATGCTACTCCAGTAATATGAAAACAGGCTCACTAATCTTTTAACAGCAGCCACGTGCAAAACTGGACCGTGGATGGAAATTTGTTGCAGAAAAATCCAGCTGATTGTGGAAGAGTGGGATCATTCAGGCAGCTGTGATCAAACTGCAGCCGTTAGAGACACACAGACATATGCTGATCGACACTGAAACCATGTTCAATGTTATGAGCTTTCTTTAAGTCTTGGTGTCTGCTTCCCATTTGTCCTTCACCACCCTCCTCCTCCTCCTCCTCCTCCTCCGTCCTCTCTGCACTATAAGTAAAAGTAGCCGTGTATAACATAACGCACCGTGCTGAAACAATGAGCCGTTCTTATCTTAATTTATTCTTATTATACCCCGATGACAGAGTTTCACTGGTTCTCTCCCATACACACACACACACACGCACACTCACAGATACACACACACACTCACAGATACACACCCACGTGCACACACAGCTCATTAACCTGGACAGAAGCTCTTAGTGCAAAGGAAGCTTTCCACTCCATTAGCCGGTATCATTATTGCAGGTACTTGATTCTGGATGGGCTGATTTTGTATGTGCTTTCTGTCAGATAGCGGAAACAGGTATGACCGGTGAAATAAGTAATACGGCAAAAGTCTAATTGCTAATGTGAACACGAAGAGGCGACCTAATAGAGCTTTGCACACAAATTTCCCAGCAGTTAGTCCGGCCTCTATCACAGTTTTTTTTCTGAATAAAAGGTGGACAGGACAAAAAGTTAATGTGAGGAAGATTGTCGGGTGGATGAATATCAGCACTATATCCTAAATGTTTTCGGATCTGATGACCCGTCATTTTATAATGTTATTTATTATTTTATAATGTGCCATTTTTTTTGTGAAGACACTTTGTGAGTGACGTGCAGCAAATGCAAGATACTAGAAATATTATTGTATCTGACCCACTATAACATCCACTGAACAATAAAACATCGTCACTAAAGCTTTTCTGGAAACTCAAAAACAAGCAGCTAAACATCTACTTATGTTTGCATCCATCAGCATATATCAATCAGAAACAAAGCAACATGGACAAAAGGAGGGAATGGACGTCCCTCCTGTGTCCTCTTTTGAAGAACCAGTTCTCCAATATTTACTGGTGCTAACTTATAGGAAACACGTCTGTCAACTCATTCAGCACAAAAGAAATGCATCCAATAATAACTGTATTGCCGTTGTAGTGATGCATAGTTCGTCTCTGCCAGATGTGTTTATTGCTTTCATAATCTGGGACGTGTGGAAACATACAGTAGAACAGACTGAGCAGGTTCTGACTGTGTCAAACATCTGTGATTCAGACATTTCATGGTCAGTAATGATGACAGGAGGAAAATAAAATTGCACATTACACACAAAGTTTAGAAAATTTCGTGGTGGCAGACTCGAAGAACAGGGAGGTGAAATGACAGCAGTGAATGAAGGCTTTTTCTTTATCTCTGTCTGACTCTCTCTCACACACACACACACACACACACACACACTTACATAAATACATCATGGAACCACGTCACACACACACTCCAGTTATCACAGTTTTGCAACGGTGAAAACAGTCGACAAAACCAATAAGTTATTTTCTCTGACTCTCTCCATCTGTCTTTCCCGTCCATTTCCTCACACCACATCTCTCCATATCCTGCCTTTTGTTCCCGCACACACACACACACACACACACACACAGAGTCTCATTCACAGAAGCAGTCAGTGTGCTCCATCAGAGGCCGAAGCCGAGTCGAGACACTCCGTCACTGTCAGTGAAGGAGACTGTTGAAGCAGCCAGCAGAGACACATCAGCAGGACTGTGAACTCTCCTCAGCAGTCAACAGACCAAACTCCAGTCACTGCACACACCATTCAAACTATGCTTCTCCTTTCATCGCCTGCCTCCTTCCCAAACTGTGATGAGTTGAATTGATTTCATTAGTTATAGGAAGCCAAAGCCATCCTCTCTGTCTCTTATCTTATCTTATCTAACCTTTGTTCCACTGCCATCTCTAACTCAGTTTTCATTGGTCTTTCTGAAAAGCTGAAGCATATTTTCAGGAGTTTCTGTCCCTCACTGACTCAGTAGCATCATGTAGAGTTGTGACTTTGGTTCTATGTCATGACACCGGCTCCATCTCCATGTTATTACTGTCAGTTATTCTGATCCACATCACATAGATCATCGCTTGTGTGTCTGCACCAAACGGGCTGAAGTCATCCAACCAACTCTGAAAGCACGAACCTGGACAGGAAGTCTGCTCCGGTCCGTGTTCTAGCACAACAGAGTGGGAACTATGAATCCTGCACATCCAGCCGAGTGGAGACGAGTGGAAACACCACCGCTTGCTCCGAAGACAAACTCAATCAACCTGCTCCAGCTTCATTCATTCCATCATTTATTCATCAATTGATTATCACTGTATTCTTTGCCCTTTTCATACATTCATTTTCTTTATGTGAATGTTTACTAGTTATTAGTTGTGTGTGCAATCAGTAGTTTAATGAACCTTTAATTCAAACAGAACCTGGTTGTGTGAGTTTGTGTGTATGAAGCATTAAGGTCACTGAACTCAAGTGAAAAACTCTGGAGCAACATTTAGACTGAGACTGAAGTTAATGTAAATGCTGATTCTTTCTGAGAGTCCAAACTTTAACGAGTGCAAAGCTTTGATTTTAAGATAACACTGCTACAATAGAGTAACAGAGGAAACGTGTCAATAGTATAAAAACTGCCATAAAACGATTAAAAAGCTCTGAACGGGAAAATAAAACAAAAGAATGATGGATGGAACGACAGAAAGTTCAGCCTTTTCAATTTCAAAGTCCTTTTTCCAACGAGTTTGCCAGAGACGGAGCAGAGGGCATGAAAGCTCCTCTGCCTAATTCACTTCGGGCCCCAGGGACAGAAACAGTAAAAACAATCCCTTTGACCGTGGAAAGCAATTTCCTCCATTTTTTCCTGAAACAGAAAAGTGCAGAATAATATGTAGCAGACATCAAAATTACTTCTTTATCCACGCTGAAGGTTTACAATAAAGTCATTTCAATGTTCTGCTAACGGAACAAATTTTTCTCCACTTTGTAGTTACTGGACTGTTTGAAACCTTGAAGATTTTTGTTTCACTTCCAAGTAAACAAAGAAGGAATCAAACAAAACTTATCAATTGAATTTCTCTCCACTGCTTGAAATTCAGTTTTAGTGATTTCGTTTTATCTGTGTTGTTGACTTGTTTACGCTCATTATATCTCGTGCTAATTTATGGATGGATGCAAAGTGTTTTAAGATTTATTTTAGCTGCAGTACAAATGAGACACATGCTGCAAACACAGATTACGATAAAAAGCTAAAAGCTCAGCTGTCAAATGAAGAAGGAAAAGAAGGGAGATGAATGATCGCACGATGTTTGAGAGACACAGTGAAACGAGAATATGCATGAAAGGGAAATTAAATGAATTAAAGCTCTGCTGAAGGAAACTAATTTGTAGACAGGTGTGAGAGAGTTCATGTGACAAATGTAGGGGTGAAAAACCTTCAGGAGACCGATTCGCTTTAAATTACATCTATCAACTTTTGCCCTTGACATTCTCATTGCAGCGATACACTGAAGCATCATGTGTTTCCTGTTTCAGCACCAAGAGAATTTTCTTTCAGGGGCAATGAAGTTGTCCTTGAACCCTGAACCAACGAGCTCTGTCAGCTCCGTCAGCTCCGTCCGCCGTCTCCTCGTCACTCGATTGATTGACAGAGCGGAGTGGCCTGGCCCGCCCCCCTCTCAACACTTTGTTTCATACCTGATGAGGCAGAGACAGTCGCCATCAATCAAACCCTCTGGAGAAATGTGAATATAAATCAGCAACTGAGGCCGTTTTCCGCTGTGGAATCAATTAGAGACCAGACGTTTATGTACATTTATGAGTAAAATGTGCTGCTATTTGAAAACCTTCATCCAAATTTTGCCCGATATGAGTTTTAATGATTCATAAACAGTTTACAGTTTAGTTTTTTTTTAACTCCACAAGAGGAAAAGGATCCTTTCCTGATTGATGATGAATGGCTTCAGGTTTAGTTTTATGTATAAAAGAAAAAGGGCAGTGCTGACTTTATCGTGTGAACCTGCACACAAATGTACATCATGCTCTCATTGTCAAATCAAACACACAGGGAATCGACGTCTGTGAAAATATAAATCGATATTTAAATAAGAGTTGAATCACATGAGGTCAGGTGATTGTTCAGTGTCCTGGGAGCAGATGACAGCATTGTAGGTGGGAGACAGGTGATGTCTGAGGCCTCCTCCTCTGCTGAGTGATGGCTTCTCTACTTTGACATAAATGGCCTCTTTCAAACCACCTGTCCTTCCTATCCAAAATATTTTAGATCTATGATCAATGTTAACGCTCATTCACACTTGGCATCAGGTGACTCCAGCGACTCTGAATGACGGTCGTTAAATTCCCAGGAGCAGCAACATACAGAGTGGTATCAATGACTTGGTCAGTGCCTGGGTTTCAGTGCCCGTCAGTCAGAAATGAAGAAGATTTTCAGATGAGAAATGAAACATCGTCAAGAACCAACAAACCAAGTCCAGTTGCCTTTGATTAATCTCTTACTTGAATACCGTGACCTGGATGACTGAGAACCTTATTGTGTCACATATGAGCAGGAACATGAGCAGGTTTTCCTGAAGAATTGTACTAATAGAGATGAATGATATGAGTATTTCATTTTCCTTTTAAATGTCTATGCAATGATCATCTAATTACACATGGAAATGAGCATTATCAGCTGCTCTCATTGTCAGATGCATTAAGACAGAATATATGTTAATGAAAACAGTTTGTATCTTCTCTAATTTCGGGGTAGGCACATAAAAATCTGCAGGCGATGAGAAAACTTTTAATAAAGATTAATGTTGTCAGCGTGACACTTTTAAAATTACAAACCATTTAAGAGCAAACAATTAGAGAAGCAGTGCAGTTTGTCATTAACAGCAGCTTGTCGGCTCGTTGAAACTCAGAGAGCATGTCCGATTCCCAATAAACAAATTAAAAGCAGCAGCACAACGAGACGACGGCGGCTCGTCAGACAGGTGATACGTTCATAAACAGGACGTTTTGCACTGCTGACTCCATTACAGCTCGCAAAAAGCACACTCAGCAAAAAATCCAGAAACACGGCCGAACTGAAAATCAAAGCTGCTCAAACAACATAAGAGGATCGACAATAACAACATTACCGACGACTAAAATTAAACGTAATTTCAGAAATGGAATGGCTCCAGAGCTGGATCCATTAACGCTCGCAGCTCATATAACAACCTGGAAATGACACAAACAAATTAACATCGCTGCCAAATTAAAGGAGCGACATGAGCTTTTCGTGATTTTTTTTTTTTTTTTTTTCTCCATCTAATATTGTCTTTTATTTTTCCCAAGGTGAAACATACCATTCTGCATGGAGCTCATTCTGCCCATGAATATTTCATCCTCATCTAATTTTGGATATTTTAAAGTGCTTTTTGTGATGTCGCTCTTTACATTAATGCTGTGGACTGTTTAGAGAATGACACATCCATCCCTGCATGTAGTTTTCAGTCGACACAGAAGCTGCAGTCGGGGGCAACACTTGAAAGAATTCCAGAAAAATTGGGATGTAAGAGTCGAGATTTCTGTGAATCATCTTATCCATTTTCATGTCGCAAGTTTTTACTGATGTTGGTGGTTGGATATAAGGTCACCAGTCCTAATCCCAGATACAAAGATCCAACTCGTGGATTGTTTCTGTCATAGTCGTCACTGGACACAACAGCAGACCCAGGCTGATGTTACTGACGTTATGATATTCTGCAGTAATAAATAAAATGAAAAAAGAAAACATTGCTGTGAAAAGTCTTTGATTGAATGTGTTTATTCTGACGTGTGTTTCAGGATGTTCTCGTTCTATCACCAGCCTCCGATGGCTCAGTTCCAAAGCAGCTTAACTGACACCGTTACGTCCTTTTGTCACATCTGCGCCCAAGCAAATATTGACAGGCGTCTTTTATCTATGTCCCAAACACCCTCGCTGGAGCATCATCTATTATCTATTTTTGTGATGACTCAGCAGAATGTATTTCTTCTATACTGAGTGGATGTAATTGGCCGCAGCTGAGAGCACAGGTGGGTGGACGAGGTGGGAGTGGCTGACAGGTGAGGTGAGGTGAGGCAGAGGGAGGGGTGAGCGGAAAAGTCCTGGGAGATGAGAGCACGACTGCACGACTGTGACACTGTGCTTTTATGAATCCAGCAGTAGTGAGAATTTTATACCTTTAAATATAAATTGAACTTAAATTTGTCCCTAAATTATTATGCAGAACATGCTGAGGTTATGCTGATATTGACTTAAGCAACAGTTTGCTCATTATCCATTGTCCTTCAATAATCTTTATTTGTAGTGGCTACATTTAGCTCTTCTTGTAGTTGCATGTTTTTACAAGTGCAACATCAAACTACAAAGAGATCTGTTCGCTCAGCACTGAGAAAAAAGCTGGACTCAGTTTTCAAACAGGTGCTCAGAACCAGTTGGTGCCACAAATATGCAGAGCTGCCCAGAAGAGCTTTGGCTTTATAAGAAAATAAAGTCCAAGTTTACTAGCGTCTGCCCGGCTAAAATTAATAAGACCACTTCTCAGCTTTTACACAGTCAGCAGGATTGTAAAGAGCGAGGACGAGAGATGGGGAGAGAGATAGAGACGGAGAAATCTGGGGGAGTGAAAGAGGAGAGCGAGGGGAGGCCGAGGGGGGGAGAGAGAGAGGGAGAGAGAGAGATAAAGAAAGAGTGGGAGTCAGCGTGAGAGAACAAGAGGAGGAAGAGGAAGAGAGGGGAGTGTAGCATAAAAATCAATTCATATAAGAAGCTCTATTTCTGCTGCAGTCTTAATCACTTTCAGTGCACACACACACACACACACACGGGAATTTTAATTACATCCTGCTGTGTGAGGAAGCTCTCACTCACTGAACCATTTACCAAACTCACCAACAGTACAAAGCACCAGGGACCAATGCTCATAATGCGTGTTAGTACGTATTGTGATACTGGGTATAGGATGGATGGAGGGTGTGTGTGTGTGTGTGTGTGTGTGTGTGTGTGAGTGTGCAAAGATAAAGCTGAGAGAAAGAAGACGAACAGAGGGAGATAATGAATAACTATAATGAGGGTATGAGTGGGACATCGTTACTGTTTTAAGAGTTACTTTTCATACAGTGTGTTTTTTACGTGTAAACAATTTATTTGTGGAAAAATATTTAACATAAATCAACAATGTTTAAATAGATTTTTGCACATTGACTGTTCATATCACATTCAGTTCAATTCCATTCAATTCAAAGAACTTTATTTATCTAAGATGGTGTTGGTCTTCATCTTTTTGGAGCAAAGGTCAAAGGTCGTTGTTGACGTTAGAAACAATCTAAAATCAGAAATGTGGGCTGCAACTCGAAATCTGTCTAATCACAAGTTAACAAAGCCTGTGGTGATTCTTTAAATTGCACGTATTGGTCAGAGCCCTAAAGATAATCAGTTTACGGCGACGAGAGAAGAACCTCTTCAAACCTGAGAAGCTGTGATGAGAGAACATCGAGCCTCTTGCTCGATATTCGTTTCTTTCCAATCAGTGCTGAACACACTCATCAGCCGCAGCCCCTGTGGATGCATCACTTATGTGTTTTTAAGCGTGCGTGCGTCGTGTATTCCCAGTAGCTCGGCTTGAAGCAGACTGAACGCGAGCACTTAAAGACTCCCCAGAGACGACAGACAACATTTACACGGCGCTGCTCCGTTCGGCTCGACGAGCTGCTGCTGTGTCTCTGTTCTCTGTGTGTGATGCACGGCGTCGCCCTCGGCCCCGACACATAGAGGCGGCGCTTTATTGAAGTTTGCGCCAGGCCAGGTTCGACGGCACGCGACGCCCTCAGACTCCCTTCCTTCTTGTGTCTTTCTTTTTTTCCATTCATGCTTTTCTTTTGTCTCTGGCTGAACCTGCAGCAACTTCTTTCTCTCCCTCTTTTTTCCCTTCTCTCTCTCTGAACATACAAGCTGAGGCTATTTTCTTGTCGCTTTTATCCCCTCTTCTCTTTTGCCCTTTATTTATTCTTCATCCTCCCTTAACCCTTATTTCCTCTCCTTCCTTCTTTCTGCTTTCAAATATTCATCTAACTCTTCCTCCATCCTCCCTCCTTCCTCTGTACACCTGCACTGCTTCCATCTTTCTTCCTCAAATGTCTCCTTCCATTCTCTCTATTTCCTCCCCCAACTTAACCTTCATTTTCCTCCTCCCATCATTTCATATGTTTTTTTTTCCCTTTTCTTTCCCCACCACCTCTTCTCCATCCCTCCATCCTCCCAGCATTAACATACAGCCTGGAGCAAACGTTAACCTTACCTTTCTTTGTACCGTTTTTCTTTTTTCCAGACTACGTGACCTGCAGGAATTCAGGTGTATCTGCATTTTTCTTTCCATTTCTCCCTCCCTCCTTCCTTCCCTCCTCCATCTGCTCTGAAACACACCGTAGCCCCGGGCTCTCTGTATCAATGATAGTAACAGGCTGCAAAAAGCGCTTTAATAATGCAACGCTGCAACAAGCTTCCAGTCTGGCTGACTGTGTCATACATGCTATAGTTCATATACTGTGCTGACCGAAAGCATCAGGACCATTTGCATTTTTTCCATTCTATGAATTACTCTTTAATAATGAAAGAGCCTCTGTCTCCATTACAGCTGACTGGATAAAGAGTTGGATAAAGTGAAAAGGTATCTGTCGGTGAAACATGAGCGAGAGGCCTTTTAGGAATCACACACGGCTCAAAATCATAATCATCACAAGCTGCATTTCCAAACAAAGTGACAAACAGGCAACAAGTCAATTAGCTGATTATGTTACTTCCTGTGTCAACTTGTCTTCCAGGTGATATTGAACACCTGCTGCCACCGTCAGCAGATTCCTGGCACCTTTGAAAAGCCTGTCAGACCAAACCCTTCGCTCTCTCACAGAAGAGAGGTCTCTAATTCATCTTTCATTGTATAAAGACTTGTTTTGTAAGTGAAACTCACCGACGTCGCTTCTATTGAGCCGAGGTCACAACAAATCAACACGCTGACCGACAACTCGCCACCGAATGAAAAATGCGTTTGATGAGCAACGGGATGAGGTTTAATTCACATCACAGGATTTGAAATAAATGCCTCTTTGTCCCATTAAAATAAATGTATGATGTTATAGATGAACAAACAGCAGGATGAAGTCTTTTCGGAGAGAATTTCACTCGAACAAATCTTACAGTACATTTCACTGTCTATCTGAATATCATTTTTTTTTTACTAAAAGCATTTGTGCACTCACTAAACCCTCATTTTCCCTAAAACCCCAAACTTTGATTTTCATGCCATCTGTTGTTCTTTATCCAAAAACACAGATGAAAGTGGGAACAAACTTCCAGCTCCGCTTCCTCCCGAACCTCCGTGAAAGAGCCACGGCGAAACACAACTGGGACAGACGCTAACATCTGCCATTAATTATTCATTGACTTTACATCAGCGTGCAAGATTGCCTGATGAGATCCAACACAAACTGCAACACCTTCTGTCTTCCAAACAGGCGTTGGTGGAGGCGACAGAGCGCGCGGCTCATCGCTCAGCGTATCCATAATTAATGGAACAATCTGTACGTCTACATCAGCTGCTCATTGCTGCTCGCTCACTCCCATGAAAGGTGAGAACAGTTTCACGCTACGCTAACAGAAGCTTCCAAAAATACTTTAGTAGGATGTAGTCATCAAAGGGTAGTTATCAATAATCCTCAGATGAGAGACAACACGACACCGCACAAGTTAACTTTCAAAATAAAAGTCTTAAAAGGGATTTGTTTTCATTTTGAGGAACACAAACCTGAGCAACATTAATGAATAATGCTGGTATTATTTTATTTTTTTATTACCATCAATAGTTTCTCTGAAGAGACCAAAACCAACAGTGAATCTATCCTGCTGTTACTCGTACCAGGTGGCGTCTGTGCGATAACATGCTGTTTTCCAAAAACACATGAAAAGAGCCAAACTCATGTTCCTTTATCACTTATCTCAGCTTGACAAAAAACTGAGACATTGAAAACGCAGTGATAAAATAGTTTTCCCGAGAATCCTGCTTGAAAAATGCTCTGATCAATATTTGCAATTAACAATGGATGAAATGACTAAATCTGAAAGAGTCGCTAGTTGAGATGAAACATCACCTGAATCTGCAGAGCTCCTCAGCTCTTCGGACGCTTTAGCACCTTTCAGCTCATTGTTTCGGTTTTGAGTTTCACAAATTTACTGTTTTACAACCCCAACTCCAAAAAAAGTTGGAACACATCCTGATGGTTTGCAAACATTTCATCCCAACTGTTTTGAAATGTGTCAGTTTCAACATTTGATCTGTCGTCTTTGCACTATTTTCAATTAAATGTAGAGTTTAAATGATTTGCAAACCATCAAAATCTGTGTCTATTAACATCTTACACAGTGTCCCAACTTTTTTGGAATTGGGGTTTTAGTTCACTCTGATAAATCCACTGCAAAAAACAACACATCAATGATCAATTATTGTTTTAACTTTCCTGATACTTCAGTTTAATCCAACCGTGCATGTGTCGTTCAGTGTCTTTTCTTTATGATCATTAGGTCTTTGGTGTAAAATCCCCATTTTTCTGGACTGAGAATCAGGGAAGCGTTAACTTCCTGCCACAGCATCAGAAAGCTAAATAAAGATAAGCATTAGCTGAGCTTTAAGAGGAGCAGAGCGAGGTCAGATGGCCTTCAGCTGCTGAGGAGGAGGTGGAAACCAACTGTTTACGCTCATGAATTTGATTTAAATTTTGGAACATTGGTTAATTTTCCTCTGGCTGCTGTGTAGTGAGCCTGTGTGCTGCTGATGATAACCCTCATCCCTCTGATTCACTCCCCCTCCCTCGTGGTGTGATTGCAGGTTTTAAGGATGCAGAGAGGTAAAACAAACAAAAAAAAAAAAGTGCACCTCAGTGAAATTATTCATCGACTCTGAACTCTGAAGGTGTTTTTAATCGTTTTTCCTTCCTCGTCATATCGTGATCATTTCAGTTCAACAGTCTCGAAGAATTGTGTCGCAGTAAAGTAGTCGAATCCAAACCCGGGATGTTATTCAGGATCATAAAGTCCAAATTATTTACCAACTAATTAGTACGACTGCTCAAGCTTTAAGCAGAACAGAATTAGTCCTGTCTGGAATTGAGTTTCATTAGTGAGGTTATGTTTTAACGGTTTTTGCATTTCAATGAGGTTTTGAGCTCCTGGCTTCTTTCCCGCAGTCAACTCTTGGTTTCAGTGCAGAAAGATTATTGGCCAGGGAGGACGAGGTAATATTTATCTTACCGCTTATGACCCGCTCTGTCTTTCTCCTTCTGATCTATCGCTTGTTCATTTATTCATCTTGTTGATAGACATGTATGTTTTTGCATGTATTTGCATCACTCTCTCACCTTTTAACTCATTCATTAATCCATTTCTGCAAATATCTTGAACTGTCTTAAATTCTGCAGCAGGTTATTCTAACTTTCATGCTTGCGTGTTTAAATCATGCCAACCTCTCATCTCTCTCTTTCATTTCCTCCTCTGTCTGCTCCAAAGGGAAAAGTTACTCTATCTCCTTTATTTATTTCTCCTTTCCAACCCTTCATTCTCTCATCGTGGCCTTAAATTCTGCAGCCTTATTGAGGTTACAGTCATTTCGGCGGTTTGCATTTCAATTAGCCTAACCTCAGCCCCCCCCTCCTCTCCTTTCCCTCACTCTCTGTCTCTTGGTGCCGTGATCAAAGCCTTGTTTCTCAGGGATACGTTTGTCATATTCGTCTTCCTCCACCACCTCGACACCAGATAATGCGCCAATTGGTGGAGGCTTTTATCCCGAGTCTCACGGTTCCTCGAGGCTCACATGGGCAGAGTCATGGGAGAGGAGACCTGAACCCGAGAAAACGTTGAAATCTTTAAACAGACGAGTTCAGCGAGCATCAGTTCGTGGTAACTTGTATTTGGTGGTAACTAATTTTCCTGCTGTCATAACGTGTTGAGTTGTAAAATACTGCTTCAGAGTAGTAACACATATCTGAGTGTCTGATAAGTTTTCAGATTTATGATGACAAAATGTTTATTTGAAAATCAAAGCGACATTTTGGTCAAAACATAAAACATAATAATTTATCTTACATGCAGACATTTGTGGCTAAAAACTACTCTCTCTCTCTCTGTGTCTGTCTGTCACTCTCTCTCTCTCTCTGTCTCTCTCTCTCTCTCTCTCTCTCTCTCTCTCTCTCTCTCTCTCTCTCTCTCTCTCTCTCTCTCTCTTTCTCTCTCTCTCTCTATCTTTCCTTACGCTGGGGAAAGAGTGATGGGGGGTGTTCACGGTAACTTTCCCTCAGAAGAGCTTTCCATTTCCCAGGCCTTTGTTGAGCTATTACCACAACTAATCCTAAAGGCAAGAGTTCTCTTTACTGCTGCATAGTGTGTGTGTGTGTGTGTGAGTGTGTGTGAGTGTGTGTGTGTGTGTGTGTGTGTGTGTGTGTGTGAGTGTGTGTGAGTGAGTGTGTGTGAGAGAGAGAGAGAGAGAGAGAGAGAGAGAGAGTTGAACTCTATGCACCCATACACACTTACAGTATTTGCATTTTACTTTACATTTAAGGTGTAGAAACGATATTAAACATTGCTTTTGTGTGTGTGTGTGTGTGTGTGCGTGTGTGTGTGTGCTATAATCTGCACTAGGCCTGAATTCAGCACCCTGATACTGCAGCAGTGTTTCCTGCCAAGCTGTTTGTTTGTTTGTTTGTGTGTTTGTGTGAGAGAAAGACAGACACAGAAAAGAGAGAGAGAGAGAGAGAGAGAGAGTGAGTGAAAAGACAGAGAGAAAAAAATGACTAAGCATAAGTGTGTATTAACAAATGTATGTGTGTGTGTGTGATAAGTCCTGGTTGACTGAATCCCATTCAGGGACGTAGAGGAGGAGGTTATCCCTCTACTGCAGAGGGTAAACACACACACACACACACACACATAAACTAGATCTTTTCTCTCTTTATTTGTCTTCTTTGTCTCTTCTGTCTCCTCTCTCTCCCAAACTTGAACTCTTTTCCTCCTGCTTTTCACACACAGCTCATGGCTCTCTCTCTGTCTCTCTCTCTCTCTGTCTCTCTCTCTCTCTCTCTGTCTCTCTCTCTCTGTCTCTCTCTCTCTCTCTCTCTCACACACACACACAAAATGGTCTCAGCCTCTCGTCATCTTTCTTTTCACTAATTGGTTTTCTGCATCATTCTCTCTCTTGCTTTCTCCACGCTACTTTGTCTTTCCCTTTCCTGCAAAATTTGCTTTATATCACTCGTTCTGTTGCACACATGCACACACACATACACTCTCTCTCTCTCTCTCACACACACACACACACACACACACACAGAAAGCTGTGCCTTGGCAGGAGTGACTACCGCAGTACCAGAGCGCTGAACTCAGACTTGGTTGCGAGTGAGACACATGAGCGTGCACGCACACACACACACACACACACACACACACACACACACACAGCCTGGCAGGGCCACTGCAGCACTGGGTGCAGTATGGGAAGCTACGTTATGATTACCTGAAGGTGATCCTGCTATTTCACCCTCCAACAGCCAACAGGGCAGCGGCAGCAGCCCAGACAAAGAAAGACTCACACACACTGCAACACTGCAACACACACACACACACACACACACTGCAACACAAAATCCACACACACACACAATCCTGTATTTCAAACAATAGGTCATTCAGTCTACACTGACCAAGTGTGGACCTCTATTTTGTGGTTGAGAATTTACACACGCCGTCACACCGCCCATTTATCCAGGCAGATGTTTTTCAGTTCTTCATGGATTTTACTCGAAGTCTCGTCCAGTCCGGCTCTTTGTCCGATATCCTGTTCAATACTGTTGCTGTTCAATTCAGAGAGCGAGCAGACCGGGGTAGAAGCACAGGAATCATTTGGTGCAGCGCCGCGGTTCGTGAACCTGTGTGGGTGGAACAGGATCCAGTTCAGGTCACGCTGGACTGTTTGATGTTGCCGCCTGTTTTCAGCGGCTTTACTCCAAATGCTGCAGTCAATTGTTGGAGCCAGACTGAGGCTTTACTGAGGCTAATCCCCGTTTTTAAAACAATTCCAGACTAATGGATGGTGGTGAAGCCGTAAGGTGTGAGACACAGATTTGTTTCCACTGTGTGTCGGTAAACGCTCTGGTTTTGTACCAGCAGGCTTTAACAGTTTCATAAAAGTTCAGGTATTTAAAAGGTAGCAACTGCTCTTTAACTGAACACACACTTAGATCAATGTAACGGAACATGATATATTTTATTTCAGAGGCTTTACATCAAACCTGATATTCAGTTTTGATGTCGGCTCCAGAGCATGTAGAGCCTAGTTAGTGACTGCAAACGCATCAATGCACAAAAACAGGTTTATATGAAGAATTGATAAAAGACTTATCAAAATAAGAGACATCTTTTACCAATTTTTTTTTTACCAAGAGCTGGCCAATCAAAAAGCTTGTTTTATAACCGTTCTCCAGTTCTAATAACGGGTTCTCAATACTCAATCCTACCTCACTAAATTGGCAAGTAAAAGGTTTTCAGAATTCAAAGGAACAGCGGCCAAAAAAACAAAACAAAAAAAGAACCACTTTGTAAAATAATGGAATTTTCCTTTACTAGGAGAGTGTGTATGTGCGCGTGTGTGTCTGAGTGTGTGTGATACTAGCCTCATGTTTGTGTGTGTGCGTGTGTGTGTGTGCATGTTTATGTCACAGTCTGTAATTACTAGTGAACGTTGATGTGTGCTCACGTCAACGTGAAGCTCTGCATGTGTGTGCTGACGTCTCTATATGTGTACAAGAGTGCACTGATGTATGTTAGTGTGTGTGTGTGTGTGTGTGTGTCTATGCACATGTGTCTGGGCTGCAGGCTCTAAGCCAGGGCAGCCTTGGCAAAGTAAAGATGCTAACAGAGACAGACAAGCTGCCATCTCCCTCAGCTGCTTGGCTATCACACACACACACACACACACACACACACACACACACACACAGTTACAGGCTGACACTCACAGTCACACGGAAACCCACAGAATTACAGACGATCACATCAGCCCTCGTACCCTCACACGCGGCAGAGTGCTCACATCAGCAGGAAGAAAATGTCCATTGACAGAGAAAGAGGAAAAATCTTTGCTGACTCTCTGGAACCGAGTTAATTGTTATCACAAGAGTGCAAGTGGTCATGTGGTTAGCTATAAAATATAATGTCAAGAAGAGGATGAAGCTGAAGCTGAGAATTAGGGAGAGGAGAAGAGAGCAGAGCAGAGGAGAGGAGAGGAGGAAATCATTTCCTTCCTGAGATGTAACAGAGATCTTGGTTTCCTGCTCTCCTCCACCGAATCATCCTGACAGTCTGCATTAACTCGGATTTAGTGTCACAGTTCTCTTGTTTTCTGAAATTTGAGAACACTGTTATGACTGTAGTTAATACAGTTCTACTTAAACACATTTACCTTCAAACAGGCTGCACAGGGTCTAATGTGTGAGCTGGACAATGTATCAGTGTGTCCTTGCAAACGTTGCTTTATCACACACACACGTACACTTTTACATCATTATTCTAACGATCTGAGGCTGCAGATTTGTGGCGCTTTGTTCTGTTCATCCACACAACAACATGATTTCCTGGAGAAGATGCTTCTTTCTTTGTTGATCTGTTGTCAGCTTGCATCATGTGAGCGGCTCGGCCGTTTCACAGCGATGTGACTGGCTGACTATTTATTAATGACCACATCCTCCGATCTATATTCACATTCACCCTTTCACACTTCGCACCGCTGCACATGCATGAACTAAAATAGCAGATGCAGTTGAATAACGCGGCCTGTGAGTCCGAGACCTACTGCTCTGTGGACATGCACGATTAAAACACAGCCCTGAGACGGTGTGATTATGTGTATGCAGACTGGGAGGAGGCATTAAGAGATTGTCCATGTGTGTATGAGACAAAGTATAACTGGGTGAAACAATGAAAAGCCTGCTGGGTATTTCTGTGTGTGAGAGGAGAGAGTGAGTGAGTGAGTGAGTGTGCGTGAACTTATTCGGATGAGAGAAAGCTGGTCTGCATGTGTGAACGTGAAATGGATCTACAGGGAGTTTGTGTTACAGAGCGGAAAGAAAGGGAGTGTCAGAATGCGTGAGTGCGTGTGAGGGAGCGAAATCGGGAATCGATAAAATCACCTCACGGCCGTATTGATAAGGACGACAGCCGGGGGGATATCGAGTCAGAGAAATGACGGCTCATTTTGTCTGCGAGCTGCCATCATCTCTCGTCTTCTCCTCGACTCTCTCCTCCGTCACGTCGTCCTTTGCTCCCCGAGTTTTTCAGAATAATAGCGCAATGACTATTGATGCAGAGCAGAGCTGTGGCAAGATTACTGTTATTAAAAGAGAATTACAAGCTAAGCGCTCGGTGCTCTGCTCCGAGGAGCACACATGGATGCACAAGCACTCAAACATTCAAATTAGTCGACACGCGAGCACGAATTCAGACAGGAAAATAGCTTAAAGTCAGCAGGCGTGTGGCTCTTTGTTCTGAATCAGGTAAGAATGTTTTGTTGGTTTGATGCAAACTGTGTCCACTTAAGAACAGTTTCATTTCAGAAGGTTTTAATGTTGGAACTGTCTTCACTGGTTTGGGTGGAGATTACTTCTTTGTCTGCTTTGGATTAGTTTAATCTCTAACAATGCATCATGTTTTATTAGCTAAATGTGCTGGATATTTTTTATGTAAAACCTTAATCAGTAAAGTAGCAAATAACTATTGCTGTTCAATAAATGCAGTGGAGTAAAAAGTGTCACATTAAGTATAAAATATCATAAAAAATAAAGTACAAGTTCATCAGAATTGTGCACAACTTTACTTGGGTAAATGTAGTTTTCTGCACAGATAATTGCAGCTCTTCAAAAACTCAAACTTCAAGAGGCAGTGTTGAATAAAAAGTATCATAGGAGCCACGGTCACAATGACTTTGTGTTTGTGTCCTGGGACGATGAAACTTTCTGTCAGTGCAGAACAGGAGAATTTGAATAGTTTGATTTTAGTGTCTGAGAGAAAACACATACACACGCACACACACACACACACACAGTCTTTTGATTGGTCTCTGTGTTTAAGGTGGTTCAGATAAGATGATGATGACCCGTGTTGATTGCTGGTAGAATACACAGAAACATCAACAACACGTCTTGCTTTCGCACCAGGTCAAAGTGATTTTGAGCAACCAAACAACGAACAGTGTGGATTTTCCCAAAGATCAGTCTTGATTAAACAGCGTGTCTAAAACCAATGCAGCCGTGTGTCCAGTCACGTGTGCTTGACTTGCACAGAACTGTGACATGTTTGTGTCCTGGGTTTGGTCCAACACTCCTCTGCAGTCTGACACACTGAAGAACGATAACTACAAATCCAAGCAACTCATTTTCCTAAACTTGCCTTTTAATATTAATAATTTGTGTTGCTCCGCTTCAGCTTTTTAAAAGCCTTTGCTTCAGCTCCGTCTCTGAATAAATGACCTGTGGGCATTAATAGCGCCAGCCGAGCAGGCCTTTGTGCTATTACACCTGATAGTTAATGTTTTCTAAGGCTTTGAGGAAATTATGTGCAAACATGGGAACTGTAATTTTATTATCACTTGTAAAAGTAGCACAGTACGAACACTTCCAGCAGAGACGGCTCTGTGTTACCGGCAGTATGAAGGAAATAACAATTAAATCACTTCTGATATTTTAATATGTATTAAAAATTCACATTCACTATTAGTTGAGTTGATAAATTTTGACCTGCTAGATTATAATTTGCGAGCTTCATTTGTTCCCCGGAGAACTTAAAAAACAATTCACGGCTCGGTTTGTCCGATAAATCAGGCTGACTGATTAATCAGATCTAATTAGAACTCTTGAAATTAATCAGTACAATGAGTGACATTAATGAATTTCTGATTAGTTTCAACTTCAGAAGAAACACTGAACACTTTTGATTTAGTGAGAAGCAAAGATCAGTTTAATATAATAGTCTCACCTTTTATTTTTTATTATCAAACTACAGTGCTGACGTGTGAGGAAAACACTCATCCAGAGGAGTTCGACTTTTCACCAACATTACAAGTGATCAGGAATAATGATTATTCCAAAGACTCTTTTCTATACAACAGTCATGTAAAAACGCATTCTGACCTTTAACCCCTCACAGCCCAAGTCTCTGCTGCACTTCGCTCTCCCAGCTATTTAAATGCTAATCAATTCATTACTGCGAACATCATTATGCTCTCATTGCAGTTCACTATAAATCATGTCAATCCACGTAAACACCCCTGATAGAGAGGAGAGAGAGAGAGAGAGAGAGAGAGAGAGAGAGGATGACAGAGGAGAAGAGCAACATTAGTTTTTAAATGAGGTCCGATTGAATCCTCATTCTCAATTTCATAATGAAAGTTTTCCCAATCTACCCCCCTCCTCCCCCTCCTCCCCATCTCTTCTTCTACTCTATCTACCCTCTCTCTCTCTCTGAGTCAGTCGCTGCATGTAATGAGGAAGTGAGGTGTGTGCGCACACACACACACATTCCAGCACACACACGGTCCCAGAGGTGAACTGCTGATAACCAGTCGCACACACGGGAGCGCGGGAGAAATTAGCTCTCTGTTAATTCATTCCCATTGTCTAAATGCACGGTAATGTCTCGGATAGGGGGAGCAGTGTGTGTGTGTGTGTGTGTGTGTGTGTGTGTGTGTGTGTGTGTGGAGGAGTGAAACTTCAAAACCAACTGCAGTGTGCAGCAATATAGGAACAAACCGTGCATTACAGCTCCAGCTTAATTATTATGCTAATTGAGCCGCCCGCGGGGCCGACAGTGATGTAAGGCTCAGAAATAAATATATAAATGCACTTTCACACTGTTTCAGTCCATTTTGAAAGTATTAGTATTTTCAGTTTATTGGATTATTGTTTTCTTTTTTTCCCCCTTATTGCTCCGACAGCAGGGAGTTGAACAGGAAGAAGGAGATGAAACAGGCTTCAAGGTGGGATTTCAGCTCATGACTAAAGAGGGAATAATGTCTTTTTTTTTTGTCACAGTGAAAAATTGTGTTTTATTAATCTCGGCAGCTTTGAATATTTTGTTATCTACAACATAACACTCATTGTGGAAATCCCGCTTCTCACATCTGTCCTCCGTCAGTCTGCACTGAAAAGCCGTCGTCTGTGAATCGAACTTTCAGCTCACTTCTTTCTTAATTATCAAACAACACAAACAAATCGTTATGATCTAATTTTCTCAGACAAGCTGACGAGCAGATTATTGTAATTACTGAGGTCTTAAAAGAAACACTTTATCTTTTCCCAAACTCCTCTTTTGAATATATAAATACTTCTTCTAGTTACCAGACGTCCCAGTTCAAAACTTATCAGCTACAACTGATTCAAATGGAGATTTTTTTCATTTGCGATGCTGTGCTCTGTAAGTGGAACGTACTGGAGCAGTGTGGATGGAGAGATGAGAAGATTACGCTGCAGGAGATTTTTGAGAGAAGCATCATCTGGGCATTTTGACGCTGCTGTAAAAAAGTGTCACCACTGTAATATGGTAGCTGCAAATTGATCTTGTCTTTTTGGTTACTCAGCCTTTCTAGAGCTGGTGAAAAAGCTTCAACAGATGCATGACTGAAAGTGAGAGAAAAAAGTTTTGACATTCAGTTTGGATCTGTGTTATCTGTGATCTGTGCTTCACAGTTGTCACATTCCTACTTCTGTCTGCACAAAAGCTCTTTCTCCTCCTAATACTCCGTAATGTGACGTGTTTTGTTTAAAAGGCATCCACATGGTCACTTACATATACTGCATAGAACTGTGCCTATAGAAGTACAAATGGCAAACCTACTTTACTCAAGGTACCTCAGTGTACTTGTACAGTGTTACTACAACAGCGACAAGCTTTTGATGCCATGCACAATCATCAGATCATCAGAAAGGCTGTCGCAAAGGACACTGGCAAAACCCCTCCCTTAAAAACTCAAGGTCATCCAAAGGAAAAATTGCTGCGATGCAATGAAACACATCCTGTTGGTCAATCAAATATCAGCTACACCTCATTCCACGTCGACTATGTCGTAAAGTGAAAGCCAATTCTGTCAGTTTAGAGGCAGGAACACAACAGTTTCAACACATGCAGATTGTGTTAGAGTTATTATATAAAGTGTGTAATAGTGCTATTGAACTGTAATTTATTTTTCTATAACAAAGATCCACATGTGGGGACTTCTGCCATTTCTGCGTCATCTCAGGATGCATCCATCACACTGGCATCAGATACAGGTCACATTCAGAAATGTCAGTCAAAAAAATTGGATCTAAGCAAAAGGTGAAATTGAGTGGAGCTTTGTAGCCGCCCCCCACCCCCCACCATCCCCCCCGAGCCGTCGGGGCCAGCGGCTCCTTTGAATTCAGCTATAGCAGAGTCACATTTCAGCGTCTGGCTGCGCACGAGCTGCTGCCAATCATCCCGCTGTGGAGCAAAGCGAGGGAAAGGTGCATCGCCCCTGTGCTTTATGCAAATGAGACGGAGCCGGTTGTCAGCAATGCAGCAGCCAATGCCAATCAACAAACACAGCGTGTGTGTGTCCGTGTGTGGAGGTCTGTAGTGTGGCTGCATTCATATATATATATGATTAATGTATGTTTTGTGTTGTGTGCACATTGTTCGACCTACCAATGTTTTCATGTCAGCCTGGATGTATAATGTGTATATGCATTTGTTGACCATATCTAGGATGTGAGTCTGTGCTTCCATGTGTGTGTCTGACATGCACCATCAGTAATGACTGTTCCTGCACGTTTACACCGCTGCCTGTGCGTTCACTTGTTGGCTGCGTGCTATGTGTGAAAGCAGAACGTGTGTGTGAGCATTTACGTCGATACGCTCTGACAACGGCGGAGGATGCAGCCGAGGGGAAACGTCGATGCCGTCTGGCTTCGGACGGACCGGGGAGCCTTTACTGCATCCGCTCAGCTATTGTCAGAGGAGCAGACGGACACAGTGAAGTCTGTTAACACTTGTTTAACCAAGGAGAGCAAAACAGGCTGAAAACTATAGGGTGAAAAAAGGCGTCAGTAGATTAACTTTAAGTCCAGGTTCGTCTTTCTTTCTGTGCTGATAATCAAGATCTTTAACTGAGATTACTTAAATACCAAAACTGATAAGCATTCATTGTTTCTTCCAGGAATGTCCTGGAGGAAACTGACAACATCGCAAATCTGTGGAACATGATTTCTGCCATCACTGTTGGGTCTCTGCAAATAATATTATAGAGTCCTGCTCTGTGTGAAAAGTGCCCTGAGATAAATTCTGTTCGTCGCTATATAAATGAAATTGAATTGAATCTCTCCAGTGAATCCAAACTAATAAATCTAAAAAAGTCCATATGTCAAAATGTTTGCAGTACGATCAAATGAGCTGTTTTTCTATTGACAGAATATTATTGATCAGCCATGTAATGAGGACAAGATCAAGCTTCTTTCATAAAGTCCCGGTCGAACCAATCGTGGCTCCTGCTGCTGTTTCAGACGCTCTAATCAAATTGTAACGGCGGCGATCATGAAAGAACAGGCAGAAATGAAACAGTGCACGGAATCAGGTTTTTAGCCGAACAAAACGAGTTACATCCATTGAAAATCACGTCATGTCCCGTGTGGCTGTGTGCACAAATTCAGTCTTGTCTCTGCTGAGAGCATTTCATTTCCTGTTTCCATGCTTGTTAGAGCAGTTGTTTCAAAGCCTGCAGTGTTTTTCACCTTCAGCTCGGTTCAGTTGGCCTCATGACAACAGCGGCAAGCGTTCCCTCTTGGATCCAGACCAAAACAATTAGACAAAGAGTTTGACAGGGTTCATTTTGACTGACAGCAAGCTCCAGCTGCATAATGTGCATATTGTGCATAACAGGTCTGTGTATCTTCATCTCAGAATGAAGTCTATTTGCAGCCAAGTCCTCTGTGAAGTTTGCAGCAAAAACACACAACTGGGAATTCAAGATCATCCAGTAACTAAAATTCAACTATCTACAGCAGACTTCTTTTGGGATCATCATATTCCTGCACGAGACGCTCTGCTCATCAAGACACGAGCAGCAACACTGGTGAACAGATGTTCCAGCCTCGGCCCCGGCTCAACCCACCGGCCCCCACCAACCGGCCCCCGCCGGCCCCGGAGAACAAACCCAGACAGATGATGAGGAGCGGTGGTGCAACTATGTGAGCAACTTTTCAAACACAGACTCTGAGACCAACACACCCACAGCAGCAGCACGGACTCCCGACTTTAAAAAGTTAATTCTGTTTTCGGGGGTTGATCTTTTTTGCCATCAATGTTGATTTTAAGTAAATTTTAAGGACTTAGTTTTACATCAATGTCGTTTTCTAATCTAAGCACACAATTAAAATAGGTTTTTCTTCCTGCACTGGAAATTAGAAGTCAAATTAAAGGCTCGCTCGCAGCATCACTCAGGAATTTAACAATCTAGATTTCTGCAACAGGCTTCTCTTTCAGTATCTGGATGTGATGTGTGATGTTTGACCTTGTTAAAACAACAGAAGGTGAATGCTGATGGTTATGTTCCCTCATGTAGGATCAAGAATGGTCACAATAAAACTAAAACAACACTGCGTATGCAGCAAAGCTTAAATATCCCTTTAGGCACAGAGAGTCAAGTGCTAATGATTCTATATGCTCATGGTTTCATCGAGCACCAACAGTGGAGCAGATGATGAAACATATGGGCCTGAGACAGAGGCCCAGAAGGGACAATTCACACTAAAATGCAATCTGCATATATAAACAGGTTCCTGGAAAAAAAGACTGCAACTTAATCCTCCAGATTAATCATTCGTGTTAATATGCCTTAAGGGTCGTCCTGCAAAGCCGACACGTTGAGCGGAGGAAAAAAGTTCCTCCCTACATATAAGCTTTGAATAAATCACTGTCCAAACATCAAATGTATTAATGAACCTGGAATCCTGGCATGCAAAGCCCTTAATTTGGATCTCTTTACAGTAAACTGTACAGCTAATGCTTAAAAAATGAACTGGAATTGATCGCTGCAAAAACTGAATGTCGTCATCTTCACGTAACGTCTCTTCTGTCTCTCTCGATCGTTCTCTCTCTCCTGATATAGAAGACGATCTATTAGGAAATGAACTATTAGGCTCAGTTCAATGTGCCTTATTAAGAACAGAGGCCACCAGAACACATAGCATCAAGTGACAAAAGCAGGAACAAGAACATCACATACTCTGGATAAAAGTCAAGAACGACCTCCGACCTCCCGTCTCACAGATGACAACAGTGACACGAAAAGCAACCGGGTTCCCTGTGAGAACACACAAACCGGTTCAGCGGTGACACTTCTGGCAGATAGTGACAAACTGCCTCGGCTTTCTATCGACTAAACTGTCCTGGCTGACAGGAAGAGCTTATGAAGAATGTGGTCGCAGTATGAGATGACCACCATCGACAATAACAAGAGAGAGACGCTTTGTTATAAAACGATCGCTGCATAAAGTGAAGTTCTCCTGAAAGACGAACACTTGATGATGAACTCAAAACTGAACTGAGCTCTTTACCAGAAAACTTAATGGAAAATGAGGCATTCTCACTGAAGTGAGGAGTAAGTTAGTGCAATGCATTGTGGTACAAATATGATGATATTCTCTATGGAATAAATTTAGTCTCTGAAATATTAACAGGAGATCAACATTTGAGCTGGATTTCAAACTTTCACATTTTTCCACAGCATCTGAAAAGTGAAAGTTGGCATCAAATGTCTGGTCAGATTATTTTTTTCTTTGCAAATTTTACAATTTTTAGATATAATCTAATATTCTTGTGCAGCTTTTTGCGTCATTTTGCACCGGAGAACTTTGGCTTCTAAAATTAAATGAATAACAGATTTTGCAGGAAAATGTTCTTGAGATGAAGATATAGATTATTATCTTTACGAAACGCAGCTATCAAATCTGCATCGATACCAATTGTTGGGTTCTTACATATAAATATATTTTTTTCTTTGCGTCACTATTGTTGCCATCCAACCATTAATATGTTAATCTAACGAGATAAAGAACTATTCAATCTTGTTTAAATCGTCCTCGCTGCAGGATTCTTCACCCCTGATGAAACGAAGAATGATGTCTCCATGAGTTGAGAGCCTCAACGTGTCATTTATAAGCTTAAGTGTGAACTGTGGACGCGCTTTATTTGACGGGGACTTTAATCACAACATATGGGCTCTGTGGTTGTGTTAAAGTGCTACTAAATTGCCCAGGCATGTGATTTGAAAGAGGATGGTAATAAAAAATACGCATTAGCAGGAACAAAACAGGCTGATCGCTGGTTCTTAATTAGCTGTGTGAGACCGAGCGTGTCTGAGTGTGTGTGTGTGTGTGTGTGTGTTTTGTAAGAGAGAGAGAGTATGAAGGTGGCCTCTCTCCTCACTCTAACTTTTATGAGGGGTCATTCATGCCACTTCTTGATGTTTGCATTTATCTCTCTTTCACACACTCACACTTTCACACACGCTGCTGATGCGACTGTTTCGTCTTTCATCAACACAAACAGACACATATATGCTGCTGGCATCTGTGTTGTCATTAACTTGCATGGCGACATACACACACACACACACACACACACACACACACAGAGTCATGCATCACATTGGATTACATTCATTTCTCTAACCCTAACTTTAACTCAAGTCTTCACCCTAAAATTTAATCACACACATTTTGGGGATTTGGGTTTTGTCCCCACAGGGAAGACGAGTCTCCACAATGTGACCGTGTAAACAGATTTATGTCCCCACAACACGAGCAATACATGGGGCGCACACACACACACACACACACACACACACACACACACACAAACAGTTGCATCATTTTCTGCCTTGTCTGTGTTTAAAAGGTTTCCTTCAAAATTGAGATATCCAGCAGCTGAATTCTGCCGCTCTGACTCTGACAAAACGATTTGTGACATCAAAGTAAAACTCTCAGAGGATCCTTAATGAAGTTTTTACTCTTATTTTCTCCACTTTTCTTTGAGAAATTATATCAAGGGAAAACTGGCTGCGGATGCTTTCTTGTGTGTTTTTTTTTTTTTGTCTTCCTTCCACCATCTGGTTGCACATTCGCACAGCGCTGACACCTGGGAGCTGACTGGTGCTGCCGCAGTCTCCTCCTGTCGGCCGCCGATCGGCTCCACCGGAGCGTTTGGGCCGTTACGTTAAGTAACCGCAGATGTGAAGTTCAGTTCAACAAATGTTTTCTCAGGGGCAGAGCTACCCGGCAGGTTGAAAGTGTTTTATATATTTCGAGCTGAACTTTAGTGGCCGGAGCCAAAGTGCTACAGTTTTTCCAATTCCAAAACACAATGGTGCCATTTACACAACCTATTATGTTTTATGTGAACCAACAGGGGAGTCTCAGATTCTGTTGGTGCAGGTGGATGTAAAAACCTGCTGCACTGGTCACTTTATTATTTTCCAGTACTGGCAACTGATGCATTCTGACTGATATAACTTGACTTGTTAGGTGGAACCATGTTCATTTCCTGATCAGTCATACCTAAATTAGACAAGACACTTTGGCTTTCATTAACAGGTGCAACCCATAACATCTATAATGGCAGGATATCCAAATGTCATGTACTGGGATGCAAGCAATAGAGTAAGTAAATGGCCAGTAAATGGAACAGTTATCATTGTTGTTAGTTACATTAAAAACGAGAAAGATGCATGAAGTGAATGTAGTACAGCATTTTTGCTTCATCAGGAATATATTCCCGTTGTCAGGCCACTGCGTTGTTGGGACAGTGTTTCAGTAAATGCTGTGCAGTTCCTACTATGCCAAGTCAAAAACAGTTGAACTCTTTGGAAATGCAGTATGAGTTGACCTTTCCTCCACATCCAGCCTTTATCAGAGAGTCTGCATCTCGACTGTGCTCCCCAAATCAGCGATGCTATGAGAGCGGTAAGAGTGAACCGACACAGTGTCAATAAGTTGAAAGATGCCGTAAAGCTCTGAAGAGCTGAGGGAAACTGCAGGGCGAGTTATAATTCTCTCTGTGGGTCGAGCTACTCCTTCACATACAAGACATCATCTGAACTATTGTTGATATGAATATTAGTAGTGAACATATTCTTGTGTCTTGCTCACACAAATGGCATCTACAGAAGAAAAAGGCACCACTTCCTTCACTTGTTGCTCCGTCTGAAAGTCTCCTCGTTCTCTGATCCACGGTTTTATTCCTCCTCCTTCAGTCCTCGTCTCATGTTTCCCGTCGGACTCTTTCCTTCTACCCGTTGTCCTCCTGTTGATCCGCCTCTCCGTCTCGGCCTCTCTCCTTTTCCCGTGTTCTCGTCTGCAAGCCAAGCCCTGATTTATTCCTAAAGTGCTTTTATCAAACAGGTTTGTCAGAAAGTGCTTTGCGGAGATCAGAGAACAACAAATACAGATAAATAAAAAAAAAAGCTAAAGATAAAAGCAAGAGAAAGTAAGAGCGCATCAGAAATAACACGATAAGAGCAGTTAGATCCTCCTCTCCTCTTCCCTGTGTGTGTGTGTGTATGTGTGTCTTGTCTTTCCCACTCTTCTCTCTTCATCATCCTCGTGAGAGCCGATAATGTCATAAGTGCCACATAATGTAAAGCCTGTGCCAATGTAATAAAATGTGTCTCTAAATATTGTTGAAAATGCAGCTCGGCTCTTTGACTCAGTGAACTGCTCAGAACACAAACAGATTCCATGTAATAGCCTCAAAGTGAAATAAATTCCTCGTGTATAGAATGAAAACACTAAAATTCCCATTAGGCTCATTGCACACCAGAAAACAAACGAGTTGAATGCACGACAAGATAAAGAGACAACTGTACTCATATCTCCAGCTATTGGAGCAAAAAATGTTTGTCGGAACAAGATGAATATTTTTTTTTCTATCTCATTCTGGTTCGACAAGGAAAAATGTGAACATCGTGCAAATAGTTTTCTAATTACTGTTATTTTTGTTACAGTGTCACATTTCACCGTCCGTACTTTTCCCCTATTTTCTTACTTGAGTATTTTATTTAATTTGGCTGTTTTGCGAGCTGATGTAAGTTTCCCCTGTGGGAGATCAATAAAGCTGATCTTATCTTATCTATTGCCACAATTTGTGATAATATAAAAAAGTAATTATTGAGTTGATGCTCTTTCTGTCTGGTGGCAACTAAACCAAAAATCATCACAGGACTGTTCCCGGGGGAAAACTCAATCATCACAAAAGGAATGACTGTAAAATTACTGAATGATTAAAAACAGTCTGTGCATCGCAAACAACAACATGACTTTGCCTTTAAGTATTTATCAGTATTTGAGCGATGAGGTTCAATAAAGTTGCTGCATCATTTCATGCTGCCGACGTGCAAAGCGTGAGCATGAAGTCGCCTTGCTGAACCAGAGGAGGGCTGTAATGTGCACACTCAATGAGCCTGGATGCAGAAAGCTTGAAGCCATTTTTAGCGTTTGCATCCACGGTACAGCTGTTTTAATACTCGGGCCATTCTGGTTCATCTCTGACTCAGCTTGTGCAGCTCGGCTCGGCGTTATCAGCCTCCGATCACCCGTCCCTCTGAGCTATACTTTGTCAGTCTCGGCTCTACTTATAGCACATTCATGTCGTGTAGTTACCAATTAGAAGTAAATACCAAGACATTAGGCTCAGCTGCACTTTGCAAACATGTTAATATCAGCATAGAGAAGGAGGCTCTTCCCTCTCTGCTCATGTCAGGACCCCGGCTTCTCTCCTCCCTCTCTGCCTCCTTTGGCCTTTTCCTGTTTCTCTTTCCTGCTCATCAGGGCGACAGTGTGTGTGACATATCCCGTCACAGTATGGTGGTTATCCCTTGCTTCCATCCTCTCTCTCTCTCTCTCTCTCTCTCTCCCTATCTGTCTCTCTCTCTCTCTATCTGTCTCTCTCTCTCTCTCTCTCTCTCAGTCACGCTGTTGTTTGTTAGTGTCATCGCAGATTAAAATATAGAGGCCACCATGAGTGTGTGGGCCTCTGTGTGTGTGTGTGTGTGTGTGTGTGTGTGTGTGGGCCTGTATTTGGGTTTTTGTGTATACTTGGATCTACTTGGTTATTGATTGAACATGTGGACTTGTATTACTCATGTTGTGGGGATATACATCAGTAGTACAGTACAGCAGTGGTGAGAGTAAGTCTCCAGGAAATGAATATAAGTAAATGTAATTTCTTCTGAAGTGATGAAAACATGACTCTGTGTGTGTGTGTGTGTGTGTGTGTGTGTGTGTGCGCGTGTGTGCATGTCCTCCCTGCAGCTGTGTACTCATGCATGGCTGCCACTGGAAGCTGCCTGCTGCTGCTGTTGAAGGCTGCTGTCCGTTGCTATTCAGGACAAACACACAAATTAACAAACACACACAACAATCTTGTATTTTCATTCTGGAGACCTCAGATCAATCATTTTGTCTGATGCCAGGAAATCAGTTTGTTGGTAACCTATGTTTACTATCCGGAGAGGAGCGGTCGTGTCTTTGCTGCTTTGTGCTGTAAAGTATCAGTAAGACTTTCTGCCAAAGAGTCAGAGTTCCTAACCAAAGTCTCTGTGTCGGTCTTAAGAAGCGAGGAAACCGCTGAGACCTTTAACTTCTAATAATCTGTCTTATTTTAAAGTTGTATTTTGTGAACCATTAAAATGTATTCAGAAAGCCAAGACGGACAAACAGCTGATCATCAACTGACTAAAATAAACTTGCCAGGTGTCAGATAATATGAACAACAGCAAAAGTTCCTTGAAACTAAAAAGCACCAAACAACAAAAATGTGACCAAACAACCAACGTCAACGAACAACCAACGCTGGCAAAAGTTGCTCATATTAAAAAAATTCACTATGAGGAAAAAGTCATGACCTTTGTGTTCTCAGCTCACTGAGACTGTTTGTGGCTCCAACAAACTTTTTCTTATGCTGGATGTAAACATATTTTCATGTTTCACTGAATGACCAGTGACGTTGTTTTTCATTATTAGCCTCCACCCAGAAACCCACAAGCTTCACCTTGAACAATATGCTCTGCAGAAAGAGCAGTGACACACACACACACACACACACACACACACAGAGTCCACTTGCCTTTTCCACCCTGTGTCCACATGACGCAGCTGATGACAACATCTTGTGTAAATGTTTGTGGGTTAAGACTTGGATTTAGGGCACGAGTTAGAATTAGGTTAAGGTTAAGTGTTTGTGTGTGTGTGTCACATTGTTTTCTTGTGGTCAGTTCGTCTAAATCTTTGCAGTAAAGTGATTCCGTCTGTTTCGTCCTGTGTGTTTGTGAGTCACAGATAGTCGTGTGCGACCTCTGAGTGTTCAGTCCTTGTGGATTTCCATTAGCTCTGCATTTCATTACTGAGTAACAGGGAAACTTCGGCCATCAATATCAACCTCATTAACTAAATAAAGAAACCTGAAAATAAGGGGGACTCTGGAACTGTGTGCTTCTGTAGCTCTATAATAGCACATTACTCACGGACTGCAAAAGCACATCAGAGCATTGAGCGTTACTGCAGCGCTGCGACGCTGAATTCATGACCGACTCAGACCAAGAAAGAACAGATGGAATAAGGAATAAGTCTCCATCTGGATTTAGAAGTAACAAATGTGTAACTTGTAGCTAAAACTTATGAATACTTCCTGAGTAATCTTTGCTCTAAAGAAAAGTGGTGAGAAGCTTTTTTTTTTTTTTTCCCAGAATTGACTTTTGAGATTTTGCAAAACTCAACACAATTTTAGCTCAGTACAAGAACAAAATACTGTAGTACAGATACAGAGGATACAGACGTGTAATGTTTTGGGGGTTTTCTCATAGAAAGAAAATTCCAGTTGATGTTAGGAGAGAGAGAGAAAAGAGATGAAGAGATGTAAATTATTTGAGTCTATGATGTAGTTTATTGATCTGTTCTAAAAGAGACTGGAAAATAGAAAAGACCGAAAAATAGACTAAAAAGATGAGAGGAAGGTTGGGGGTAAAGAATCTCGTTTTATCGACGCCTTCTTTGAAAAGGGACCATCAAATGCATGCAGACATGCTCTCTCTCTCTCTCTCTCTCTCTCACACACACACACACACACACACACACACACACACTCCTGCAAGCTCTCCGTCACCTATTGTCTGATAAATGGCAGCAGGGGAATTTAATGATAATTGAGGTCGTTTCATCGGAAATCACACCATGACTCCACATATCACAATGGGCTGGTACTACACACACACACACACACACACACAGTCATCTTTATAAGCTATCTCAACAAAGCATCCACATGCTGCTCTGCTATTTCTCTAACAAACTTCTCTTTGTTGTCCTATTCCACATCAAAATGACTTAAATGCCCTTAAAACCTCTACACAGGCACATGTAGCAAAACTAAACACACAATACAATTTCATTGCCAGCTGCTCACACACACACACAAAGAAAAAAATGATAAATTATCAACTGGATTTTTGCAGAATTTAAAATTTCATCAGATCCACAACAACAGTCGAGTGAAAAGTTTAATCTCAACATGATAAACGACAGAAATATGAAATGGAAGTAATGTGTCAAGAGGAAAATTTTTGCTGAGGAACAATTTATTTTGTAGCTTTTTAAAGGTTTCTTCATTTCTCTTTATTGTTCCTACATTGAATTAATATTTGCAATCTTACGTTGCATGTTTTTTCTATGATATATGAATTGTGGTATGATACTGTTCATGCAATGTGTTATTCATGTACACATCAACAATCAAAAGTGAACCTGTGTGTCCCAGATGTGCTATTTACATGTCATCTACCATTTCTAACAAACGCATGCTTCATCTGTGCGGTGGAAGATCAACAGGCCTCAAACTCAAGCAACAGACAGACGTGTCTACATGCTGGCAGACGGATCCGGAGCGTGTGTTCGCTTGTGTATATAAGTGTGCACGCAAAAGCTGACTCACGTAGCCGAACGCCTCGAACATCCAGGCGACATCATCAGTGACAGTAGCAGCATCGTGTGCATGTTGAACAGGCAGCTGATGGACAGACTCTGCACACGTTGAGTTTATCAAACCATCAAATACCTGCAACACTAATGAGATTCCCATCAGCTCCAATCACTTTATGTTTAGTGCTAATTAGCAAATGGCAACATGCTAACAGGTTAAGGATACGGTGACCGCGTTAAACATCACCTGCTGAACTTTGTGAGCTTTGTCAGGTCAAAGCAGCCTCACACACGGCTGCAGGCTCGTCTTTGTCTTTTTTTTATATCCGTTGCTCCTCACAGGACGAATGGTCCCATCAGAACGAGTCTCTCAGACGGAGGCAGGGCTATAAAACACGAGGCCCCTTTTCTTGTGTTTACAGCTCTCTCATTCCTGGGACAGACTCATGATTCAGATAAGGTGTCTCCAATAGAGAGATCGAGGCAGATAGATACAGAAAAAAGCATCTTCTTTTTCTCCGGAGATAAACTGCATCGACGTCCTCACGACAGACGGATTCCTGCTGTAAAATGAGCAAAGACTTCTGGTTTTGACCCACAATCCTCAGCAGGTCGGACCCGGTCTGACAGTAAGACTTTGCTGATATGAGTTTTTGGAGACTGATACTGAAACTGTTTGGATTGAAGTTGACAATTGCTGATATAATCTTTCATTTTTAAGACCAAAACGCGACAGAAATCCCAAATATTCACCGCTTCACCTGACAAGTTTTAGATCCGAAAACCTCTAAAATCTTAATGAAACGCTAAACACACACTGTTCAGAATGAAGAGAGAACTCACGAAAATCACAAGAGGTTTATCATCTAACAATCTTGAACCCTTCAAAGAGAGAGCGATGAACAAAATCTGCACTTAGATGAGAGACGTAAGATACCACTCTTCAAATAAAATGCAAATACAGACTCCGGATTCTAATGATTAAATAAAGAGGACAAGGTGAGATGTGTGATTTTTGCCTCCCTTGGAATGAAAAATCAAATCCCTGGCAAAGTTTTCTGTTTGATTGTATTTGCACATGGGAAGGAAGCAGAGGAGAAGAAAATAAATGCAAACTGTGCAGGTAGAGCAAACAGACTCTGAGGGGCTTATTAAAATTCTCACCTCAAAAGAGAAAGTATGACTCAAACGATGAAACGAAGAAAGACATGATGTTCGGTCCAAATCACAGAACAGGCTGGTTCCTGGTTGATATTTCTTCTATAAGGTTGTGAAACCAGCGTGTGTGTCACATGGCGTCGTTCTGGACAATATAGCTGCCAATATCGATCTATGATCCCGGTACCTTCTGTTCATTGGATCTCCTACTCATATTCCCACAAAGAGAAAATGATTTTCAGAAACAGATCCTGAAAATAATTATTTTAATGTTTGCCTCAGAACAAAAGGTACAACTATATCTCATCATCAAATATATGCAAAATAAGATTTAACCTTATTCCTTTAAAATGTAGTGACCCACTGTTCTGCACTGTTTTAGACAAAAACTTGCTTGTGAACATCATTTTGCACAAATCAGGTCATGTTTTCACCTCGACCTCCAGCTGACCAGAGGATCTTGAATAGCCATGACCTAAAAACAGAAATAACACTGAAGAACGTTTTCTGTCTGTAACACGCTTTCAGAGAGCGAAATGAAAAGCGAGGTGGAGGGCGAGGATTCTGAAATCATCCCCCACACTGAACAACGTCACTGGTGGACAGAAACGGCACCTTTCATACATCCAACAACTGCTAATGTTCATTCATTCAAGTGTAGAAAAAAAGGATTTGGAAGTCAAATCACTTTTGAACGTCATCATGCTGCTGCAAATTAGTTTGACAGAGGTAAATGGAGAAAACAGCTGGAGCAGATTAGACTGAATGATAGGTGATTTTAAGTTTAATTTAACGTTCCTGTACTCAGTGTAATTCAGTGATTTCCTCAAAAATCCACCGGTTTCAGCTACATTTCAGAAGCTGACTGGCGAGAACCAAACCCGTGTAATTATTTGATCACGCCTCGGTCACAGCGGAGCAGCTTTGATTGATTTCAAAGGGAACTGTCGCTGCCGTGGCTGATAGCTGCAGTGGAGACTGGTGGTAAGTCGCTGTGGATAAAAGCTGTAGCTAAAATGACTGTAATGTAAAAAAGTGGCCAGGTTCGGGCGGAGGTGACCACCTCCTCTCAGCTCAAGTCCGATCTCCTGCTGTTCTGGGCCTTTGAAGTGCGGATGACATGGGTTTGGATGCTGTTTATCCGACACACTAGGACATTATTCTCTCTCTCTCTCACTCCTTCCTCTGCTCTTCTCCACCTCCTTTTTCTCCCTTTAAAGCCTTTCTACTCTCGGCCTCTTGAAATCTGTTTCCTTTCCTCACTCCTGCAAGAGTGATGCTCCCTTTCCTTACCTCCTCCATTCCTCCCTCTTTCCTAACTCCCTTTTTTCCCTCCTGACTAAAGTGCTGCACCTTAAAGTTTAGCATGAGCTCAGTTTATTCAGGTCCAGATCAGGTCCAGGTTAGATCCAGATCAGGACCAGGTCAGATCCAGATCAGATCCAGATCAGGTCCAGGTCAGGTCCAGATCAGGTCCAGGTCCAGATCAGATCCAGATCAGGTCCAGGTCAGATCCAGATCAGGTCCAGATCAGGTCCAGGTCAGATCCAGATCAAGTCCAGATCAGGTCCAGATCAGGTCCAGATCAGGTCCAGGTCAGATCCAGATCAGGTCCAGATCAGGTCCAGATCAGGTCCAGGTCAGATCCAGATCAGGTCCAGATCAGGTCCAGATCAAGTCCAGGTCAGATCCAGGTCAGGTCATCATCTACAGCAGTGCCTATCCATCCACCCTGACCTGCTCTCTGAGGTTTTCCATCGTGCTCTCAGATATCATGCTGCTTCCTGCTTTGCATAAACACGTTTCAAAACGTTTAAATCAACGACCCATGTAATCATTATTTTAAAGAGCAATCAACTGGTTAACAATTGTGAGTCTGCCTTGATGAAATGGGTTCAAATTAGACTTTACCACACTTGAGAGAATATGTCGGCAGCTGAGAGAAAAATAGTCTTATATGATTACAGACACGGTAATTCAGCGCTCAGAACAACAATAGGAAATAACGACCTCGCTGCAAGAAAAGGTGCAACCTCCTATTCATTTCAATGAGACCGGTGCGACTTACACAACATGGAGCCGAAAGAAAGGAAAAGAAACAACTTTTGCCACATTAGACACAAGCAAACTTCACAACACAGCTCCTGTGACAAAGATGCCAAAGTTCAACTTCTTTTTCAAGTTCAAGTAGAAACATCACTTCCCTGTTTGTCTTTTTTCCAAATTCACTATCAGTATCCAATTCTCTCTCTCTCTCATTCATTCGCTTCATCGAATCGACGTCACTTGAGCAGCATCATCCAAGTTTCCAGATATAATTGGCTTCATAGAGAGAAAGACCAAGAAGAAAAAAAAAAAAACACACTAATCTCTATTTCTGTCTGAGTGTCTATGGTTCAGTAGACAGGTAAGCTGCCACAGTGACGGGAGACAGAGAGCTGAACTGGAACAGACACACACACACACACACACACACACACACACACACAGACAAACAAACATGCGGCCTGCCCACTGGCACAAATGAACACTCGCTCACACATGAACAAGCAAACGCAGGCGGTTACAAACACAGACACGGACACCGTCTTCCACTTCACTGTGTCACACACACACACACACACACACACACACACACACACACACGCGTCTACTACAAGGCTCGACAGCAGTCTGACGTCTCAGTGTCAGTGAAATCAAAGCAGCCCAACAGGCCAGGAGAAACTCCCATCAGTCGGGTATTAATTGCTCAGATATGTGTTCAATTATAAAATCAGAATCAGTTATGATTCAGAACGCCGCCCGACTCTGTCACAGCTCCCCGATGCAAATCTGCAGCGTGTGTGTCAGCGCCCAGTGTGGAGCTGTCAGTGTGTCTCACCAACAAATTACTGTTTTGGTAAATCGAGTCGTTGTGATTCTGATATTTAAAGCTCCATTATGAGACGTCTGCAGAACAACGGAGAAAAAGTCTGAAGAAGCTAACAGCACCGCAAGGCTTTATGCTAAACGATGACAGTACAATAAACTGAGACAAAGAGAGGAAAAGCCTCTGAGGTCAAATGTATTAGTATTTTCAAAGTGCTGAAAAATTACAAATAAATTGTCTTGGATTTTTTTTCACGTCTCTTTATATCTTTATTCTCAGTCTGTTCATGCACTTTTTTTTCTATCATAATAGAGAAATAATATTCTTCTCTAATCACAGTAATATTGATTATAAAGTTAGAGCTTGTGCTATTTCCAAGGTTGGAACCACAAAAACCACAGGTTTGATCTCCACAGTGTCCACAAATGCTCATCTGTCCTCTGTGTCCTTGAGCAACACACTGAACCTGCTCGCTGTTTGTTTGAACCGAGCATCAGCTAAAACATCAAATGCAAAAGATAGAAAATAGTTGGTGCGACCTGTTGGGAGATTTTTTTTCTCAGTGGTTCAAAAATCCACTCAAGTCGCCCTTTAAAGATTTTAATGTGAAGATGTTCGGGGCTGAGGTTCGGGGGTATTTTGTCCTCTGTGTGTTGAAGCCAGTGGAAATGACAGAGAAATGATCTTTTAGAGGAAGATGTGAGGTGTGGAGAGAAGAGCTGACAGGGCGATGACAGGCCAGAGCTGGCAGCTGTGGGCACGTTCACACACACATGCACGCACACACACACACACACACACACACACACACGCACATACACACACACTCGCTCTCTCTCTCTCTTAAAGACAAATTCATCACATCACACAGTCCAACACGACCCATCAGGTGTGAACATCCGTCTGCTCCCTCTTCTTCTTGGAGACACAGCCGGGTGTGTGAGCATGAAAATTGGCGTGTGGGTGAAGTGTGAAGATCAGTATTACAACTATTTTCACATTGTAGAATTAAACAGATGGATCAGAGTGTAGCAACACAGGTTTAAACGAGGAAGCAAAAACACAAACCTCAGCCAAGAGTCTTTTTTATAAATACAAGAATGAATGTACATCAATATTGACCAACAATCATGGGATATGAATGACTTTTTAATTTAAGTAACTGCAGTATTTCATGAAAAAACATGTGGAAATGTTCAAAAATGGCTGTTTGATTGAGTCTCAGGTTCATACGAGCAGATTAAACGTGTATTAAACGTACATTCAGCTGATCCATGTTGACACGTGCATCTTTAAAAGGCGTCACAATGGCAGACATACAAAAAGGTGGTGCATTCAAAAATACCCTAAATTGTAACACCTTCATCCGTTCACTCAATGTTAGTGAAGCCTGTCTTTAGATATCCTGCTGACTAACAGACAGACAAGCCAACAAACAGGACTGAAAACACGACCGCCCTGCAGTTAAATACAGATTCCATATTTTGAATTGTAACAACACTAATCTTCAAGTTCAGATAAAGAAAGCAACTTAAACCAGTGAAAGTGTTGCAGCAAAGGTTAAAGCTTAGTTTAAATAACTTGGGTCTGGAGTTCATCATGGTTCAACATACAAACTTGAACCTTGGTCATCAGAGTTAAATTGTTCACATGATTCCCTCCTCTCCTATTGAGCATCGCTGGCTTCATGTAAACACGAAGATGGTGAGATAATGTGTGAATTTGCCCACATTTTGAACTCCCACTGAGATCACAATCGAGCCCAGCAGACGAGGCTGCTGCCTCTAGGGGGAGCGAAGAAAACAGCTTCTCTCTCTTCTTACTCTGCTTGTAAATCACACGCCAAGCCGTGCAGAACAACTACAGCTGGAAGATAATATCAGGCCTTAAGCAGATAAGGCACCCACACACAGTAATATACGTGCTATCAGCGCCGCGCGCACACTTGGATGCACTATCAAATGTAAAGGGATCAGAGGGGTGTGTGGAGTTCAGGGCGAGGTCGGCTGCAGCTCATGAGCTGAGCTTACAGGAGAGAGCATCTATTTAAATGAAGGTGGAGGTGACGCCTCGAACAGCTGTCAGGAATCTCTGGTAATGGATGCATGTTGTTACTCTTAGTGGTGACGGATGAAAACATCAGATCTGTGTGGAGCAATGAGGAGACTGGAACCTTCCTCAAATGGAGACATGAAACAATCATTTACATCTTGTTTTCCACGTTTTTTCATTGTTTCAGGTTTGACTGGTGCTTTATTAACGACATCATCTTCTTCTTCATCGTCTTCTTCTGCAACGGTTTAATGGCCAATCAACTCCTTATACAAGAACAATTCCAAAAAAGTTTGGACGCTGTGTTTGCTAAAACCAGATTTTGATGGTTTGCAAATCATTTAAACTCTATATTTAATAGAAAATAGTGCAAAGACGACATGTCAAATGTTGAAACTGAAATTTTTATTGTTCTATGAAAAATATATGCTTATTTTAAATTTGATGCCAGCAACACATTTCAAAAAAGTTTGGACAGGGACAAGTTGTGTAATGTTAAAAAAGCACCTGAAGGAAAATCTGCCAACTAACAGGTGAGTAACATGACTGGGTTTATAAAGAGCATCAGAGAGGCTGAGTCTGTCAGAAGTAAAGATGGGAAGAGGTTCACGTCTGTGAGAAACCAGTCCAACAATCTCAGAATAAAGGGTAAACTTTTGATTTCATCATCCACAATTTTTTTCAGTTTTAGCATCTGATGTGTTGCCTTTGCACTATTTCCAATTAAATATAAGGTTTAAATGATTTGCAAACCATCAAATGTTGTTTTTATTAACATCTTACACAGCGTCCCAACTTTTTTTGGAATGAAGGTTGCATTTGCATCACAGTAGTGGATGAAAATTGCAAATGAATTATTTTCATTTTCACTTGCAGCTTTTCTGTAAATTGGATATTTGAATGAGAACTTGACTATTGATTATTGGTAGGAGACTGGGTGCAAACTACAGCCTCCTGGGTCAAAGTCACCCCGACCTCCTCCTAGGTCTCACAGTGCTCTGATAGCAGAGAGAATGAAGTCAGTCTTCACACGACACCACGAGACGTTGCTTGTCAGAAAAACATATGGTTGTTATTAGTGTTTGCTAAATGGACTAATGCCATATTTCCTTCTGGTGAGGACAGTCGCTGTTGGCGATGCTGCAAATCAGCGAGGACGTCTTTATGGAAGTATTGAATCTACCGACATTCTGCATCAATGTGATAAATGATGCAGTTAATTATTTAATTAACTGGATCAGCCAAAAGCAGACTCCCATCTGGTTATTTTATGTATTCCTCTGCACTGGATTTTCACAATAAGTACATTTATCATGATAAAAGATTGCATATAATAAAGATGTAATCTACATTGCCCACTTCAGGTTGGAAACGCATTACTTCATAGACAAAAAAAGAGGAATAATGTTCTGTTCTCCTCGAGAAAACAGAGATAAAACTGGCAGTTTAGTGACGACAGATGGTGCAAGAAATAAAAAGCAGATGTAAAAATCACTTCCTGTTAATCCTCCCCAGAAAAGGCTTCACTGGAAATGTCACCCTGATTTGGTAAAACACTGACTAACAATGCAGTTTGTTTAACGCAGACGTGCTTCCAGTCATCTCAACCAAACCATCAGTCTTTATTTGGCAATCACACTCTGTAATTTACTGTGTAATGAACTGAGTGCGTTCTCACATCCCATTTGCAACTGGTTGATACGTAAGTAGGTAAACGTCGTTATAAGGTTCTTATAACATGTCACAAATCCCACAAACCATGAAACGAAACTAGCAATTATGTTGTGCAAATGCTGGTTTGCAGATTGATCGGTCAGAAAATGTCGGCCACCTGCACATCCACTGTTGCACTAAAAATAAAGAAATAAATAACACACACACACACAAACACACACACACACACACACACACACACAACCACATTTCACATTCAACGCTGTGGAAATTATTAGTTTGGCAGCTTGAATGAGAAACGACGAGATGCGGTGGGACGTGAAGTGTGTGTGTGTGTGTGTGTGTGTGTGTGTAGTGAAGTGCATGTACAGTATGTGTTACTCCTTTTCATAGCCCACGATCAGTTTAGACTATAATTGACTTATAAGCTGCGCGTGGGTGAGCAATTAACTGAAACCTAATTAAGGAACTGCCTGAAATCTGCATAAGCAGTTAAGCCAACAACATCCAGCATCAACAATGGAGCCTCCTATTATAGACTTTGAATAAACAAATATTCTGACATTTGAATAAATGAGTTCTTTGATCAACCTGCTGTTGACAAACTGCATTATGAGAAGTTTTAGCTCCACGTGTGCGATATGTCGTTTTTTTCTTATGTATGTATGTTCCATAATTTCTACACATGGTCTTTAATCCTGCACAGGCAGCTCTGGTGCCGACGAGTCTTTGATTAATTTCCATCTGCGAGTTCAGCGGCAGAATACGAACATTAGATGGTTAATTATGCTCATATGCTCTTAGTAAATGCTTAACATTGAGAAAATTAGTATCCAACAGCAGGAAATCGATAGACTGCAGAAGGAAGTGCTTTACTTGAGAAGCACTTTACAGCAATTACTTATTCATTCTGCCACGAGCAGTGGATTCTGGGTATGTACGTTAATTGTCAGTTTATTCAGCTTTAAGAGGAAACTTGTACAGAAGCACGTCATTATAGACCTGAATACGTTGGCTGCTAGAAAGGCCAAACATGTCATTTCTAACATTGACAGTAATATATACGCCGTACGTGTAAAACTCTTCAGTGGTCTGAGGTTGGTTACTTTTGGCTGCTCCAGGGTCAGATACACCAGCGTGCAGTGGATCTCAGCCCTAACGTGGGATGGGTACCAAAACACAGTATTAAATGGGCTCCAGGGCTAAATTATTTAAGACCGTAGTATCGATTTGCTTTTCTGCTTTTTGTACTGGAGAAATTAAGACATTAGTAAGACATATGATGCAGTTTCACTATTCTTGCATCACATACAGGCGGAGAAATGCACAGTTTTCATGTGACTCACAATCTGTTTATCTGACGTCCCTCCTCATGCACACGTGTTCCAGTGAAGCGAGGGCAAATTTACAAAACAGCAACTTATCAGTAAACATTGTAATTATAACGTCGAATGCAATATAATAGTCCAAACCTGGCCTCGATATGTCAGATGACTTTAAATAAATACCCCAAACGAACCCTCCCCCCTCGAGAGCTCATGGTTGTGAAAATGGATCATGAGAAGGAAAAATAATGAAAGAACACACAGTAGCACAAGACAAAAAATACAAGCAAAAGAAGGCAAAGATAAGAGTCTCTGATGGAAGTGGACACCAGCACCAGCCGAGACAGGGTCCAACTGAAAATGGGACTCGGTGCCGACAATGGAGGCAGCAGCTCAGAGCTCCGTGTTGGCGACGGGACCCGGTTGGCGACAGCGTCTGCACAAACACAGGCAGCATCTGCATTACTGCCAGCGTGGCTTCCAGTTTGCTGGGGGGAACATGGGCAACGCTCGGTGCAGAAATCTGACAGAATCACCACTTTTTAAAATTAAAAATGGTCTTGGAATAAGAGATTGAATGCTTAACCGTATAATTATTATTATTCTGAAGCACCTGATGGAAATACTGTTTTCAGCACATCTGGCGCTGACTCACGTTTTGCTCTCGTCCGCGGGGGTTAAACCACTGTGACATTTCTGCACAACACGTGAGCTGTTGCTGGATTGAACTTGAGGCCGTGGGATGAGAAGGCAGTATCTGCAGCCACCAGGCCACTCACCGCTCACGCTGCAGATACCGTCAGTACAAGTGGCTCCAATCCTGATCTTGTCGACGGGCATTTGTGCAGGAGAAGCCAAATGAGGAAACTAACTGTGCATGATTTGATTCTATTTGGGCAAACAGATGGCAATGCCAAATGTTGCACAGAAAAATATTATAGCTTTGAATAAAATATTTAGCTTTTTATTTAACAGAGAGAAGTATCTGAAATAAAGGATTTGTTTTCATGTGGAAACTGGACTCTGGTCTGAAACACATGACTGAACCATGTGCAGAGCCAAACCTTCAGCCAAACAAAGCAGATGTGAAATACATGGTGGGTTTGTGAATAGATAAAGAAACACATAGTGAACACTGAGTGGGTCACACACACAAACACACACAAACACACACAAGCAGACAAAGGCAGATATGAACACTCACAAAGTGGCATTAACGAGGATGACACACACAACAAAGTCACGTGCATGAACTGTGCATTCACCAACAGACCCACATCCACTCTGTCGTAAATAAACACAGGTTCTCGCTCTCTCACACACACTCACACACACACACACACACACACACACACACAGCGTTGCAGAAAAGGCCATAAGGCACGATTCTCTGTAGGGTTGCCCTGTCTGTCTGTAGGTCAGCCAGCTAAAACTGCAGAGCAGAAGGGGCCACACACACACACACACACACGCATACACACACATAATCACAGAGCGACAGACGCACACATTCACACTCTCATCTCACACATCTCTCTCATCCAAAAAGAGCAACAGTCACACACACACACACACACACACACACAAAAATGGCAAGAGTGCCACTTTGCCGCCACTGAGATAAACAAAGTTCGACGCAGTTTAGGGACATTTAAGGATAGAAAAAGATGAACCACACGGCCTGACTGGAGACCGTGTGCTCTGCAGACTGGACAGAGTCAACACACACACACACACACACAAAAAACATGACTTATTCAACTAGAAAGCTGAGATTCAGTGGGGGAAAAAAAATCGATACCTCTCGTGGTTGTATGGCCATTAGTTGAGACATTAGAACCATAACTAGCAAATGTGTTTTCTCCTCAGATGAAAGTATGAATTATGGGTAATATTTTCTGAATGCAAATTCATCCTTCCTAGTAGTAATAAATTGTTCAGAGGCTTCTCATTTGTCTTGTGGATGCGTGTTTTCCAACAGTCGGGGAGTTGATTTATTCGCCTCGGTCAAGTCACATTTTATTTTGATGTTTAGGAAGTTTGCTCGTCAGTTGGATTGAAACTGTAAATATCTTTTCGCCCGTGTCCTTCTGTTTTTCTGTTTCTCTTCCACTTCCATCTTTCTCTTGTCTTTATCAGGTGGAAACAGGCTGATGTAATTCTTCTTTAAGAGCTTTTTCTGATCCAGACAAGCTTTGCTGAAAGCTGCTCCACAGTCTTGGCTGAAGTTACCTTTCTTAGAAATGTGACTGTTTACAGATTTCAGTGGAGCTTCTAGCTGTGAACATCTGTCTGAAAAGTTAAACACTGATTGCGAATCACATGAACGCCTCATATCTTTACCCAAGTAGTTATGAATTACTTTATAGTCCTCATTTGTAGCTTTTCTAAAAGTACTCAACCAATAAATTGTTTGTAACTCACTGTAGAATTGTTATAAGCCAATATAGAATATAATAATTCTATTAATAATTATATAATAATTCTTCACTGAAATAGAGAGATTCTGTAAAGACGTGTTCAGACTGAATGCAAAGCCAATTTTAGACGTGGCTAATAAAAAGTCACTGCACACAAATGGATGCTCACAGATGTGTTTTTCGCCCTGAGAGGCGCGAACTGAAGCGACGCATCACGTCTGTGAAACATTTCGAGTTGAGTGAAAACTGTGATTGTCCTGAGGCTTGATGAGTCAAATTCACAAACGTACGGATTCAAGAAGGAGAGAAGACTGAAAGTAACATGACGACCTGCAGCTCCTGATGAGTCTGAGAGCGGTCGGTACAGATGTTGCTAATAAACATGGATTGCAGAAATCAACAAGAACAAGTCTGAACACACTCGGATGTACGGCTCTTCCAAATTGCCACAAAGTCGAGGTGAAAAGCCCGGCGCCGTACAGACGGGGGAGAAGTGATAATCATTTCAATATGGTTATCAAGGCACACACAGACAGGACTGGAAGGCATTCATGGTGATGCACTCGGCCGTTCAGACTAAAAGTGCCAGAAATTATGGAATAATAAAAAAGAGTCTGAGAGAGAGAAGTTCAAACCCTGTTTACTCACACACACACATACACACACCTGACCACGTTTTGGGAAGTTACACAAATCATTTGATGAGTTCAGATGTGGTTCGACCATCTGACCATCTCTTTGTCAAATCAAGTGTCCACAGCAGGAAGCAGCTCCGATCCCCTCCATATTCTGCTCCGCCGTCTGCTTCGTTCCCTGCTCTGTTTTCATATTTGATGTTGTTGTTTTCTCGTCTATATCGAGGGAGACGAAGGCCGATGTAATTCTGCGTTTTGATGCATTGAAATGAAGCTCTAACGCTCTGCTGGCAGATCGATAAAAGGGCATTTTAAAATTCAATTATCTCTTTTTTCCCCCTCTCACACTCGCTGCCTTACGACTTTCTTTCTCCCTCTCTATCTTGAGCTCGTTCCTTTTTCCCCCATCTCTCCCTGGTTCACTCCACTCACCCCCACCTTTACCCCACCACCACCACCACCGCCGCCGCCACCAACACTCAATTCTCTTATCCTCTGTGATATTGCTGAGCTCTGGCTCATGTTGTGGATTTTGGAGAGCTGTGGAGAGGGGATAGCAGAGGAGTGGTGCTGATATGTAGCAGGATATACGTCTGCACACATCCTCATTAAAACTGTGCTGCAGAACTATGTCACGACATAAACAGCTCATTGTCTGTTTAATAAAGGTTCAGTGGAGCAGGTATTGCACGTCGCCTATAAACCAAGTATACATACTACGATGTGAAGTCCACGATTTGCATCCTGAGTCCTGCATGTTTAAGCCGCACTTTACTTAAGGTTCGAGACATTATCAATGATGTGGTTGGTGTTATCAGATATTGTGGGGAAACAAATGAGACACACTGGCATTAAGTGTTTTGCAAATATATTCAGTGTGAGCATTTTGCAACTTTGCAGATTGAATAAAAACATTCCCTCATTATCTGATGACTCAAGTAGTAAAGTTGCTGTGTATGAATTTTCCTGGATTCAGGGCTGTTTCAGCAGCAGAGGTTTGTGTAGCCGGACAGATCAGTCTTCCTAGAAATGTACATTATGTTCAGTGACCACATGTGGTGTTTTCCAGATATAGTGAGGCTGAAAACAAGAGTGCATCCAACTTCAACTCCGGGGACTGCATCTCGTCTCAGGCCTGGAATTAATGAACGGCCACATGTTATTTATTATTGATTGGTTGCAAAATGTCAAGAAGGCGGATCTCAGCTGATCTGAGCTGGTCAGAGGGCAGATAGAGAGCCGAGAGAGGATTCCAGGGAGTGGCCGCTGATAGAAGAACTCCTTCGTTGAGACTGTGATGGACGATGATTGATGACCCAGATCCCTGAAGTATTTTGGTTTAGTCTCTATCTCTGTCTGTGTGGAACCTAAATGAACTGAACCTAATGACAAGCTCAGCGTTATTGTAATAAATAATTGTAAAAGATGTCGGCTCTAAAACATTGTCACCAAACTAAATCCAGGGTTTGGTAAAATCGTCTAATGTCAACTTTCAGCCTAGATTACATGACTCAAAACTCACCATCAGAAATCCCTAAAATAAAGGCCACACAGGTGGTTTGTCCACTGACTGATCCAGGTGTGAAACATGCACTTGTGTTCGTACACGTGTCTTTGTTACTGTGAGGATTTTTTTCTGAAAGGGCCTTTCTTTGCAGTTGAACCTTTGTATACTTTAATCAACCTCTTCTTGCCCGTACCATCATTAAATCAGCAGCCATCACTTAACAACACAGTGCATTGAATATTCTTATTCAGTAACCATGGAATTTGCTGTTACAAGGATGTGATGGAGCTGTAGGTGGGCACATCAGGGTACGACAGAGCGGAGGAGAGGGTACGGCAGAGTGGAAGAGTGGAGCAATTTCAAACGCACAACAGAACACAAGGTTTATCTAGATAATTGTAGGGTGTAGGAGCAGGACGCAAAAGAACAACGGAGGATCGAAGCTGGGTCCGACAGGACAGGAGGTGTTTCAGAGGCCACTGCAGAAAAGCAATGTGGATGTTTTAGGATGCTGTAAAGTAGAAAGGGTGCGATAGGGTCGAGTGGGGCAGCGGTTGGCTTGCAGTAATTTAAATGTAGGACGCAGCGAGGGCGAATGCAAAGGAGAGCACCACGCTCAAGACAAATGATCGCCTCTGCGAGCAGATAATGACAGCGGAGATGCAGGTAGACTGAGTAGCACGCAGATATATGGGGTGTCGGTGGGAGAGTCGGAGATTGAAAGCGTGTTCCTGCGTGAAAGAGATGAGGACAAAGAGTGTTTGTTGTGCATGTGCAGTAGAAATGGAAACAAAGATGGAGAAAGGGATGCTGCAGAATGTGTGTGTTAAAGCACATAGGAAAATGAAAGATGGCTTCAGAGAAAGGCAGAGTGACAGTGAAGGAAAGTCTCATTAACAGAGGTGCGATGGCGGTCGAGCAGTTTAACCCCAAAGTCCTGAATTTGAATCTGGTCGAGAACCTTTATCGTGCGTCCCCCCCTTTTTTTTCTCTGTCATTCTTCGCTGCATAGCCATCAAAATGTGTAAAAGTAATAAAAATGGAGGCAGGGGGTGATGTGAAAAGCACACGATGAGAAGGAAAAGGACAGCGGAGCCGCTCAGACAGCATCAGAGGAGGAGAGATGAGGTTGTGAGATTGATAAGTCGATGACCTTGGTGATAAGGGAAATGAGGGACTCCTACATGCTTCGACCTGCGCCATCAAAAGACTTGAAATGTCTGTAAAACAAATGGAGAGAGGACGATAAAACCGGGCTCCTCGATGAGAAGACTTTCGTCATGGAACAATGCTTCATACCGCTTTTAAAAATCTGCCATCTGGGTCACACACTGACAAAAATTTCATTCCGAGGCTCATAAATCTCTCGTCCGCGGGGAAAGGACTAATCTCGGTTTGGCGAAGGAAACCACATACCTCTGCAAAAAGTACATTTTTTTCGCAGGAATAAAGAAAATAAAACTTGCCGACACCGATGTGTTTGTAAGATTCGACAATATGACTCAAATGGGTTTCAAGGGCCGAAGGATCGTGAAGCGAATCAATAAAATTGCGGTTGTTCTTTCTGCCAGACGCTCGGAGGTGCGCGGCTCAGTCACACGGAGGAGCGCCTCAGAAAGCAATCAGCCCAGAACAAGCACAACAGACTTTAATCAAGAGCGAGGCAGAGAGACAGACAGCGGGTCAGTTGTGCCGTTACATCGCTGAGCGTGTAATGTACACAATGTATGTGCCGGTCCGCAGGGTGGGAAACAATCTGCAGCGGTTCGGTCCTGAAGGTGGAACGATTGTACCTGACGCTTCCGGCCAGTGGGAGAGAGGCAGGTACGCAGCACTCAGTCAGTCTGAACAGTTTGTTATTCACTCCATTAGTATGCAGACATGTTGAAGTGGAGAGGATTGACTCATCTTATATAATTGTCCCTAATGACGCAAGAGGAAGGAGACGTGCTTGTGTCTGGGTCATGTAACCGATGTCATGGATGACACACAGAAAGTGACCCACAGCCTCTGAGTCAACCCCAACATCTCAGGCTTGTTCAGCTTCAAGGAGGTCCAGCGTTGTGGCTGTTTCTGGTCGGAGAAAGATTCACCCAAACAGATGTAGGTGGGTGAGGTTAAGAATAGGAAGGTATTCTCCCATCAATGAAAAACAGAACAACAAAAGTGGATGTAATTGCTGTAGCTGAAAAAATAAAATGAAAACCATACAGAAATAACATTTAAATTGGTGCGGGCCTTGTGTTGCGTTTTTTTTTTTTTCATTAAATAACAATTTCCAAGGTAAAGAATAAACCTGCAATTTCAAGTTAAGTCACTAGTGACTGTTCCTGTAGATTATGTGAAGACCGAAAAATGACAGGTTTGATATTCGTCACTTCTGATCAGTTATGTGCATGATGTCAGACAGAATGAATAAATGAAGTGAAACACAACATCAGTTCAGTCAGATTATCAGACTAAGTGAGTCGAAGACAGACAAACATCATCCATTTGTAATGCCTTCGATGGAGGTCGTAAAAAAAAAAAAAAATCACTCAAGTCTCAGCCGACTCAAGTGGAAAGAACTAATGCAGGTATGTGGACGCAGAATGTGACCTTCCAACATTCATCAGCTCAGCTCAGCAGAGATCAGGCAGTAACCTCCCAAGTTAGACCACGGGTGGATGCTCAGGTGGAGACGGAGCTCTATGAAAAGCAGGATTACAGAGGTTTTACAGAAGAAGAGTTTTCAGCTGAGCAGCAGAGCATTCGACTGCATTTTACAGGGAGAGTGGAGTCGTGTGTGATTGTACAGTAGCTGAACACTTGCAAACTTTGTTAATGAAACTTTTACATCTGTAATTCTGTATACGTGCAACACATGGAAAGCAGAGAGAGTCGGTCAAACTCTCAGAGCGACAGGTAAGGAACAGGGAGAAAGTCTCAACCACAGGAAACACCCGGTAAGAAGACTGTGAACCAACAGGTGGGTTTTAATCAAACTCACAGAGGGACGGGGGAGGCAACACGGGGAGAGTCTCTGAGCCACAGGAAATCACAGGCAAGATAACTGAGAATGACTCACGCTGCAGGTCGTCACAGAGGTTCGACAGAAAGCCACAGAGACAGGCAGAGAAAAACTAGGAACGCTGAGGCAGAACAGGAGGCCGAGGCGAATTCTGGGATATGAGACAGAGAATACATCCGAGGGAGTTGCAGGGTATTTGGACACGGGTGAGTGAACTTATATACTGAGGAGACCGGTGATTGAATCCAGCTGGGAACACAGGTGAGCTGATGAGGTGGGAGGGGCTGACAGGTGAGATCACACATGAGGAAACTGTTGAAAACTGTGCTCACAGAAATATCTTGGGATTCCACAGATTCCATATTCATCATTATACATTAGTGGGCATAAATTTGCTGACTCCATCAGAGAGTTTGGCAGCGATGGAGGCATCATCTGGACATTATTCCTATTTTTTAAAAATGAATTTGGCTGGTAAAAAGACACAAAGTGATTTTAGAAAATAACTGCTATCTATTCAGGCAGGAACATTATTTTACTTAAGGAGATTGAAGAGCAGAGAGAAGAGGGAAAAGAGGCAAGAGATTAAAGGAGGGAGAAGAAAACAAAAGAAAAAAGAGAAGAAAATAGAAAATAATCAAAAAAGACAGGGATTAAAGGAAAGTAATGAAAATGGAGGAGGAAAAGTAACACGGGAGAAGAAAGCTGCAAAAATGTGGGAAGAGGAGAAGAGATAGGAAGACGACAGGAAACACAGCGAAACAGTTAAGATGCAAGAGGGAATGATGCGTGATGAGATAAGAAAAGAGAGATGAGGAGGTGGAAAGACGATAAAAGAAGAGAAAGGAATCAAAGGAGACGGGAAAAAGAAATAAGAAAAGGGAGCCTGAGATGAGACGGTGAAGAGGAAGAGAGGATGAGAGGAGGGAAGAGGAGAGCGTTTGTTGTTCTTGCTGTGCATGAGTCATCGTCAGATCCTATTATGACTGAAGCAGCGTTACCGCTCTCGCCCACCGCTAACCTACGGCTACATGCCTTCAACACGCATCACACACACACACATGCACGCACACACACACACACACAGACGCGCGGGTTGCCACTGTTATTTTTGTGTTTTCTCGTCAGAAAATGCCAAGGTAACGGCTTTTCTTCCAGGGTCCACAAAAACACATTAACGAGATTACAATTTACAGATACACCGACTACAAATGAGATTAGGACTCATAATACACTGCATTGTCTAACGTTTGACACTAAAATATTCCCCCGTCACTTGCATTCGCTTTCTAACCCTTGAACCTCACAATTTAATCACTACCTGAACCCACACTGTGGCATTCTGCTTTTGTAGCCAGCAAATTCCCTGTGAAATTAACAGCGTTGCTTTGGTGGAAATGGTGATTTTGTAGCTACGGTGCAGGCTGATCATTTCGGCAATCGAAATAATAAATATAATTACAACGGCCATGTGTGTCGTGGCATGTTGGTCCACTAGGAGGCGCCAAAGTCAAACATCTTCTAATCATACACCTAGAAGCTTCTGGAGACTAAGTTACCTCGACTTGGGCTCAGAGGCCACAAACTTTTTTAATAGAAAACCTCTGATATAAACTGGGGATGTGGGTGTTTACAAGGCAGCGAGGGCCTCGTGAAAGATGGTGTAAGGTTGCATTGATTCAGACCAGTGCTTATTTAATTTGTCTCTTGCAAGTCCAGCAACTTTATGGAATCGCACTGCTTGAAAAACAGCTGGATTCTCTCAAAGGCGTCATGCTGGTATGTGTGGTCACAAAGACCCTTTAGAGGAGGAGATCCGAGGGGCTTGATCAACAAATGCATGACTTTGACACAAGGAATTAGGTTTTGTGTTCAGTCTCCTAATAAACAGTCGCTCGCTCAATGACCACATTTTTTTTTCTAAACTGAATCATGTATCAGTTGTCTCACCTTAACTTGACCATAACCACAGAGAAGGTAGATCAGAAAATGCAGAAGCTGCGTTGTTGCAGCAGCCACATGGATTATTTTGGAAGGCACTGACCAACAACCTGGTTTTGGTTTACCTGGGTAATGTGAAGTAGTCAGTCAGCTAGACTCAGGTACTTACACTGCTGGAGATCAATCAAAATTGTCTACAATAATGAAAGTAATTAAAGTCACACTGATGTGAGAGCAATAGCTAATTCTCTTACACATTATCCTTGACCTATGTTGGAAGAATTTTGAAAAACTCGGCCCTTTCTTTCTTCCTTTCTTCTTTCCTTCAAAGCGCTCGTCTCTCACACAGACTGAAAACCAATTACACATTTGCACATTTGAACGATCCCTCCTGGTGTTATGTTCCACACAAGCGTTCAGGAAACGCACGGGCGCAAGATGCTCTTCCAAACGCCGTCTCACTGAGGAGACACTGCAGGGACAAATAGGATGAAACCACGCGCCCGAGGCTCCACGTGACGGGAGGTCTGAGCCTCACTCGCTGCTGGTTCGGGGGCAGAGTCAGTGCAGGGAGCGCCGCTCAAAGCCACTGCATCTTTATATAAGAGCTGACACATATCTGCTGAAGAAAAGCCACTACACGACATATATCCTCGGAAATCAGGCCTTGTAAGTTTCAAGGCTTCCTGGTTACGTGTAGACCCTGAACACTATGTGAAAGGTCAGCAGGAAACAGTTCAAACAATCTGAACTTTATGGTTCAATGGCGAGATGAAAAATCTGAGTCGTGTGTAACATCCCAGGCAGCACAGTTGCCAGGTTCAGCATCAACTGAAAACACTATGTTATGTTGTTGCACTTTGGAGTAAATATCACTTCACCCTCCTTTGTACTGAAGAATGCTATCTTGAATCTTCAACAACCAGCACTCACACAAACAAGAGAGACGCCCTCTGTCTGTTCTCTGACGTCTGAGAATCTTCCATCACAACATCTTTACAATCAGACACACTTTATTATATCAAGTGCAACATTGAACTCTCTCATATTCAATCCTCTGCTTATCTGGTATCAGAGAACATGTTGTATTTACGCTGCAGCATCTGAGATCCTGATTCTTAAGAACAAGCACAAACATAAATTATACGAAGCCTCTCTGAGCAGATAACTTCTCTGATTGCATGTTGCTTTGACTTCATGTATCTGATGCACAGTTGTGAGTTATGTGTCTTACTAAAGAACACTTTAATGGACCAGTCATGCTGCTGCCATCATGTGACCTTTTCTGCAACAGGTGCTGCACGTGGCATTTTCAGACATCAGATATATTATTGGAAAATTGATCGTGATATGCTGAGGTATGATGGCTGCAAACATATGACAGCTAGTGATATAGTGTTGTGAAGTAGGGGGACGTATATGGCCAAGGTTCGGGAATCAAAAGCTCTATTCAGTCCAGTTCTGCATTGACAGTTAGGAGAATAGAAGGATAAAAATTAGAATAGAAGGATAGAAAATTCAAGGGCATCTTTTCCATTGTCTACATCCAACTGGTTTGGGCCGATGTAAACATTCTCAAACCGCTTCGATGTTAAGCCAAACACCAGACCAGACCATTAATACTGACTTTTACCACAATCAGGAAAATTCAAAATTCAAATGTTTGACATCAAGAGATTAAAAAAGACTTCAGCCCAATGTAACTTGAGTAATTATCAGATGTTACCTATAAACAAACAGGCCTCAGTAAATAAAGTACAATGCATCTCTCAGCATTTTCAACGTGCTGAAGTGGACCATGATAATAAATAGCAAAAGGTCAAGGGCTTAGTTTAGGTCTAACTGGAATCGTTTAAGCACATCAATGGTTATTGTGAGTTTAATTAAGTTTATTATGCATGAAATAAGACGCACGTGCCCTGGCTCAGCTTACACAATGAATAGAGACGTCACAAGACATATGCACAAGAATCAAGGCCATGACGTGATGAGTGTTTACTGACGGTTTCATGAATGTAACTGTAATTACAAGAGCATCCTGTTGGAAGTGATTGCTGCACTCTTCAGGCCTTTTTTCCTGTCAGCAACATACCAGCGTCAGTATCACTACTTGACCACATGTCCGTGGTCAAGTACCGACGACCCTTCGAGATCAGAACCTGAACCTCCTTTCAGAGTCTATTGTACATCTCAGAGAAGGCAGCAGGAGAAAAATACTTTCGAGCCGGTGGATCATACTGACGGTCAAGTGATTTAAAAGACCATATTGAAAGACTCCATCTCTTTAGCAGTGAATGTGGTGACTGCTTCACTGCACTTCTTCCATCCAGCGCTATCTCGTTTGTATTTCGAGCACTTGGTAAATGACCCTTCTACGGACAGTTGAAGTAGGTCCACAAGACCGTCTCCCTTTCACTGCCACACAGCTCAGGTGGAAATACAAGTTCGATGTATTACCACTTTTTTCCATGACTTTTTTTTTTTCATGCAGTGTTTATATATATATATTGCTTCATCTATTTTTTCAGCTCACCTCCTTCATTTGCCCTCAAATCCAAAACGTTACTATACTGGTGCTACGTCTAAATAAACTAAATTATTGATTTATCCTTCGTATAAACAGTCATATAATAGTGAAAAATAGTGCACAACCAAATGCATCTCTAGATAAAATGCTTTGTCCGGCCATCAGTCCAAAATCCATTCCATGCATCCGTTAACTATACCTGCCTATATCTGGAGGGCTGCGAGGGCTGGAGCTGATCTCGGCTGACACCGGGCGAGAGGCGGGGACGACCTGGACAGATCATCAGTCAATCACACGGCTGACACATAGATGCAGACAAGCATTCAGGCTCACATTCACACCTCTGGACGATTCAGAGCTGCCAGTTAACCTGCATGTCACGGACTGTGGGAGGAAACCCACCTGACACATTTATTCAAGCTGTTGTTGGTGAACTTTATGTTGATCAACTACACAATTAAACGGATGAAGAATAAAGATTTCCAATGATTCCCGTTACCTTTCCATCAGCCATGAACGCTTGAACTTTCTGGTCCCGTGGAGAGACCAGATCACTGCAGTATCTATGGTAAATGCTTTTATATATCTTTTTATTTATCTTGTAATTTGCCTCATCCACCCCTTCACACACACACACACACACACACACACACACACGCTGGGTTTGGTGTTTTGTACCAACCCTTTAATTAACAGACACAAGCGGCCATTAATATTTTTTCGACTGCTGTCATTTCCTCAACATAATAAATGACTGGTGCATAAATGATAAATTAAATGTTAAAAGAGCCAGAAAGAGAAAAAAAAAACTTATTGCTATTATTTTCTCACTAATAGTCTCATTTGGTAATTATACTAATCGAACCTATAAATAAACATACTAATAACATACTGATGTTCAACGTTGTCAGTTCTGTCTTCTCCTTTTTCCTCCCCTGTCTCCTCCTCTGACCTCCTCCTCTCCTCCGTTTCCTGTCTTCTCCTTCCTCTCCTACGTCCATCAGCGATAACACAACTAAGCCTTATTAAAAGGGGTTTTTGGGGTTGGAGCTAAATCAAACACTCAGTTTATTACACACCCACACATGCAATCGCAGGCTCCACTAACCAGCACATTATTTGATCTTCTAGCCTCCTGATTAATGGGATCTCCTCCTTCAGCTGATAAGGAGCAGAAACCAGGCCTTCTATCTTTCTCCTTCACACTCCCCTCTGTCTTTTATCCGTCTCTCTCTTTCCTCTCAGGTCTCTCTCTCGCCCGGTCTCGCTCTTCATTCGCCTTTTTGTCCTCCCTCATTCTCTTTTCCTCCTCTTCCTCCTCGTCTTTCATGCAAATCACCGAAGCAATTATTATTTGTACCCTTAAATTTCCTCACATCGCCTGCATGATGGATGAGCGTTGCACGCACACACACACATTTACATACTGACAGGCTTGGTTATCCATAACTTGTCCTTCAAAAGGGAAATGAAATGTTTTGATCAAACAACTGTTACATGACGGAGGTGCAGCTACTTATAAATGCAACACAATGATATAATCAAGAAGTGAAAGCCCTTTTAATCAATGTTTTATTACTTATCTCCTTGTCTATCTAATTTTCATGGTCGGGGGTTAAAGTGTCAACCATGAACCACAGCATCACTGGTTTGAGTCCAGCTGGGGATCTTTGTGTTCATTTTCTGAAATGTGGGGCCTTATTTCAGGGTAAATAATAAAACTCACAACTTAGGAAAAAGTGATGTTATTAACACAATTAAAAATTACATAAATGTGAGCATAAATGTGTTTTTTTAAATATGAGTAAATAGCCAATTTTATGAATTCTGGGATATGTTGTTGATCTAGTATTTGCATTAACACTTTGTTGAGTGGCACATTACACTGATTTTTTTTATTAGCAGTGTTGTGTTTTACTAGGAGCTGGATGAGACAGTGGGCATAGATTTTGTGGACAGGCTGACTGAGGATGCATTAGCTTGGCTCAGAGGCTCGAGGGGAGGCAGCTTCGACCAAAAGAGGAGGAACGGCCGTAAATCCACAGTTGTCTTATTTACATGTTGGCTTGTTAACAGCTGACTGTTTTCAGGAATCACCTGTTTCTTCTGCTGATGAGTAATTAGCAGTATGTGTAATATGCAATGACTAATTAAACATATTTATTTCAGCATCTTTTGCATTCTGATCCATTGCTCTATTATCTACCGTCTAGCAGTCTAATGCTTATGTTGACCTTGCTGTAAGTCTACATCTGTGTAAGTGCTGAGAGCAAAGTAAAACCAGAGTGAAATTCCTTGGATGTGTACAGACACATGGCCAATAAAGCTGATTCTGAAATACAGTTTGCAGTATACAATACGTTGCACAACAGTAGTCGTGTGATGTAAAGAAAAGCTTGTTCACATACTTCAACATCTGACTGGACAAACACTGATGATTAACTCGAACAAGGGATTTAATATAAACAGGCCAATTTAGACTTTTCCTTGATGATATCAGGAAAATGATTGACTGATCGTGCAGCCGATACCAGCAGGCAGAGTCGCGCAGTTGTGCAAAGAGCGTTTCCTTTTGCATGTGAGATGTCGTCTAATTTACCTGAAACTAAACCATTTAACCAGCAGCAATCAGCTCTTTAGACTTTCTGATCATCCTTCCTGCTGATTAGATCTTCAGCCCTATTTATAAATGTATTTCTTATGTTAATGCAGAAGTCAAATTCTGCCTTTGTATATTTTATTTGGATTTTATACGGCTTCATTTATTTATTCAAGGAAAAGAAGATTTACTGATGCTTTACTTTATGGTGCTTGTCGCCTCTACTGGAGCAGCTGGGGCTTCGGTGCCTTGCTCAAAAGCAGTCGCTGGACACTTAATAAAGGAGTGGATGGACTCACCTCGCTACACACACAGTTTTTACGAAGCGCTTTCTATGAAGTGCCCCCCATTAAACATGAAGGACTGGCACAATTAGGGGCCTCAAACAGCCATTCATGCGTCCATAAGGCAGTTATCATTGGACAGCAGGGTCACTGTGTAGCCAGCATACTAATTTAAAAGCTGCATCTCTCGCTCACACACACACACGATGAACAAACACAATTCTCCCACCATCTCTCTTTGTGTCTAGCACCTCTTGCTCTCTCACTCTCTTTTGCTGTCTCACACATCATAAACAAACATCATTCTTGCTCGCCCCGTCTCTCTCTGTCTCTCTCTCACACACACACACACACACACACACACACACACACACAATCATCTCGAGCAAACACCTTTTCCACTTCGTCGCGCACACATAAATATAGCCTTGCACCTAACACACACGAACTCTATGCCTGCACAGCCTTTTCTCACTTTGCCACGCACACACACGCAGATTAAGTCAACACGCAGAGGATTTTCAATCAGAAGACAAACATCCTCGCGGGGTTACAGGGTACACGGTCTGCTCGTACACAACGATGATGGATTTTTTTTAAACGTTGACACAACAGCTGCATCACTCCATCACACTGCATCTGATCACAGCAACATAATGATAAGACTAACGGCAGCAGAGGTTGTGACAGAGGTGCGAAGGTGTGAAGACACAGCAGGTACATGTGTAAACGATAAGTGAGTGTGTGCATGTCTGGAAACTGGAAACGAAGAAGAGAGCGAAGAAATAGATAAGTTATATGGGAGAGAGATTTTTGGGGTCAGGCGGACAGAGTCTGATTAGAACGGAGAACGATGGCTGCCAAGGCCCCGTCCACCTCGACAGTGGTCTGTGGAGGGGGCCGCCTCGTTTTCCACCAAACCCACAGGAGGGGGTCCGTTCGCTTGTGTTCACCTCTGATCCCTGGGACCCCACATCTGTCCGCCTGGGCCATCATGGGCCACCCATCCATTCACAGTGGGTTTGAGAGTGAGCGAGTAAGAAGAGAGGGAACAGACATATAGACATAATAATAATGAAGATATGTTTCAATGGACAGGTGTGTAGGATATAATGCAGAGCTCCAGTACGAAGAACAGTGATGAGACGGGTGGAAGAAAAGAACAATGACAAATAAGTAAACAAAGCAAATAAATAATGCTACAACAACAAGTGGGGGATCATATTAGATTATTGTTATGAAACATAATCACCATCACCAGAACTACTACTACTCCTATGATAACACAGATTGAAGCAGGTTGAAGCAGATTGAGAAGACAGAATAATGATGCTCCCCATAAGAGATCACAAGAGACACAGAGTGAGAGAAAACCAGGTCAGAGAAGAGGAAGGTTATGTTTTGTCACTGGTTCTGAGAAAACAAAGAAGTGAACAGGAAAGATAAAAAATATTGTGTTGTTTAATGTTTTGTGATGAGTGTGAGTTTGGATTTTTGTAGTTTAGTTAGTGATTAGAAATTAAATTCCGTCAGATTTTGTAAAGTAAGTAAAGAAGAAGTTACAGATTACTGTAATCCCATTACTGTTGCCAGTAACTAGAAACAGAACTAATTACTTTCTCAAGTTAAATAATGCAATTGCAAGTACTTTTAAAAAATGTAATGGGCTTGTTACTTTCATCTGAATAGCAGACGAATTCAGTCTATTATAATGGAATATAAAGACTTTAAACACTGAGGAAAGGAACTTATAACAGTGAAATACAGCTGAGGGAAGAAATGAACAGACACCTCACTAATGGTTAAAACTATCAACCAGCACAGAAATTACTATCACCATCATAAACCACCAGGATCTGAACAGACACATCACAAACACTGACAAAAAGTAACCTTTGCATTTTGGAGCATAAAACAGCAAACAAAGTCCAGCACGGCATGATGGGAAAATGTTTGGTCATTCTGTACAACATGAATGCAAGCGGGAATGAAACAAACATGGAGGAGACGTGACACAGAAACAGGAGAAGGACTCCGAACAGCCAAGACAACGAGGAGCTGGACCCTAAAGAGAGGCTACTTCTGTCCCATGGACGCAGTTTGGCCATGAAAAATCTCACATGGACTAAAAACCCATTAGATTTTGGAGTTGATCCAAATCACACAAATAGTTTTTCTCACTTTTGTGAACAGGGGCAGGGCATTTGGCCTTGGCAGGATAAATGACATGCACCTTAATCTTCAGTAGGTGGTAGTAAAGTTCACAGGTGCACGAGCACATTCACAGGTACCAGTAATCCTCTGGAGTAGTCGACACATGTAGTTACTCAGAATTCAAACAGGAAGCAGTCGTTACAGAAGTTGCGGACAGAACAATACTCACAACCAAATGTTAGATTAGTTTTTGAAATATATCAAGACAGATTTAGTGGTTGCACTTGCAGATTTCTATAGTAAAGTAAGAGCGGACGACTGGTCTTTTAGCTCTTAACAGGGCAGACTTTCTTTCCAATTTTTGTGTGTTCTAGTAAAACATGTTGTGTTGTTTTGGGTGTTTCTAGCGAATATTAAATCTGTGAGGAGAAACTTGGAAGTGATCAGTCACCTGATCCACAGAGTCGCAGGGCGAGAGAGGCGCAGCCCAGCGTGTGAGCAGCAGTTGATCAGTGACTTTGGTAGGAAAAGTGATTAATAGGCAGCTTGTTCCAGGTGGCGTGCAGCTCCAGAGCTCTGTGAGCAGTGTGTGAATGTGTCTGCTTCCTTAGGTCCCACTTTACAGAGCCTTTCCCCTGTGAAGTGTGTTCAGTGAAAACCCTCAGGAGACTATGGGAGAGGTAAGTTAGAGCTGCTCCGACTGGAATAACATCTTTATTGAGGATTATATTTTTGATGATTTCCTGATATTTGTGAGTTCAGTTTCCTGTTTAACGGAGGCAGTGTGTTGTTCTCAAGTGTAGAAATTCCAGAAACTGTTTATTCCCAATGCAGCATTTCTGGATCAGATGAATATAGTGAGTGTGTTATTTTGAAAGACTTGCTCCAGGTGTGTGATATATTTTTCTCTTGATGAGTCCAGATTGTGCCAAACAGGTGTGCAAAGAAAAGGTGTGTATGTTTGGAGTTTGTGATTTGAAGCTCTTTCTACCAAGCTGTCAAAGCTGCTGCAATGATTTTGACTCTTATAGTTTGCAAGATCTGATTTAAGTAAATTCTGGTAAAAGGCCTGTTTGGGAATAAACTACTTTAATTGTTCCAGTAGAAGCAGCAGCTTCTCTCATTCATGTCATTCACACAACAAGGAGCATCCCCATCTTATTTAACGTGATGATGACCATGAACACACTCATCAGGATACTCTCCTCTGTTCAGGACTATTAGACCAAAAGTACGCTCACACCTAAACGTCACTTCTATGTGTGATTGTTATGCGTCTCATTCCAGAACGATTTATCTGCCGGTATAAACTCTTCTGGCTTCAGGCTTTCGGGCAGATTTTGGAACCTGGCTGCAGGGATTTGCTCAAATTCAGCCACAGCAGCATTAATGAGGCCGGTCAGTGATGCCGGGAGATAAGGCCTGGCTCGCAGTCAGCTTTCCACTTCAGCCTAAAGATGTCGGACGGGGTTGAGGTCGGAGCTGTGTGCAGGCCGGTCCTTCCACACTGAGCTCAGAAAACCATTTCTTTACGGACCCGGCTTTGTGCACGAGGGGTTGAAAAAGAGAGGGCCCCAAAAACTGAGCTCACAAAGCTGTAGCATTAAGATTCCCTTTCTTTGGAAGTAAGGGGCCGAGTTCAAACCATGAAAACAGGCCAGATGCTACACATGAGAAAGCCCCGTGGTTCTGTATATACACATATACACATTCAGTATTGTAGGTCATGATGTACTGATTTTGCCTTTTAAAGGGGTCACTTACACAGATTTTACGTCAATGCAACACACTCAAGTTTCCCAGATTCAAGAAGACATTAATCACAGTTGTTCAGTTCTTAGCACGACTCACAAAAACTTCTGCTTAAGGTGATAAAAAATGATGAGACATGGAAAGAAAGCACAAATGAGCGACACAAGATTCCCATTAAAGAACAATCTGGCTTCAGACAGGACGCTCGCTTGATCAGTCAAAACCACGACTGAAGTCTCAAATTAACTTCAGGATGCAAACTGTGGATTTTGTCCCCATCACCTACACTGAAATGCTTTGATGTCATAATGGCCGATATGAACAGGATGAAGACAGCAGGCAAACACACCTCACATGAGCTGCACACTGTTGTTGTAGGTGAGACTTCAAACACATTTCTGTATCACTGATCTTTCTGATTTTCATGCATGTATTTATTTACTAATATTAAAAAAAATAAGCACATTAATTATGGATTGTTTTCCCTCATAAAACAGGAAATAATCATCCAGACAAAAGTGTCGTGGCGGTTCAACTTCAACTCTCTGTCTCTGTTTCAGATGCGACACTTTCTCAGCTGCACACGTTCACATATGCGCACTGTCACGCGCGCACACGCACGCCGTAGCTGACCAACATCATCACTGTCTGCCTCCTTCACGCTGCAGGACCCACACGCATCTCACCCGCACGCACGCGCATGCATGCATGCACACGCACGCGCGCCCTGACCTGCCAGCATCAGTAGCCTCGCGCAATCTCTGCTGAAACGGCGGAACAAACCGGCGGTGACACGTGTGCGCTGCCTCCACGCACACACACACACAGACACACGCAATTACCAGGAGCTGCAGGTGCGTCCCAATCAGCCCGCAAAAACACATGCGCAAACAGACGCGTGCGCACACACACACTTCAGTGATCCGCCAAAGTGCGCACACGTGAAGCAGAAACTGACAAGAGTCAAAGTGTCTCCACAAACAAACTGCTCACATCTCTGCACAAATTTAAGCAGCAACAAAAGCAACATCTGCATGAAAACACACGCGCGCGCACAAGCACACACACACACACGTGCAGGCGCAAACAGAAGCGCACACTCATGTTGTGTCTTCCTACCTTCCTCGTGCATCCGCTGCAGACAGAAAGTGAGGTTCCTCCGCCAGCCCGGCATGGTGGAGGAGAGAGGAGGTCTGGATGGAGAGGAGGATGAGGAGGAGGAGGGATGATGAAGAGGAGGAGTGATGATGAGGAGGAGCAGAGTAGATCCTGTCCGGTGGAGCTGATGAAGGCGACAACACAACGATCCCCCGGTTTCTCCTCTGTGTTTGTCCCCCGGTGAGTCTGAGGGTGAGCGGCGGCGAGCAGCGGCTGCTCTCCGGTGAGGACCCCGCTGACAGTCCGTGTGACGGTCGGTCCCGCTGCGGCACCAGAGCTCTCTCTCTCTCTCTCTCTGTCTCTCTCTCTGTCTTACTCTCTCTCTCTGTGTCTGTCTCTCTATGTCTTACTCTCTCTCTCTCTCTCTCTCTCTCTTTCTTTCTCTCTCTGTCATACTCTCTCTCTATCTCTTTCTCTCTCTCTCTCCCTCTCTCTCCGTCTGTCTCTCTCTGTCTTACTCTCTCTCTCTCTCTTTCTCTCTCTCTCTCTCTCTGTCTTACTCTCTCTTTCTCTGTCTCTCCTCTCTCTGTCTCTCCCTCTCTCTTTCTCTGTCTGTCTCTGTCTTACTCTCTCTCTCCCTCTCTCTCTGTCTGTCTCTCTGTCTTACTCTCTCTCTCTCTCTTTCTTTCGCTCTCTCTGTCTCTCCCTCTCTCTCTGTCTGTCTCTCTGTCTTACTCTCTCTCTCTTTCTTTCTCTCTCTCTGTCTCTCCCTCTCTCTTTCTCTCTCTCTTACTCTCTCTCTCTCTCTTTCTCTCTCTCTGTCTCTCCCTTTCTCTCTGTCTGTCTCTCCCTCCCTCTCTCTCTCTTTGTTTGTACTACTTTGTCTTCCTCTCTCTTTATCCAATCATCTTCTTCCCTCTGAGTTCATTTTCAGTTCAAACATTTGCTTATCAAGACAAAACATTTTATTTCCAAGCCAATTTACATAAATGCATTTTGGTGCTTTGATCAGTCTTTAACAAGTAATTTCTGCATTTATAAGGTCACATATACTTAAACACAGAGGCTACATACAAATAAGCACCACAGAGCAAATATCTACATGAACAAACACATCTGAACTCATTAAGGCCTTTTTCATTTTTACTGGAGATCCCAAAGTTCCCAAAGATATCAGATATGTCAGGCTGAAGTTTGAAAGTGTGACACACAGGTGTTTTCATTTGTTCTAATTGGAGCTGACCTGGATGGAACTGAGGCCTTGTTAACGGACTGTTTCACCTGTGCATTTCCTTGCTATGACGATTCAAAATGTCCGCCATGTCGTGTGAGTCGCTCCACACAGACGCCAGAGTTCTGCCCGGGAGAAGTCGATCGGTTCGTCTGCAGACGCCCACTCGGTCCTGAGAAGAGTGAAAGCACCTGTGTGGGTGGACTCTGTCTGTTTCTGTGCACTGTAATTACAGGAACCAACTGTTCACCTGTTGTTTGTTGCATTACTCATTTATCAAGAATTAAATCTACAGTCCTCTAAACAAATCACTGTTATCGCCTTGATCATGTAAAGCAAGAATATGTCAGAATAATGCAACAATAATGCAAATATAGTTTATCTTGTATATATTTTTTTTATATGTATTTTACATTTTAAAAGTGTAAGCGAACATGTACATTTTAAAATCAAGCAAGCAAATTGAAGGCAAATGCTCAAATCACAGACAGAAGCTTGATCCAATAAACAGAGTGTTGCACAAGCAGTCAATGAAGAAATCAGGAAAACAAATGTGTCCAGAAACTAGTACAGGGTGAAGAGAGCAGACAGGGAGGATCACAGGTGAAACCGATCAGGTGTGGCAGACAGTCCAACTGGTGGGAAACGCAGGCAAAGGCAGGAAGTGAAGCGATCTGCAATGAGACGAAAGGCGAGCGACAAAATAAAACAGGAAACAGCATGAAAGAATGAAAACATGACCTGAGAGGTGGAACAGAGGATGTAGCACAACAACAACATGCAAACAATAAAAGCCACCAAAGACAAACAAAAAAGAGGAATAAAATGGAGAAAAGTTACTTATAAAGTTGTATAATATTAACAGCAGAATGAAAAGTGATATAACAGCAGGTCAGTGTGTCCATCAGCTCTGACTGATCAACACTCGCCTTAAAAAAAAGAGCAAAAAGCAAAGACAGACTTGTGACAAATGACTCAGAACTCATTTCAAACTGCACGTCATCGTGATTTGTTTCTCTGCACTGCTGGATCTTACCGTCGCTCGTGTGCAGTGAAGGCTGGTGTGGAAAGTCGACACCACACCAAACGTCCTTGACTGTCCTGTGCGATGACGGTGAGGTGCTGTTGACCTTGTGTTATCTATGACAGCTTTTATACTTGTTCTGTTAATTGACTTGTCACCAAGACAAATCCCCAGCGCCGCCTCTTCAAATATTATTAAACTGATGTAAACTGTGTGAGGTGTGGACACTTATTAAAGAAATATTGCTTCGTTTGTCCATCGACAATTCGTTATATCCTGCAGATGTCTTCTTTACCACTTGGTGGCAGTATAACTACAAAAAGCTCACAAATACAGCAGCTTGTGAAGTTGTTCAGTCTAATGTGTTAGCAAACAATCGACTGTTTACAAATCCAGCAGACACAGAGCATTAACGTGACGTCACGTTTGTCCACCTGACGAGTGAAAATTCAACATGAATTCTCTTGTTTGCTCTGGTTTGGTTTCCACCAGCTTCAGGAAAAATATCACTCTTCAGCTGCTTGATGTTCCACGACTGACGTGCAGAGCCACAGAGCTGGTGATGGTTTCTGAATTTTTGATCTGTTGTCGATACAAATAAATATTGATTAGTGACGCTTTCAGCTTTCCTTCAGAGTTCAGAAGAAGAACTGTGTGTCCACATCTTCAGGAAAATCCCCTCCTCACTCGTCTACTTCATGTTCCTGAACTCAGTCTCTGTGGAGCTTCGTCACTGTGACATCACAGATGAAGAGGAGGAACCATCTCTTCTTCATGTGGTTACAGATTTGAAAAAAACACATATGGAATCATAGTGTAAGATGGCAAATGGAACATGAACACACTCAATCAAAATCCCTCATATTGTAGGTGACTGTGAAAGTATTGCTCTCTCTCTCTCTCTCTCTCTCTCTCTCTCTCTCTCTGTGTGTGTGTGTGTGTGTGTCTCTCTCTCGAAAACTTGAGTTTCAAGGCTCATTCTTGGCATTCAAAACAGCACTTTGACAAAAGATTCTCATCACATGGTCCACTTAGTGTTTCCAAGTGCTTGGGCTTCATTACATCAACACAAACACAACAAGGACTTACACACATTTACTGGAAATAAGCTAACTTGTTACTAAACGCCATCATGAGGTGTTCAGCCAAATGCCTCTTTAGTTACACATGTTCATATTCCCCCCAGGATGTTTGAATACATCGACCCCCTTAGCTTGTCATTTTAACATTTGCATGTTTCAAACAGCATGTAAACCAAACAGTCACTGAAGTCCACAACATTTTCCTGAGTAGCATTGAACTCACAGCACGTGTTTTAAGCTGCACAGACCAACACAGGCCCAGAGTCAGCAGCTCGTTCAGGCCGGTTCCTCTGCAGGTGAAACACTCATCGCTCCTGATTGTTTCCCTGGTTGGACTCGAAAAACAAACAATGAATAATCAAATATGTCTGCAGAATTCATCACTATAACAGAACGCCATTAAACAAACTGCAAGATTAAACCCACTTATTATGTCTAACTTGAACCAGAATTATATTTGTAGAGGACTTTACAGGCTGATATCCAGCTGTGAATATAAAGGCAAGGCATCCACTTTATTGACTTGATAAATTCAGTTACAGGTCTCTGGATAATGAGGTCATTTTGATTGTGCCACACACACACACACACACACACACACATTGAACAATACACAAAGTCACACAGACGCCATGCATGAACACTGGGGCTTTGTTTGGTGGAGCACTGTGACCCCTTGTGGTGGTTCAGCAGAGGTGCAGTTTGTCCCTCTGAAATGTTCTGTAGCTAAAGTCACTGATCCAAGAGCTACCTGCATTACAAAGTGCTGACTTCATCAAATTAACACACACACACACACACACACACACTCCACAAACACCTTCTCCTCACTGCAGTGTTCCCTCTAAACACATTTCTTTATGTCCCTTATCTACACTCTCTCTCTCTCTCTCTCTCTCTCTCTCTCTCTCACACACACACACACACACACACACTTCTTCTATCAAGCTCTCTGTGTCCTGCTGCCCAATGATCAGATGTTACACAAAGGACAAATTAAAACTAGAGGAGAACTTTGATGGTGCATGCTGCACACACACACACACACACACACACACCAGTACTTTATCTTTCTCTCATTGACGCATATTGCTCAGGAAGGAGATAAGAAAGAACATTTCAGACATTGCATGATTACAGTGAAGGAACCTGTCGACACAACGACACCATACAGCAAAGGAAGAAAATGAGCAGAGCTGTGCTTTAGATGACAAATGTGGAGGTCAGCAGAAGTTCGGAGGTTTACAGAGCTGCAGCAGAGATGCAGTGTCAGTAAATACACACTATTTTAAAAAATTAGTAGAGTTTTATCTTCAGTTCAACTTTTCCCACATGTCATGTTGCAAAAAAATAAAATAAAATAAAATAAAGCTCAGGATTGTTTCTGCTGTCAACAGCTGCAGCACCGTGATAAACTGGACACCACAGAAGAAGAGTTTCTCACAGAAGCTTTAATGATTTGCAACTGAATGACTTTTTTTTTACCTCAACACACACAGTCTTATTATCACTTCTATCTATCTATCAAGTCCTATAAGACCCTGTATCAATATGGAACAATATTTGACTTTGCTTTAGTTTCAGTTGTCCCTCTGCTGAAAAACAACCAATCAAACCAAAGTTCTTTTTGTTTTATTTCTGTTGGTGAGAACAAGTCATTTCCTCCTCATTCATTCTTCCTACGAAGCAGGATGAAGCGGATCTATGGAGCTGGAATCTACCTGAGTCTGATCTGGCTGATCTATTTCTATGCACTGGTAGAGGAGAAGGAGGAGGCTCCTCCAGCTGACGGGGGTCTGGTGGAGGGGAGTCCCCCCCCCACCCACGTGACTGACTTGATGCTCCTGTTCAGAAGCCTGGACGGAGGTGGAGACAGCTGAGAGGAGGAGAGCTGATCCCACCATCATCATCACCATCATCATCATCATCAGCCTGAGGAAGGCAGCGTCCTCTCTCGGATCTGTCGGATAGCAGCTGCGTGTTTCCCCTCCTCATCCTGCGGACCCAGCCTCCTCCCTCATGCCCGGACTGTCGGTGTCCTCCTGGATGTGGCGGTCGGTCGCGGCGGTGCTCGCGGCGCTGACCGCCTGCCTGTGCGCCCCGCTGCCGGGCTCCGCGGGCAGGGGCCGGCCGCTCAACTACCGGCCGGTCATCGGTAAGGTTCATCCGCACGAAGGGCTGCTGGTCTCTGTCCTCCATGCAGGGACAAATCTCTTATGTAATTCTCATCCAGAATGTTCGAGAAAAGGTGTGTGTGTGTGTGTGTGTGTGTGGATGTGTGTGTTCGAGGCTATGCACTGTTATGTCATAATTTTAATACTTGCATCAGCTCACATTTGTTGTTCTCTGTTTTCTGGAGGAGCCTCTGCGTGTTCATGTTTGCAGGTGTTGCAGATGCAGACATTCATCATTTCAATCGAAGCAGTTTGACCAAAAACCACAATGTTCATGTTTTGCACAAATATGATTGTGTCAACTTTCACATCCAGTAAAAAATGATGTCCTCATTTGTATTTTCAAGGTTGCGTTTCTGCAGGAAATGAGCCAAAAATCATGTGTGAATTACAAACAGGAAAATTTCCTGAGCTGATGATAACGTGAATATGAGAAAGAGAGATGAATGAATGAATGGATGATGATGATGATGTGAATAGATAAAAGACCACTAGAGAATCAATTGTGCTTTTTTGTCTGTCTGTTATGTTTATAATAATGAGGGTGATATAAATGTTTTCTGTATTATGATTCAATATTGTTTTAGGTTTCACTGTCACTTTACTTTAAAAACCAAAAAAAAACCATTAATCATCACAGACAGTAACATTTAATACTTGTTATATGTTCAACACCTCAGTTGTCTCAGCTGAGGCTGGAAGGTTTTGAAAGAGGAACAGGAGCTTCATGCAGCAGGGTGATAAGAAAGAGTCCGTACAGTACGTTACCTGCTGCAGACGTCCTGCAGTCATCGTGGTCACGCCGTGTTTCCAAACCAAGGCCGTGACTCATGATCTGTGGTTATGAGTAAAGTGAGAAGTGCATTAATGCTGCATTGCACTGTCACATCGAGGATTTACTGCGTCACCTCTTTCATGTTTGTTTGGCAGCGAAGTATTAAAATGTTTCTAAAGATAGTTTTAGGAGACACAGCCCTTAGTCCTCTTAGCTGTACATTTGGTGAAGAACCACCTGATAGCATTTATTTAGTTTCAGTTTCATGTTAGAGTCTGTGTGAGCACAGTTCTTGCTCGTGTGTTTGCATGTTTTGCAGGAAAACTGTTTATACTCAGAAAAATATATCAAAATAATATGTTTCAGAATCAAAACCCAAACTTTATTGGTATTCTAGTGGAGCAGGGACTTTGACACTGAGCACTAGGTAGTTACTTATTTGCCCAGGTTTATGCCTCTCATTTCATTTTCACTGGCAGCGCAGGATGCTCTGGTTTTAGTGGCTGCAGGTAAAATGAAAGACTCTGCATGAAAATACCTGTTGGCACTGCTTTGTCATATGAGAGTCATCTGGGCATTGTTCAGTAATTAAGACAGGGTTCATTGTGAGGTTTTTTATAAAGAATATTTAGAGCATAGTCTGAGACCTTTGTGGAAAGGAAGGAGAGGAAGCATAAACTATCAGGGAGACGTCACAGGAACGAGCCCCTGAACGAGATCTGATCTCTTCAACAGTGCATCAGCGTCGATATTTTCTTTGTTGCTTCTTAATCTTCTGTGTCTTGTCTCGTCCTCTTCCCACTACAGGTGTGTTGGCGCAGGAAAACCTTCCAGGAGACCAGTTCGCTCGTGGCTCTTCTTACATCGCTGCCTCCTACGTCAAATACCTGGAGGGAGCCGGGGGAAGGGTCGTACCCATCAGGTACAGCGCTCACATGTGACGTCTCGGTCATAGTTAGGTGTGAGGACCAGACTGGATGAACCAGTTTGAGGGGGAGGCAACTTTCTGTTCCCACCTCTCTGTGTGTATTGTGCATGTCATAGTGACAAAGACTTTCTCTTTCACAGCATCAGCCTCCTCGTGTTTCGCCGGTTGAATGCTTTTAATGTCAGTGAGTGGCAGCAGGCTGTTCTCTTTGCATTAGCAGAAATACAATACAAGCTCTGATGAGGTGAAAAGAACGGGTTTTCAATCTAAGATTGTCGACCTCCCCTCAGACAAATCCCCTCAACCCCGCAGATTACCTGATACCTGATACTCAACCATTGAGCAAAGACGACCTAATATTGATGTTTGGCTTAACTTCAGACTGCATCAAATACATACAAATGTCTGCACTAATACATTTATTAGTTTCTGATTTTCCTCTGGTGTAAAGAGAGCAAACAGGAAACAGTGAGGTTGTTATCATTGAGTTGTAACCGTCTGAGTTTTAACCAAATGACCAAATCTTTGCTTAGGCAAACCAGCTAACAGTTATTTGAGTGGTGCAACAGAATGAGTTTCTGTGTTTCTACAGTCAGGTGTTATGGTCTCTGTCTCTGTGTCCACGTGTGTTTGAGGACTTTGTAAAGCTATTTTGCATAATAGGTCATCTCAGGCTGCAGCTATCAGCCAGGGGGATCCAGCGTTTCTGTCTGCTTTCTGCCCTCAAACTTGGGAAGGTTTAGATTATCAGGTTAAGTGAATTTTCAACTCTCAGTGATAATTTCTAATCTCATGTTTGATCAATGAGAATGGTCTGATCATGATTTTACATCAAGTTCAGCATTTCTACACTTCTCTTTTAACTCATTGCAGGTCAGTGTGGTTGAACCTCAAAGCCTCCACTTCTCTTCTAAGCTTCCTTGTTGCACATTTTCTCAATCTACAACAGAACTTTCTCAATAAAGTGTTGAATTTATTCTTTGACATTTTCAGTGGGACCTCTGTTATAGAGGTCCTGCTGGAAAATTACTTAAAGAGCTTAAATTCCTGCTTGTGTCTTCTCTCACACTATGATCCCAACCTGACTGACGTGAGTTTCAGTCGCGGTGCTGGACGTGGGCTCATGTGGGCGGAGCCTGTGCAGATGGTCGTCATTTCTCTGCTGCTTTAATCCAGAGTGACAAATTATATATTTGATTGTCTTGAATATTAATGGATTTAACTGTTTTTTGTCTTTGTGTCTTTTTTTCTTCACCAGAATCAATCGCACAGAAGAAGAATATTCTAAGATCTTCTACTCAATAAATGGGTGAGTTGACCAGGCATCTCTTGAGCTCTTGTCGTCTCCTCAAGAGTAAAGAGTTGAAACCACTGAGCTCATGATCAGCATTAACATGATTGGCTGAATGCTGACCATGTGATTGCAGGTACATGTAATAGGTGTGTTGGGAACTTTCCCAGAATGCACTGGGGCAATAGCTTCATGGACGTAGTTCTCACTTTATGAGAGTGAATGAGTAATGAGTTTGTCAGTGTTACAACTAAAGACCAAAATTAGCTGATTGGATACAAGTTGTGCATTTTACAGAATCTTGTTCACAGCTGCTGTTGCACATCAGTTGAATCCCTCCAGTTTGGGTAGAAGCTGTCAAAGTCAACTGAAAGTGATTTGCATGAATAGAGACACAGGTATATTTGTTCTGTCTAAGCTCTGTGGCTTTGAGCTGCTCATGGACTTCCTGTTAGTTGCTTCTAATTTTAACATGCTCTGTAAAATGTAAGCGTATTTGTTGCACTCATCATTTGTCATGTTTAGACACATGTAAAAAAAAAGTGACATCAACCATTGTCGGCTGTAAAGATTCTCCAGCACGTAGCCCAAAGGTCTAACATGTGAAGTGTCTCCTCAGGTTGTTGCTGCCGGGAGGAGACGTCGATATTCAGACGTCGCAGTTCAGTCGAGCCGCCAAGATCTTCTACAACTTAGCCCTGAAGGTGAGACTTTTCACAACCGACTGCCGAGATGAAGTGACACCTCAGGATGACACCTAAAGACATTATAGGATAAATGTTCACATTATAACCTGATTAGCTTGGTTTTATGTTCCTCTCGTTGAAGGACAGGTTTTTGCTTGATCTGTTTTATCCTCCTTTCCAGTCAAGAGATTCCTTCATGATGCAATTCCAATGTAAATGATGAGGGGAAAAAAAATCTAGTCTGATTCAGACAAATCTACAAGCTGTTTTCCAGAAATGCAGCCTTTTTAGTTTGTTTCCTGGAACAGAGATATTTGCTGAACTGCAGATGAAGAGCAGTGAGAAGAAGAGGGACTGTGGTACTAAAAAGACTGTAACACTGGGAGATTTGTGTAACTCAGGTTGTTGAAGGTGCCTCAGATTCGCTTCAGCTGTGGAGCTGCTGTGAATGTGTGCAGCTGTATGAGAGAGAAGCAGGTGCAATAAAGCATATGAAGCTCTTGGAGAATCAACAGATCAAACAGTAATAAAAGTGGCATTACGTCTTCTTGATGGTTGCCCCCTCATCCCCCTCTCTCTCATCCTCTGCAGGCCAACGATGCCGGGGACTACTTCCCCATCTGGGGAACCTGCCAGGGCTTCCAGCAGCTGTCGGTCCTCACAGCCAACAAAAACCTGCTCACCCTCACTGACACCAAGGCCGTGGCTCTGCCGCTCACTCTCACACCAGGTATCCCTCCCTGTCCTCTGCCTTCGTTCTGAAGACTTACAGAGATCTGAAACCTTAAAGGTCCTGCACATCCACACAGGTGTTTTCACTTGTTCTGGATGATAAGATTTTTGCTCAGGCATGTTTACATCATTCACAACTCATTAATCAAAGACTGCATTGTTTTAATTAATGATTGTATTTTGATAGAAATGTCGATCCATACATGTCTATCTATTCTTGACAGAACTGTGTAATTTGTGATATTTAGCTCTATAAATAGAACTTCAAATTGCATTGATAGCAAGGTGAAAGAAGTCAAACTCAAAAGGTTGAAAATCAGGTCACCAAAGTCAACAGAAGTGTTCAAACATACTAAGCTCACAAAGCACATTGAGGTTTCTGAACACAGTGTTGTGTAATATGTCGCCTAGGAGTTGTATTGAAGGAACATATTGTCTCTTAACAACAGACAGAGGACTTGTTTACGAGGATCCCACCAGGAAAGTACAATAAGAAGCAATAGTTCCTGCCTGTATGAACCTTTCAAGCTGTGAGACCCATCTTTACAGGACCATCAGTCATGGTGCTGAATGTTGTGTGATGTGGGCGGATCTCAGACACAGACAAATCACTCTTTTCAATAAGGAAATGTTGAGTTAAGCAAGGACAGAGTTTCACATTATGTTTTTTCTTTCTTTGTCGTTGCTCTCATGGTTGATTTTGCTGATTTTTTTATTCAACACAAACCAAATTAAAAAGTAAACCATGTGCCTTTGACAAAGTTTCACTGTCAAGAGCTTAACTGGTTTAAGGTTTGCCTCCTTTCCAAAAGATTGTCCCATCTGTTTGCTCTAATAATCATTTTATTCATTTTATTCTTAACTTCTACAAGTTTTGCTGTTGTGATCCCTTTCAGACTCAGTTTAGGACAATGTGGGTGGTTTCCAATGTAAATGAGATGAGACATCCTTTGTTTTCTTTCCTCCCACAGTCTAAACACATGTAGATTAGGTTAATTACATCGCCCGTAGGTGTGAATGTGAGCGTTAGCGTCTGTCTGTCTGTGTCAGCCCTGCGACAGACAGGTGATCTGTCCAGTGTTTACTCTCTGTGATGTAATTTTGTCATTTGTTGTGTGAACTGCTCGTCTGAACCTTCTGCTTCTGTGTCTGTCCTCCAGCCGCCCAGTCCAGCCGTCTGTTCCGGAGTTTTCCCAAGGACCTGCTTCAGTCTCTGGCCGAGGAAAACATCACCTCCAACTTCCACAGCTGGAGTCTGTCCATGCAGGTACGAACGTCCTGCTCCCGTCAGCACTTTCAAAGAGTAAATGCACCCAGGCTGATAAAGTGCTGCTGTCCCGCACCTGAAAACACTCAGCTGTGGTCAGGTCTGCAGGCGTGGTGGCCAAGTGGTAAGGCGTTGGTCTCGTAAACCAAAGATCGTGGGTTCGATCCCCATCCATGCCTAGAAACTTAGAAACCTAGAAACTGCTACTGATCCTTAAAGGATGCACAGAAAAGTACAATGTTTTCTTTAGTGTGACTTTTAAACATTTACTGGAAATAAAAAATGCTGCTCGACTGTATGTTCTTTCTATGGCTTTCAAATTTGTTTCATCATAAACGCAACTTCACTCATTTTTGTTCTGTGCAGAAGAAGCAGTAGTTTTAGGGCTGCAACAGCTACGACAGCTGTATTAGTCTAAAATATCTGCCTCCAACAGAACTACAGCCGAAATGCCAAGCTGAAGAGGTTTTACAAGGTCCTGTCCACGAACAACGATGGGAAGAAAGAATTCATCTCCACCATGGAAGGTGACTGACTGCACATCACTCATATTTCACTCAGCATTTCCAGCAACTGTCCACCAGATGGCACCATTACCCACTAACTGAACTGGTGTTTTTAGTCATAATAGAGACTAGAGAGTGATGCTGATTATTGATTGATTGATTAATTACTGTTTTGCTCCGCTGACACTGTGTCTGGTTTTCCTCAGCCTACCGTTACCCATTCTATGCCGTGCAGTGGCATCCTGAGAAAAGCCCCTTCGAGTGGATCGATAAGTCGGGCATGGTTCACTCCACCTCCGCTGTAAGAGCCTGCTTCTACACCGCCAGCTTCTTCATGTCTGAAGGTAACATGTGTTTCCTCTGTGTGTTTCTCTGTCAGATTGTTGCCACTAGATTTATTTGTCCCTTTTTTTTTTTTTTACATGTTCCTGAGCAGAATCTCAAAAAGGTCACTGAATTAAAACTTCAAGACGTGATGATTCAAGATGCACCAAGATGATTTCTGCCCAGACCGATTTTCTACTCCTACAAATTTCAATCCATCATTGATATTTGATACATATTACAATGAGCTTTCATGATATTGCCACATGATCTCCGTTGGAGGAGTTTGAATGTAAACGTTCAATTTTGCATTTTTTCCTGGGCACTTTAAGGACATTTTCGACCATGCTGGCTTGAATTGAATCAAATAAATTGACATTTGCTGTTTTCTTGTGGCAGGTTACTGAATTATAGCAGATGTTGCCTGTTAGATCTAAACTGCCGTAACGCCTGAACTGTGCGAGCGCAACCAAATTTAAATGACACGCGCACGAACCAAATTAATGTCGTCGATGAAGGTGTGAGACAGAGAAAAACAAATGCAAAGTGTGAGTGTGTGTGTGTGTGTGTGTGTGTGTTATGAATGAAAGAGCAGCTGCAGGTTTTTAAGAGTGAAGCTTCACCACCTGCCTTTCTTTCTCTCCTGCAGCCATGAAGAACCAGCACCATTTCTCCAGCCCTGTGGAGGAAGAGCGAGCCCTCATCTACAACTTCTCTCCCGTCTACAGAGGCATCCACGCCGTCTTCGTGCAGAACTATTACTTCGATTGATGCACGGCATTGACGACTGAAACAGGCTCAGTCTGGTCAGAATTTGTCATCGATAGAACATCTTGGGCACGAGTTTAAAACCAAGCTTAGTGGTGTCGTCCCCGTCAGTAGCCTCGAACAAATAGCAGTTAACTCAGCTGATTTGCACAGTGATATGAAATACAAATGGGACAGTGATGAAGAGCAGTGATACATAACACAAGAAGAAAATAATGCTAAATGTTATATTCTGAAATCTTTAAAAGAAAAAAAGTACTAAAATAATATGCAAATACAAAGAAATAAGCATTTACAAAATTAATTCATATGAATAACTGCAATTGAGAATAACAGTGAAATCTATAAGAGGTTACAGGATTTTATACATTCAGAAGGTAAAATGGTTAAAAAAGTGAAATATTAGTTTATATTTTGGAGGAACACAACTCATTAGAATAGGATCTTAGTCTGGTTCCATTCACAGTATATTAAGCTCATCTATATACTGTCACACACTTCATATCCATTCCTGTGTGGTTTAAACTGTCTTCAATCCAAATCAACTTACAGTGTTATGATTTAGACGTTTTCCTTTTATTCTGACGTACTGGTTTTATTCTACAGTCACACGTTATTCAACCCTCTGTATTTGAAGATATGCAGCGTTCAGTGTCTGTCAATGAGAAATGAAAATTTAATTATCAACTTTTTTAAAGGACTACTGTCACATTTTGTAACAATGTCTTTCTTCCAAAAATATCTATCAGCGACTCCCAGAACTCTGTAGACAAGTCTTGAGAAAGAGTTTGTCTTCATATGATTGTATTCTTATGTGCATTTAAGTGTTTTCATTCCTCAACAGGAAATGGAATATTTTCAAAATACTCCATTTCCTGTTGAGGAAAAACACGCTATCAGAGAATGACTAAATATGATCAGGATTTGAGAAACGATTGTTGTGGATTGTATGGATCGGTTTATGATTGATTTTAAAATGTGACCTTGGATGTTTAACAGTGTGGCCTGTCATCATTACTGTGTTGAGACAGTTTGTCGTTTTCTTCATCCACCAGCATTTTAAACCTAGTATACCAAACCAATGCAGCTCATCAGTTTCATCAAACCAATAACAGCTTTTTTCAGTCTGGTTTAAAATGGCTTTTACCCATTTTGTGTCTCCACACATTGAAAAATGTTGTTTGTTGCTGCGAGAGAAAGCAAACAGTCGTCTCTTGCTTCGTTCTTGCCAAAGTGAAAATAAATAAACAAACAAAAAAAGAGTTTCCCTTTTCTCTGTTGTTAGTAAAGCAAACAAGAAAAGAGTAGTGAGTCAGGATCAGATCTTTTCAGGAGGAAGATGAAGATGAAAAAAGGAAGAGCAGAAAGAGAAAGATTCCATCAGCAGAACGATCCAGAACAAATCTGTTTACATCATTAAACCTAAATAACTGAGAGCACAAGATGTTCATTCTGCAGCTGTGGTGAACTGACAACCTTTGCCGGTCGTGACGCATCGTGATGGAGTGGATCTGCCCAAGAAACAGAAAAACACTACGACCTGTGCAGCCACCAGGCTTCAATAACAGCTGTTCATGCTCTCATGTACTGTGTACTTCATATACATTGAACACACCAACACAGTCTGTGGATGGTTCAAGTGATCAGAGACTCCAACATTCACAAAACCAAGATGAAGAGGAACATATTATATTATGATCAGGCAGCCTGGTGAAGCCTAAAGCTGCTCTAAGCATTTTCCAGCTACGAGAGGACGACAGAAGCTGCAACTTTTTTTTTTTTTTTAAAATACACCAAAGCAAAACTACACGGCTACGGAAACCCCAAAGGACAAACTGTGCATCAAGTGTAAAGGCTATGCCAATTAAATCTGTGGAGAACTGAGCAGCAAGGACATGTTGAGAAGCAAGAAGAAGAAGATGATGAGGAAGAGGAAAAGGAGGAAGAAGAGGAAGCAGAGGAGACAAATGGGTTTGTGACCTGGTCCGAAACCAGATAAAGTTAAAGAGTGAAACCTGGCAGCTCCACAGATCAGGAAACGTGTTAATATTCATAAACCTTTAAACAGTATCAGAGCTTAGAAACTTAAAAAAAAAAACCCTGAAAACCAGAAAATGTAGTTTTAAATCATAGGTTTGTCTTTATAATGTAAATATACTCAGCATTAAATTTGCAAAGTCAATCACAAAAAAGTTTTCAAAGGAAAAAGAAACATCCTCAGGTATTATTTATTAGCCCTTTAAATTACTTAGATTTAGTGGTTGTTTGTGTGATTAAAAGTTTTATCGATCAGTTTGGGAGTGACATCATATTTCACTGTTTGGATTTGGCATGTACAAAAAGTTTCCACTAGGTGGCGCCATGATACCACTGAATGTAAATTGACAATCCTAATCAAAAACTCTTGTCAATGTGAGCAGACGGTTGCACCTTCAGACAGCAGTTTGTCCCAGTCCCAGTAAAAATCATCTTTTTGTTTGGTTGTTCTTGTTTTTATTTCTATTTTTTAGTGAAAATGGTGGAAATAGTGGCCAAAATGATTTACCATGAGAGACTACAACATTATAGGGCATCACTACAGGTTAAGGCAAATTCCTACTTTGAGAGCCTGACTGTCTGATGGAGGTTAGGAGAGAGGTTTACCCTTTAAGGAGTTCATGAGACATGAAGGTTGGGATGTGCTCTCATACTCGTGCCAATGTCCAGAACCAAGACACTGTTCTCAGAGTGGGAGGGGCTACTGCTGTTAAAAAGAGTGGGTCAAATACAGAGGACACATTTTCCCATAGGGATCAATAAAGTGTAACTTAACATAACTCAATACTCATGGCACTTTAATTCAAACTTGAAAATGTCTAATCAACAAACCTACTGATGCTTTCTCATCCTCTTCTGCTTTTGGTGCATGGTGTAATATGCACAACATTGTAAGAAAATCCTTGAGGTCTTGCAGCATTTTTATGCCATTAGCAAATAAAAAAAACCCATATAGGTCCCACATAGTCTTACCAGTTTCAGCCCTTGCACACTTACCCCATGTGTATCCCATATGGGGCTCATATAGTCAGCGGACCCAGGTTATAACAGCCATATAGGTCCCACATAGTCGTTCCAGTTCCAGCCCATGCCCGTTCAGCCTGCATGCATCCCTTATGGGGCCCATATACCCAGCCCACTTCAGGCCCATGCCCAGTCGGTACCCACATAGCCCACAGTTAGCCCATATGGGGCCCACAGGTACATGTTGGCTGGGCAGCAAAGACTGCGTGCTAATGGACAGAGGAGGCAGAGAGAAGACGAGGTGAGCTTTATAAAATCACTGTGGTTAACTGGTTAAACACCGGTTGGTTAGGATCAGAGAAAGATCATACTTTGGGTTGACAGTTGACAAACCAACATCGGCCTCACACACTTCACTTCCCCGTTTCAATTCGTCTTTAAAGGGAAGAGCAAGACTTAGGAGTAAGAGGTATTGTTGCCTTCAAGCGAAGGCTGTGAAAGTAGTTTGTTGTTTTGTAACTATAAACTAGAAAAGGCACCCATGTACTTGGAGCCAGTGATAAGAAGCTGAAACTGGGGATGTGGCCGAGTGGCTGAGTGGTCAGATGTACTGGTGGCCACGTCGTGCCGTTTCCCCTGAGCAGCCCTTATGTGAGATTGTTCTGTCAGCTTTCATCTCTAAGGTAAGAATGATGTTTAACTCTTAACTGTAAAGTCGTTGAACCCATGAATTGCAGGAGCTTCACTGTTTGAAGTGAAACAAAACCTTCTGCAACAAACAGATCGAGATTGAGTTTTCAGTTTTCTGAATTGTCAAATAATTTCTTCATGTAAAGAGGCAGATCCAGGATTTTGTCTAAATCAAGGGCCACAAACGGGGACTTAGGCTACACAGCAGGAAAATCTGAGAACGCTATTCAACACTATATTCTAATGATGTGTTAAGAGTAGTTTAGTTTCCTACACTACCCAAGAACAGTGAATGCATCATTTCAAATCTCAGTATGTTGAACTTGGAAATGAAACTTTTTCACTGAGACATGGACGACGACGAATCAAATATTTATTCAGGCATAAACTGTTCTTTGGTCAACACGGTTTTATACATTATACATAACAGCCTTGGCCACTGATCCTCAGATAGTGTGTGAGCGTGTGTGTATGTGTTTGTGTGTGTGTGTGTTTGTGTTTGTGTATATTTGTGTGTGACGGCTTGGTTCTCTGATATGTGACTGTAGATATGAGGACTTGTCTAGACAACAGATCAGCTTCACGCTCACAGTGGCAGCTTTATATCCAGACTTACTCCAACTTACACACACACACACACACACACACACACACACACACACACAGCTTGTTTCATGGGTTTGTTGTGTCGTCGTGGGACCGTTTTCTTTTATCTGATGTGCTGAAGCCTCAAGAACCTTCAGAAAAATAAGCAGAGTTTCTTTGCAAGACGTCTTGAGCAGAGACGGGAGGACAGGAGGAGGAAAAGCCGAGTGGAGTGGAGCGTCGCCTCACCCGGCCTGGGCATCATGGGAAAAGAGTTTTTCTTTAGCCCTGAATTATTTGACACTTTGAGCACTTTGTCAGTTTTGTCTCTAAAGACGATGTCAGTGTTGAAATTCTGTAGCTTCAGTGAACGGAACCGAGGCAAAAACAATCAGAGAGGGTTTAAATAAAATACATGGACATACTTTTGTCTTATTGGCTGACAAACATGAGGAAGCTCAGTTACGCCCCCCCTTGGCCAAAGACCGTAAACCAACCAAGTCGCATCATTTAAGACAATCAGATTTTATTATTTTTTTTTTTTTTTTTTTTGGTGACCTGCCTGGTTGATCTATAAACAGTGAACGTTTTATGACCAATCCCACTCAGACACAGGCGAGATTACAAGCTGGTAGTTTGTTTTGAGTGAATTCCACTCGGTGAATTACATTTGCCAAAATTACAAGATGGAACAAATAAGTAAGAATTTGTCGCTGGCAGCGTTTCACAAAGTTTCTAAAGTTTCCTCAAACTCAACAACTCACTAAACTCACAGTTTTCTAGTTTAGGAACTTTATGTGTCGTGAAAATTGTGTGTGAGAGAGAGAGGTGAAAGAAAATTAATATTCCAATAAACTATGATATAACATAAATATAAGTACATGAATAAATTGAACTGTTTGTTCAACTCCAGTCAATAAATATTTAATGATAGCAGATGTTAAATATTCTGTATACTAATTACTACCAACTGCTAATATTTTAACATCACATTTCATAAATAATCTGCAAAATAAAAATCAGTTTTTAAGGTACACATTTTAATTTCCCATTAATGAAATGTAAATAAGATGCCAGAGTGAATCAATAAACATCAAAGATCCAGGTTGAGCTTTGAATGTCTTCACATGCAGAGATGGAGAGGAGAGAAAATGACGGCGGGTACAAGGACAGGATGAAGCAAGGGAGGAGTGAAAAGAGAGGGAGGAGTGAAAGAAGCTGTCAGGACAAAGAGCAGTTGGAGAGGAAGGCTGGAGGAGAGAATGAATGAGGCGAGAGGGAACGAGGCAGAAAGCCAACACGTCGACGTGGGACACGCACGCGAGTTTGATGAGTGTTTGTCCACCGGCTCCACACAGACCTGACGTGTATCTGCCCATGTGGAGGTTAATGAGGCCGAGCTGAGCTACAAGTGCGAGCACGTGGGTCACAACTGTTCTATCTGTTGATACAACCGAGGTTATACATGAGCTGTCATTTTAGGTATCTATTTACAGAGTGAAATATTTCAATGTGCACTGGGTCGCTTCTGCACCTTTCACCTACACAAACCTTTTCCACAGCCAATAGCTCAAGCATATTGTCATAAGATCAGTTTGTTAATAAACATTTCATAATCAATCAGTCAAACTTGATTTGCACTTTCATACAGTTTAATGCAATTCAAGTGTTTTTCAGCTGAGAATAAGAAACTGTGAAAACAAGTTGAAACTGGACACAATAAGAAAGAAAACTGATAAAAATGCAATAATGCAAACAATGAAATAGATCAGAATAAATTAAAAAAAAAGCTGTAAAATAGATAAACAACAAAAAGAGATAAGAGAGACTGAAAAACAGGAATATAAATAATTGAATTAAATAAACAATGTCTTGATCCAAAGTCAGCCTGGAGACACTTTAACTTTATGTTTAAAGGTACCAACACAGGATGAAAACTTCTACTTGACCAAAAGTTATTGTCCTGCTCTTTGGAACAACTGAAAGGGTAAATAATGGAACTAATGTAACGGCCAGATAATGATAAAGATAATAATGAAGAAACATAAATGAACTATAAAATTTGTGGCCACATTGTTGTCACTTCCTGTCTCCTGGTGTGTGTTTGTGTTCACATCCCCTGTTTGTCTGTCGGACTTTCTGCACCTGTCTAGACGCCCTCAGTGCTTCTTTACCTGATTGATCTTGTAATAAGCTTCGTAGCTGAACCTCTCCCCTATAGACCGGAGCCTGTTTCTCATTTACCACAACGTCTCAGTTGCCTTCAGCTACTTCCCCACACTGTTTTCAGACCTGCTGATTAACTCTGCACCACGTTCGCCTCCATCCTGCCTGTTGCATTAAGTACATTTAACTCTTCTGTGCCTCGTCTGAAAACTCTGATTATGGGTCTAAGATTCCTCTGAGCCCCCGTCTCCTCTCACAAATGTGTTTTTGCTGCTGATCCAGATGACACAGCGTAATAACACTCACATCCCAGGACCCTCTGTGCCCACCGGACTCCGGATCCAATGTCAGGCTGTGCTGCCCTGCTGAACTCCTCAGAGGGCAGTCTGGGGTCTGGGAGCCGCTTTGGATGCTTTATATTCAACAACAAAATCCTCCCCGCTGCAATTACATCGGTTAAATTGCACATGTTGCCTCGAGAGCTTCACTTACTTTGTAATGATGAACCATAATTTTGTGTACTTTGCGTCTGACCTTAAGTTGCACATTATGATGTTCTTTCCAGGGCAATAAGTACTTGAATTAAACTGAAATGAACTTTGGACATTGACGATTTGAATCTGAGCGCTGTGCAACCTCCTCCCTCTGTTATCGTAGCTATTAAACATGCTTTCCACACAAATGTAATCCTATGGTATTTGATGAATGACGCTCAGTGTTTTTAATTAAATAGTGGATCAAATAAGGCCTGCAACCAGTTTCATATTTGTTCCCCGAGACCCATTAATTACACAGAGCTTTCCTCTCATCCATTCATGAAGTAACTCAATTTCCTCTGCATTACTGAAGCACAAGGACACATGGGATCCAATCAGAATATTTGGAGTTTATTAAATGATTGAGTGTGGTGGGTTGTGATGGTACTATAAGCAGGGTAATCTTCATCAGACATGCTTTATGAGTTACCGCGGAGCTTCACTCAGGTCGAACATTACCTCTTGGATCCACACACCCACACACATGCATCCCATCAGCCATTGTCGTACACACTGCCACACACACACAGAGTAATTCCTATCATCATGATGATCGTCATCTTCCTGGCAGAACTTCAACAGCAGCAACATTCGTCTTTGTGCCTCATTAAACAAGAGACAAGGATGTCAGGCTCATCTGAATGCACGTAAGCATGTATACACACACACACACACACACACACACACAGGATCACACAAAATACACACATATATGTATACGAGTGCTCGTTCATGCAAATCACTCATGCACAAACACACACTCCACCTCCTGCACAGAGACACCTGCAGCACACAGAGCGGCGCTGATCCACAGCGCGCACCCACCCTGCAACATATAATCACTGCGAGTTAGCCTGTAATATACACCATCCACATCGTCACACATGATAGTGTCTGTGCTTGGAAATGACAGCGATACACTGCATTCAGAGGGCAGAGAAAGAGGTTCGACTTTTATACAAGGAGGGAGAAGTTAATAAGATTTGTTTTTCTCCATATCTGAGATTTTTTTATGCCTTTATTTAAGATGTTGGTGTTTGTTAGGCAGGAAAAGTGTAATGTGAAAAGTGTGAAAGTAATGAACTAATCATTTGTCATAACTGCATTTTTTTGATGCACCAGGAAACCTTGAAGGGTTGTTTTCACTCTATCTGTCAGGGTGAACGTACAGGTGAAAAAGCACACTGAGGTTTGTCCAAGGTCATTGTGGGAGATCGGAAGCTTAAAGAGCAGGAGAGGAAGCTGCTTTGATCAAAGAATTTTCGTGTCCTCAGGTTCAGGCGAGCTTCCAAAAAGCAAACATTATAGATGATATAACAGAGTGTAAGCTTGTTAGCAGGAGTGTCTCAGTTGCATCAAACCCTGAAGAAAGGGCAAAACAATAATTCCTGCAATAATTTCTACCAAGTCAACTTCCCCTCACGCCCTGCTCTGTGTAGCCCTCGTTAATTATTTAGAGAGGTGGTGAGGGACCAATAAAGCGTAATTAAAAACTGAACAAGATGACTGAGGCGAAACGCAACTCAGTGCTGGATCTTAATAAACTCAATAAATAGTCTCTGTAGAAGCTGGAGACTGTTTCAGCTGTGTGTCCTCAGTAACTGATCCAAAGAAAAGACCAGAGGACACGAAACAGGAGTGAAATGAGATGAACTTTAGAGAATCTACAAGAGTCTAGTAGATCTATTTCTATTCTTTCGTATCACATAATTGGACGTCTTGACTGAGGACGAGCAGCTGTTAAAATAAAGGCTGGGGTTTGAAACATCAGGTGAAAGAATCCTCAAATTGATTTGCTAAACTCTTAAGGCACATCTGAGTTTTGATAGTATGACTGTCAATCATCGCTGTCAATCAATGCCGAGACACGCCCCTGTTCCGAGCATCAAATAACAAATTAGAAACAGGTTCGTCAGAGAGATGAGCGCTGAACATAAGTCAGCCTGATGAGAACAAGCTAAAATGACAGAAACCACTTTAGAGAAAAATGTGTTCGATGTGTAGTTTGACTTTTTAGTTTGACTCATGTCTCATTCACTTTTATAGAGGGGGTGAGGTTTATGGCCTATACCGCAACCAGCATCTGGGGAGCTGTCATGTCGTCCATCTTTTTGTACATCTATGCTCCCACACGATTCTCAATGACTGTATGAAAGTTTGGACGTCGGCTCTGATGATGTGCAGAAGGCTTCGCTTTTAAAAGTAAACTGCAGCAAAATGTCCTCAATCTGAAAGTTTCCCCTTCAGGTTTCTGTTCCTGTGAATACAGCGGTCCTCATAAGTATAGAAGTACAAGATACTTACACACCCACCCTGTCTGTGCTGTCACACACACACACACACACACACACACACACACACCAGGGATCCCGTTCAGCCGGGCTCTAAGTCTGGATGAGACGAGATACTTTGGTAGGTAATTGCAGCTCGTCTCGCCTTTGAAGTGAGGTGAAGCATAGGTCAGCTGGAGCTGGAAACATGGAGGAGGCTGGGGGTGGAGGGGTGAGGTGCGTGTGTGTGTGTGTGTGTGTGTGTGTGTGTGTGTGTGTGCTGCAGGGTAGACTGAGAGAGAAAAGGCAAACTGTAAGTCAGTTTAATCTATGAACCAGACTGACACCTGGAGGTAAAATACATCAACTGGAGAAACCAGAGGCCTTTAGAGGGAGACGGAGGGAGGGAAGAGGAGACTGAAGAAATAGAAGACAGAGAGGGGAGAGAAAAGGGAGAGGAAAGTGATGAAAAAAAGGGAAAGAGAAGGTGGAGTTGGTAAAAAGAAGAGAGAAAATGAGTAGGAGATAAAGGGAAAGAGAACAGGTGAAGTCACAGAAAGAGGAAATGAGAGATTACGGTAATAATGAGGGAGAAAGACAATTAAGACACACGCCTGCTTCTAAGGTGAGAAAAATAAAGTCAAAAAGACAAATTAGAGGAAAATTCAACTCTTGATGGCTGAACAGCTAAATTCAAACCATATCCACATCAATGCTGACAAACTGAAAGATGTTCTAATGCATTTTCTGTCCACATATCTTACCGACATTTAAAGATGAAAAAGAAACTCAAGTGGAAATCCTATTTTATTTAGTTCAACAAGTGTTGGTAAAGAAGGATCGAGATTTCCACTGAAATGAGCTGATTTTGGTCTGAAATTTAACCTTTAGGTTGTTCGTGCTCATGCTTGCATTTCTATTCTTATTCCAGTGTAAATCAATTCAATTCAATTGCATTTGTACAGCACCAAATCACAACACAAGTCTGAAGGTACTTTCCATACAGAGCAGGTCTAGACTGAACTCTTTATAATATTATTTATAGAGACCCAACAGTTCCCATCATGAGCAGCGCTTGGAGACAGCTGAGAGGAAAAACGTCCTTTTAACAGGCAGAATCCTCGGAACAGAACCAGGCTGTAGACGGATGCACATCTGTCTTAAGAGAAAGAGAAGAGATGCAAAAGAAAAAAAAATCTTTCTCAAGTTGTCATAAAAGATTTGACAACTCACCTTTCATAAAGTTATAAGTTATAAAGGTCTGTCAGAAATGATAAATCACTGTCACCACAAGAGTCCACTCTTCTATGATACGCAATTCTGCAAATGCAACCGTTATATCTGTCTGGACATATTTCCAAAACTACTAGAAATGGATCAACACATGGTTGTGCCTGAAGCCTCATCATCATTTACAGTATGTTCTGTTTTCACTCATGCAGCTTATGAAAAGATCGGTGTGTCCTCTATTGAAAACAAGACGTTGATGGTGGTTGGTCTGTTGTTCTGATCTGCCTATTTCACTTCTTGTACTTATGATTAATAAATAAATGATTTGATGAAATGTCTGTTTTCCCTCGATCTGTCTTCATCGCTAACACTGAGCCGTCATCACAGGTTGCTGTGGATAAGAACATCTGCCAAATGCTGTAAATGTCACTGTTCATCCAACTCTGAAACGCTCTGAACCAAGTACAGTAGCTCAGCGTGAACTGATGGGACAAGATGAAAGAGAAAAAATGAATGTGCCGTCCGCTGGTTTGGCGAACAGAGCTGCACCTGTGCCACTTTGATTTGCTCACATCCATTCAAAGCTTCCCGGTTATCTTAAGTTTAATTTGAAAAAAAAACTGCAGGAATAAACATCCACAAAACGACGCTTGAGAACAACGTCGCTGGGCTCTGAAGTCATTTTATTCAAGTGGTTGTTCTATTTCCAAAAGCCCGACTGAAGCAGTGAAAAACACATAATTTGCAGGTTTATAATGTTAATGCTGCAGACCACTGTGCAATCAGGGCTTCAGGGAGGGACAGGTCCCATAAACCAGGCTGCTTCACTGTGAATAAAGACTTAGCTTATAAAAGCACACGGTTATTCGCAGGTTCTGTTAAGTGTTCTGAGGTCAGAAAGTAAAGTCTGAGGAGCTCTTACAAAAGCTGAGAACAGTGCAGCAGGAGACTTCGGGGTTACTTCGAGAGAGAGAAGAAGGAAAAGAAACAAAGGATGGAGAAGGTAGAGAGTCACGATTTAGAAGTTTTAAGCGATATGAAGGTAGAGATCGTAGAGAAGAGGAGAGAATTTGGTCTTTAGAGATGAGGAGAAGAAATGAGCAGGAGATGTTAAGTGGAAGGTTGCAGACTTGTGGGAGTCTGACTCGAGGGTCTTTGTTGGAGGAGCTCAAGGGCAACTTGACTTGCAGGTCTGAAGATGTCTAGACAAGAGGTTTTTAAAATCAAAATATATATATGGTGTATTAGTTTCTGAGTTTTTTACTTGCTGGAAGAAGTATTTACATTCTTTTCTTGAGTAACTGCCACAGTATTTGTATTTGGAACTAACACAACGCACAAATAAAAATCTTGCATTCAGAGTTTGCAGAAAGGTGCAGTTCAGATTTTATCATCTAAATTTACTATTAGTAGTAAAAATACTGCAGAATGTCTCCTTTCACAATGTTTCATAGCATCTATATAATGTTATTGATTCATCATTAATGTCTTGCTTCTCAGGTTGAAGCTAATTCAGGGTATTTTATAAAGTCGACTGTTGGATGATTTAATCTATAACAGTGCATCATATTTCATAAATATACTTTTACATTTAGATTTTCCACCTTGAGTTGAAGTTACATATGACTGTATTTTCAACAGCATTTCAATAACTATACGTCAATTAAAAATTCAGACATTATAAGAGCAACAGGCTTTCTTTGACAACACACTGTTGTCTAAGCTAATGCAAAATGGAGAGAACCACACTGATGGTGACACCAAACCATCTGAGAGGTAAAGAGAGGAAGGATTTTCATTTTAAAGTGAGGACAGCTGATGGAAAAAAGTATAATTACAGGGCTTGATCCTGAAGCACAGGAGACACAGGGATAGTTAAAAGCAACAAATCATGAGAAAGCAAATCACTTGATTCAAGGTAACGGCCGTAGCTTCTGCATCACGCTGGTAAACTAAATGATCAGGCTTTAAGTACTGCAGGTTAAAGGTTTGATGAGGAACAGGTGAGCTGGGTGAAGCAATCAAGTGTTGAGAGGCTCAGGTGAGATGAACAACACAAGGAGAGAGAGAGACGCAGGAGACACAAGGGAGAGAAAGCTTGGAGCCAGGACCATGACACCTCTAAAGGAAGGTGTATCTCAGATAATTCAAACTTTTAAAATCAATATCACAAGTTGAACATGTATTCATTTTCAGCTTAGTTAAAAAAAAAGCTTGAATAAATCAATAAGTGCTTTTTTAAAAATTCCTCTTGAATAACGTGGGTCAGAGCCGGACAGATCAAATACGAAAAAGATGGAGAGAATAAGGACGGAGGATGGAAAGAGATAGAGAGAGGTGGGGGAAGAGAGGGATTACTGGTAATTGAAAGATAAAATGGTAATCATCCAGAAGGGGGCGAAATATTAGAGCGCTCCTTTTTCATTTAGGTGGCAGACACATGGGAGCGATGGAGACGGAGAGAGGGAGAGAGAGAGAGAGAGAGCTAGGTGGAGGGAAGGACTGAGGGAAATAGACTATGAGAACAAAGAGGAAAAGAGAGGAAAGTGTGAGAGACAAACTGGGGAGGGGGAGAAAAGAGCGATCTGCTCAAATTCCACTTTTCTACCACTCATCCTTCTTCATAATAGAACTGTCAAATCAATGCGGAGCTTAGCGACAAGCTGCTCTCCTGCCTCTCGCTCTCTCTCCATCTATTTATCCCTCTTTTTTTCTGTTTCACTTCTCTCACTCACTTTTCACCCTCTTTCGTACTCAAGTCGCCCGAGTCTTTTATATTTGTTTCTTCCTGCTGCCGCTGCAACTTTTTGTCCGTCTCCCGCCTCCGTCATGTTCCGACCTCGAAATGATTTGAGAAAACGTTGATAAAAGGTGGTTTTGCTTCCTTTTGTGTTTACGACACAAGAGTCACTGACCATTTGAAAGATTTAACCTATGACCTTTCGGCTACACGACGATCTTTCTAACTAGCCTAAACGTCCCCGTGAAGCTGATGAGAGGAGGAGGAATCGGATCCTCCCGCCGCGGCTCCCTCCTCCTGCTTTTCAATTCCTCTCTCTGTGGGTTCGTACTGAACAACGCCATGAAGAATATTCGCCCGGTGTCGTTCTCGCCGTCGCTGCCTCTCTCCATTATGCTTCACTGCAGGTTCACATACATGAAAGTGATTCCTCCTCTGTCTTTCTCCATTTGCCTTCACTGTGGGCTGGCAAAAGAAAAATGCCACAGAGGAATGTTCCCAGTTTTTCTCCTCTTGTCTTGCTTCTTGTCCTCTAGTTCTTTTCAGGGGTCGAGCTGCTCGACTGTATTTGCCAATATTATTATTATTATTCTTCATATGAGGAAATCTGTCTTTCAGTTCATGGGAATGAATGACACTTTAGTCCTGTGCCAAACTTCCTCACCTGACGTTGTTGTCCTGATGGTGGCGCTGCTGTAACCAGCTAAAGTCTTAAAGATTTAATGACTTTTATTTTGAAATATCTAACATTGGAATGAATAAACGAGACACACATGGGTTTGTCTGTGCGACTATACATTATGTCTGCTTTAAAGAAATGCCACTGGGCTTTTCATGCAGCAGGAGATGGACATGGTTTCATTAGGTGTTCTGTCAGGTCATCTTATGTTTTGTTATGTTATGTCATGTTATGATATGTTATATGGCCAAGTGCCTTACTTTGACAATCATAGCGTAAAGTATGAGCTATATCACATTAGCATTCAATAGCAAGTTCTCAGTGATAATAAATAATATTCATCACAAATATGCCCAGAAGATGCAGTGAAATTTTACCTATTTAAAATGAATAATGTTTCAAACACAAGCTATAGGAAATATAGAAAATGCTGTATTGATTCTGTTTGTATATAAACCCCACAGTCCGTTTTTTTGTATCTGTATTTGATTTTAATTTTAGTAGCCTTTGATGAGATGATGTGATGAAAAAATTCCTCCACTTATTCTCGTCTTCTGATCTGTCGGAGTGCTTTGTCTCTCTCCCTGTTTCCTTTCGCAGTTGGTTTGCACAGAAAAATATGCTAAAGGAAGATTCTCTGTTTTTGTGTATGTGTGGTATCTCTCTCTCTCTCTGTGTGTGATAACGCATGTAGTAGCTGTGCAAAATCAAAAGTTGCTGCGTGCACACTCAGCGTGTGTGTGTTCCCATCCTGCCGTTCAAATGACATCCCAGAGAGGGGCCCGAGGATGAGAATTGGAACCGGGTTACTCATTCATTTCAGAGGATTGTGGGGAAGAAGCAAAGAGAGGGAGGAGGGAGGAAGGTGCTGAAATAGGAAGAAGATGGAAGAGAGGAAATGGAGGGTGGATAAGTCAGGATGTGGTTGGAAAACAAGGCAAAGAGGAGAGAAGAAAGGGAAATGGAAATGGGGAGATGGAGTGGAAATCAAAGCTAAAGGCAGGTGGAAAAAGGTGCAGAGAACATAGAGGACATGCAGAAAGGAGGCTGTAGGAAAGACTTAAAAAGGAATGAGTGAAAAGTGGCAGGATGAAGGAATCAGCGGTGTATTCATCCGGAACGCTGAGAAGATTTCCTTTAGTTCTGTCCATTATTTCATCCCATTATCAGCTTTCGCATGATTCAGTTTCGTGTTTCACGGTCTCGTACTTTTTGACATTTTGTGTGTACGAGATTTGCAAAGTGTCGCTCATTTGTTAGATGGTGAAATCAGAGTGTGTCACAAGTTTCATTTGATCAGCACCGGCGTGTTTGTGCCAATACTATTGAAAGGATGCAGAGAAAACGTGTTGTCATTATACAAGTGGTATAGTGATTACATGTCTCACAATTTATTTGCATCGGTCACAAAATAAAACCTGTAGATGTTAAACGTTGTCACTTTGAGAAGCTGATGTGGGGAACATGTCTGCAAACAGTTGCCAGTTTCCGTGTCCAGCAGACAAGGAGTAACATTAACATTAACATGGCGTCATGTTTGCGTTCACCCAACAGTCAAAAGTCCAATGTTCTCTCTCCTTCCACTCTGTTTTGGTCGCCACCATCGTCTTGAGGGAAATATCTGGTTCTTTAGCTGATACTGAACCAAAACAATGAGCTGGAGCTGATGGGAGCTGCAGAATTAACTGCTACAATACACATTTATATATTGATTATAACAGCTTTAAAGTCAGAGATATTTGAATATATATATATAAATTGTGAGATGTAATATGTTATGCATAAACATTAGTATATCAACAAGTACAATTTTTATTTACTTTTGCAGTTTGCAACATTTGATGACTTGGATTCGTTTATGTAAAGCTTGGTAAATATTCAGTCATGATGGAATCAGACAGCCTCATGTCTCTGTCTCACGACCTTATGATCAGTTTTATTGCCAGTATCCAGAAAAAAAAGGAAGTGAGAGACAGAACTCAAAACCACAAGTGAAAAACAGACACAAACAAATTTGCACATTAAAAAAAAAAGACATGCTAAATCCATCCCTTCTTGGAAACTCCGCAGCGATCGCTTCCACCGACGCTCCGTATTTTTCCTGCTGTCTGAGCTGATTCTGCCGCCCTGTTATTTGTCAGCTGTTTAACAGCCGTGATACTCGGCCTGTGCTGGCAGGAAATGGAGACGGACAGAACTGCAAATTATACACGGGGGACGCTCAGCCGGCCTGTCTGATTGTTCGACACATGGCTAATGACTTGTAGAGACCTCCATGCTTTGTGTTAGCCAAATAGAAATCCTGGGTTAACGCAGGTGTCTTTTTCCAGGGAAACAGGAGGAAGTAAAGCTGCGTCTTCGGTGGGTTTTTGTGGGATAAATGAGGCTGTGGAACCAAACTGAGAAATCTCTTCAAACAGGTTTTCACCACGGCAACATTCAGGGATCCTTCAGCATAAATCTGGCTACTGAATGTATAATGTATTTGTCAAACAGATTTTTAATTAGCCTAATTAGTTATTTATTAACTAATGAAGCCAAAACATACAAAAAGTATTTTTACAAAAATGTCTCCTTCTCCTTTTTTTTTTTTACATCTTTGATATCGCAGAAGTTGAGGAACCTGTTTTACCCTTCATATTTTTACAGTGTGCTCTGCTGTGTGCATCACAAATATGCTGATTAATGAGGAACGTTCTTGAAAGTACCTAAAGTTCATGTTAGCAGCACCCACATGCTGCATGAGATCTTCTGACATGTTAGTTTTGGTTAGCTTAGAACAAATCACCTCAACATGACTCCTACTGTTTTCCATTGGCAAAAGTTGTGGATAGTATCTGCTCCCTGGTATCATCTCGGTCGAGGTTCGAAGCGAGCTGAACCAACTCTAAAAGTTAAAATGCTGCAGATCACTGACAACAGAGACAAACCGGCGTCGTCTCATTGTCTGTGCTCTGATGTAGGATTTCCCAAAGTCAACTGTTTTTTCCAGCAGTGTTTTGTCTTGATGCCTTTAGTCTTTTCTGAAACAAAGTTTGTCTCTTTGGTGTCACAAACTCTGTTGGAACAAAATCAAGAAAAATACCTGCTACCAACAGTCGAGCCGAGCACTTCCGTCCAGAGGGAATGAAGCGTTTGTTTCTTTCTGGAATGGATGGACAGAATTTTGAACTGTTAAACTGTTAAATGCTTCTGCTGCAGACGTCTTATTGATAAATTGCCAGGACAGAGATCACATCGAGACAAAGCAAACATTTGCATCCACGAGCGGCTGACGTGAGAGCTGTGCCGCGGTAATGTCATCCATCAACCTTTTCACCGAGCCCGTCTGTCCATATCGCTCTCGAGCTCTGCAGGTAATGACCTATGTCTGTTAATGATCCGAGTGTGTCTGTGTTTCATTGTTCTTTCTGTTTCTATTTCCAACAATCATTTCTAAGAGTTAAAAAGTCTGTTGAACTGACCAACTTCACACTTGTTTACTACTATAGCTTATGCACATTCATACGATCTATGAAACAATTTTCAAAAATCTTTTTTTTCTTTTTGATGCTTGAGTCTTTGCCTGCACTTTACTATAAGAAAATCAATAAATAACTTAAAAGAATGAAACTTAAAATGCATTCTTATTCCACTTTCTCTTCTTCCTTATTCTGAATATGTTAATATCACAGTGTTGTTTTATTCAACACAGAATGTCAAACTCTTCTTATTTACCTGTGGGGCCTCATTTCATAACACATCCTTCTCTACTTTCCTCCTTTCTTCCTTCATCCTCATCCTCATCCCTCCCTGTGACGCTCCTCTTCTTCACAGATCATTAAAGGAAAGGGTGAATGGAAGGAAGGACAGACAGATAGATGGACAGGTGGAAGGATGTGGAAAGACAAACATAAGCACACACCGGTGAACACGCTGCCTCCTCCTGCAACATATCTTGTCTATGATACAGCAGGTGGACACTTTATCTTTGTGTGTGTGTCAGTGTGTTTGCATGTGTATTTTCTGTGCACATGCATTTGTGCTTGTGTAGTTTAGTAGTTTATACATTTTCTGATTTGCAGGCTCTTTGATTATCATAAAACTATGCAGACAGCACCCAAACTCACCAGGTCCTGTCAACAAGCGACTACAGCCCCATAGACTCTCTTTGCAAAGCGCATTGAGCAAATCACTGATTGGATGTTCATTCAGCTAAACACAGACAGGACGAAGACAAAATGCAAAAGCGAAAGAGAGTCAGTGCTAGAAAAAAAAACCGAGTCGGACATCTTGGTGCAATTGTGGATCAAATCAATGACAAAGTCTGCAGGACTACAATGATCAATGAATGAATGAATCGATAATGAGAGGATTCATGTCCAAGTATGACTCGTCAACCTTTGCTTATCCACCAAGTTCTATTAGTCTCTTCTCATTGTCTCTGCCAAAAAATCTCTCAGGGATCTGCAGCTCATTCAGAATGCTAACAAAATTCAGAGTCCTAACAAGGATGAAGAAACCTGAATGTTTTAAACCAAATCTGCCTCCTGCTTCCTGTGTGTCATAGAACTGTTTTTAAATCACTTCTTCCTGTTTATACGTTTCTCATTGACTTTGGATCAATATAAATCTCTGACTGTCTTGTGCCATTTCAATCCTCTCACCTGTCAATTAGAAATTCAGGTGCTTTTTTCCAAATGCACTTTAGTACTTTTTTTTTTTTTTTTTTTTTTTACCCAGTGGTAGATATCTCATATAGGAACAAAACTTTTCACAATGTCTTTCAAAAACAGCCCACACATGCCAGACACTCCCCCAACAGAGGAACGCCGCCTCGGTAAATGGCGGCTTTATCTCCGAGTCTCCGAGTGTCTGATCATAAATCTTCTGAAGTCCATGCCCTGATAACCAAAGAGCACTGATCCAGCACTGAACTCAGAAAAATGTTACTTCAGGATATATCTCTTCAAATCTGTGTTGCAGGTTTCAAATAATAATGCCCGTCTACGCTCAGGTTTTTCTCCCCAGCTGGTTTACTGCTGTGACTGGCAGGTGTGTATCTGACAATCCGACCACGAGGAGTCGCGTGCCATCAGGCTCTGAAATTAGTTTAGCTGTCAAAAAAAAACTTTCATATTAAACTTTGAGTTCTGCTTGATGATGATGATAATGATATTCGTATGATACAGCCCAGAACTTGTGACTGTGGAAGATAAGAATTTTATCTCTTCCTGCCTTCTTCCCTTTACTTTCTCCTCCCTCCTCCCTTTTCTTCTTCCCTTTTGCCATAAATTTTCAAATTGTTATTTACCTCAACTGTAAAGAGAATCTGCTCTCAGCTTAATATAGGCTTATATTAGAGACAGGCCTTTATTCTATATAGTATTACTTATTTCAGTAAAACACCTCCCTGTTTTCTGATTCATCTTAATTTGATGTTGTTTTTTGCTGTTGATAAATACAACAATGAATTCCTTATATTGATGTCACAACTCTGTTACTTTTGATGGTGCTAATGTCAGTGAAACCAAACACTACATACATTCCTGGAAGGTCTTTTTTACCTGTTGTTTATTGGGACTTGGCCATTATTTGAATTCCAGTTTTTATATTGTGTTACACAAATCGATTCAGTCTTCCCTTTTTTATTTCTCCTTTTCCATTTCCTTTTGCTCAGATTTGCCAGTTATCTCTTCTCCTTCCTGTTTGTATCTGTTGTCACCTCCCTCCCTTCGCCTCCCTAACAACCTCCTCCCAGGTCTCGCTCTCTCTGTCTCTTTGTTCTAAGAGGAAAACACCATGTAGGCAACCGGTCTACCTGCAGGGTGGCAACATATTACTATATTCACCAAGTCTCAGTGTGTGTGGGTGTGTGTGTGTGTGTGTGTGTGTGTGTGTGTTAGCCTTAAGGGTAGTGATGATAATACAAGGCAAACAGCGTCCATTATTGCTGTATGAAACCTTTTGACACATGGGAGGGGAAGCACGCTGGCTTCATGTTGGGCTGTTATGACTTCACACACACACACACACACACACACACACACACTAAAAAAGTCATTTTCCCTCTAACACTGCCTGTTCCATTAAGACACACACATTCCCACACATTTGCATCATGCTGCGCTTTTGTATAGAACATAAACACGCAATTACCAACAGGCCTCCTGTTGTTGCTCGTATTTGTTTCCTCTCCGAGCTGCAGAGCGCTGCTGTGCCAGGTCGAGAATCTAATGAACACAGGCGCACACAGCGGTGGCTCGCATGTTTCATATTCGTCGATTATCGCTGTGCAATTAGTCCACGAAGAAGATGAGTTAAATCCTGTTTTGACATGATAGAAGGAATGTTTGTATCTGGGTTTATCATTTTGGACGAGAAAGAAATCTGTGTAATGAACATGAAGATTAGTGTATGTGTGTGTTTACAGGGTTGCCAGGTCACACATCTGATTGAGGTCAATGTCTGATCAATGTCTGTGAATTAAACTTCAGGCAGTTTAAATGGAGATATGTTTGTATGAAGCATTATCACAAATCTATCTTGTTTCTTAATGATTGAGCCTGTTCAAACCAGTCAATCAGAGAAAAGTCAACTCGGTATGTTGTAAAATTTGGACATATGTGTCTTGTATTTTGTTTTATTACAGAATAAACTAAAACCAAACTGAGTCACATCAGACGATGTTGATTATCTGACTGCTGACGCTCGAGCCGACTGACGGCTTTAACTACAGCTGAGTCAATTTTGCCGGCGACAGTTGTCATAATGAGCAACTAAAACTTTCACCTCCAGCAGCTTAAGACACTGTTAATTATGTACGTTGTGATTAAAATCACAGCTGCTGCCATTTAAAAATTGCACCCTTTCAAATCCCGGTTTTGCTTTAAAAAAACAAATCATTCAAACATATGTTAGGTCCGACGGCTTTGCCCTCGTCTCGCTCGCTCAGACAAACAGAGCAGCTCCAAATCCTCAAGGTAAAGGACTGACTCACATCACTATTATATACTGAAGGGAAGTGTGTGTGTCTCTCTGCGAGTACATGTGTGTGAACCCTCCAGATGGACCTGAACACAGTGTGGCAGGTGTTGCTGCCACAGGCGTTGGGTGAGAAGGACAGATCGTAACAGCTTTCACACAAACACCCTGAAACCTGCTCAGATAATTCAGGGCCATGTAAGGTTTCCAGGCATCTGCTGCCTTTGTGTGTGTGCGTGTCTTACATGTTTGCTGCGTACGTGTGAAGCAGATTCCAGAGAAGGTCTCGCTCTGTTCTGTCTCTGAGTGAGTTTACAAGACAAAGAGGGAGGAAAGCGACAGATTTCACAGGCTTTTACAGGAATGCTTTTATTCCTCCTCTAAGCTCCAAGGTCATTCACTATTCGTCGGCATCTGGTCTGTCATCCATGTCGTGTGTGAGTCTGTGTGTATGAGCGATTTATGAAAAATGTTTTTCTTTACACAGTGGAATGTTGTGACCCAGAAATTTAGAGAGTTCATCTGCGACTGGTGACGTGAGTTCTGTGCATAATCTTATACTGGATTATCTGTAATCTAGTTCATCATGGAGTAAATGTTGCTACATGTGTCTTTCCAGAAATTGAGATTTTTTTTTTGTTTAGATGTTGAAACGGATGCTGTGTTTTCTATTGTTGTTATTTTTAAGTGTGATCTGAAATTGGAGATACTGTATAAACTTTTCTTGATTGACGCCATGTTTCTCTGTTAGTTCACAGGTGGTTATGAATTAGCCATTTTCAAATTGATGTATGTGGGTGATTCCTTTGCTTTTCCATGAATGAAATGTGGAGGTGGTCTCATTGATTGAGAAAGATTAAGTGGGTGATCTTATGAACCTTTCTTATGAAAAAGGGCTGTTTCATCTGATGGATATAAACACATCAAACACAGATATACATTCTCTCCATTACTTACAGACCTGGTGTAAAGTCCTTTTTCTAGACATGGAACATGCAACATTGTAGGTTTCATATATCCATTAAAACAATGTCCTTTTCTTATTTAGACAAAAAGTGTGTTATGTAAATGTTTGTTAGGGTTTATTCACACATGAGGAGCAAAAAGAGCCATGATGCTTTGCAGGGTATTTGGTACCTGCAGCACAAGAGCGAGCTGACCCTGAAGAGAACATCTAAACATTATTACATGACATTCTCATTCCCAGTAAGAGAGACTCCCAGTGATCCCAGCAGCATGTATATGACATCTGAACATCTGAAAAGTGCCAAGAGTTAAATCTGAAATCTCACCTCGCAGCCGTTGCTTCACTTAAATTCTACTTTTCTTCTTAACATAACACAATGACACATGTGCCGCTGTCTTTATTCCATACTTTGTGTATTTGCGTCGTTCTTGCTTGTGTTGTGTTTGTAATCCTTCAGAGCCTCGTCAGTCGTGGACGCCGGAGCCAAATGTGATGTGACACTTTAATAATCACCCAAAGAGAGCGGCGTAGGTGTGCCGAAAGGATTAATGTTACACTAAATATGTCAGTTCACACAGCTGCGATGACTTCCGTATAAGTGAGGAATACAGCAAGTGGGCGGCTAATTGTGTGTGTACAGGGCTTAGAAATGGTTGAGCCACAGAAGGAAACACACGCGGGGTCCAGATTATGCTGGTGTGCGTACAGTACTGTATGTACTGAAGAGGCAACGCATGTAACATCAACTCCGTAAAGCTGAGCTGAACTCTTCCTGTGGGCTTCATGGAGCTCATAGACGCCCACCTATACGGAGATTAGAGGACAGGGATAGTATGTTAATATGATGTGATAGTCGTGGCTGGAGTTCATCTGAGCTTTGTATGTATACAGGGGTGCATATACCTGGTGTACATGTGAGACCAAAATCAGCCAAAGCAGGGGATTACTTACACCGAGTGTGTGTCCATCCACGGAGAGTTGGCCTCAGACTTCCTTCTGTTGGGTTGCGACTGACCTGCACAGACCATAATGGATGGACTCTTACATGAAGACTTGGACGGCTGGATGACAAAGTTGGTCGCAGTGTGCACAGATGTAGTTCAGCTCAGGTTTTGGTTTCTACCAAATCATGATCCATCATCCGTCAACCAATATGTGGCTCTGTAGCTGCAGCCTGTCACATCCACTCAGTATATAACCCACTCCAGTTCGCTCACTCATTGCCAGATTGTTATTTGAAACACCCGGCTCGTTGGTCTAGGGGTATGATTCTCGCTTTGGGTGCGAGAGGTCCCGGGTTCAAATCCCGGACGAGCCCATGTTTCCTGTTCCCCTTGTGGAACGAATAAAGGAATTTCTTATCTTACCTGGCTCTCCTGCTGTATTGACTGGTACCTGAGAACATTAAGGACCGTGTTGCAAATTAACTTTTGCTGTTTGTTTCCACCGTCTTCAGTGTGACTGTGCTGCGAGTGAGTCCTATGACAACCTTTACAAATAGTGAAGTCGCAGCTAAACAGTGAGATGAAACTGACGGGAGCTGCACATTTGGGTGATAACTGTCTACGTTCATCACTTCGGGCGCCAGCTTTCATATCGTCACACAATCTGAAACATGTATTAGGTTAATTCTTGAATGGGTTAAATGAAGAGATCAGATTTCACTGCGTTGTCCTGTGTGTCTGATTGTGGCAATAAACCTGATTTACATTTACAATTCGCACAGCGTCGAATCTGAGAGAGATGTCTTTCAATCCTTCAGTGTAACAGCGTTGTCAGTCTGCGTCGAACCCTCGTCAGAAAGGAAACGTCTGCCAGCAGAGTGGGAAAAAGCCTTTTTGTCTAATTGTTGCTTCGACTGACTAGAGGCTTTTTTTTTTTGAGTATTCATGTCCTGAATTTCTTTGAGATGTTTCTTTCTCCAGGTATGAGTTGATTTAATGAAGCTCAGCGGCAACAGAAATGAGTAAAATTATCTCTTGTTGAAAGAAAAAAAAAAGACTTAAGGCTTAATGCTTGAATAAATTGCTTTTGTTATTAAATAGAGTTGTTTTTTTCCTCAGTCTCCTTCCTCACAGGTGGCCGGGGCAACCTAGTTTTCAGAGTTCATCTCCCTCTAAATGAATTAAGCCATCCTTTTTTTCTATTCTAATTGAAATGAATCCTCCAGGCTCCATTTTTTATGGAGTAGCAGCAGATGTTAATTTAAATCAGTCTATAAAAGGCTGAAAGAGGGAGGGAGATACGTCCCTGAGAGATCGGAGAAACAGGTTGTGTGTGTGTGTGTGTGTGTGTGTGCTTTGAGGGATACTGTGGGCACAAACGATTGTTTGTATCATCACATTTGCCATATTTAAGTAATTTTATTCTAACTCTTTACTCTGCTTTAATTTCAGATACCAACTCTCAGTTTAGTGTCAATATTCCTCCAATCACACACTTAAAGCGTCGATATAGTTTCAGTTCAATTTACAGATATTTAATTTCACCACCCCAGGACAAAAGAGGCGAATAGCATTTGGTTTATGGAGCTGAAAGCATTACAAACTATTAGAATTTGAACCTTCCACACAAAAAAAGCAACGATTTTGAGTTCTTGTTTTAACAACATGGATTTTCTTTTACGTTTGTATGTTTTTATAATGAGAAACTTCTATTGGTTTAACATTGATTCAGTGTAATAATGGGAAAGTTTTCTAAAATAAAATAAAATAATCTGTTCATGTAAGAAGAAAGAAGAAGAAAATGATCATTTGGTATCTAGTATTTAGGAGAAAATATGTCATAATAACATGAAAATTGTCTTTTCACATTATAATCATTTTGTTGATCCATGATTTTTTGATACGTTACTGGAACAGTTTCTCTCTTCTCCACGATATCCACCAAAGCTCTTCTTTAATGACGTTAATAACAGAAACATTTCAGAAATATAACATTTTAATTCTGCAACAGAACCCAGAAATTACAGCTTCGCTTCAGCTCTTTATGAGCAGCAAGAAAAAAAAAAAAAAAGAAGCTGCAGATATAATGTTTTCAGTGTCTCTCTGCGTGTGTGTGAATGTGTTTGTGTAGGAGGGCGACTGCGCATGTTAATCAAATAAATGGTGCAATAAGACCAGTATGTGTTCCCTCCCATGTGACAAAAGGCATAATGCAGCGGTAATGGATGCAGTTAACCTTCCATAATGTCTGCTGCCCTCCAGGCCTATCTGCACAGATGATGTACAAGCAAGCACACACACACACACACACACACACACGCACACACGCCTGTGGATTGTCTTCATTCCATCCAAAATGGCTCCTGCCGTCCACACGTGTGGCTTTGAACCGTTCGTCGAGTCGCCTGTCTGCTTTGCCATTTGGAGCTCTGCTTGGGTCTGAAGTCTTTACAGTGTGTCACTACACACACACACACACACACACACACACAGATTTAACTGCATCGTGGCCCAGGGACACACATGCTCAAACCACATGCACCCATTCTCTACGAAGGCTCACTGTCTCGTGCTAATTTGAGCTTCATGTCATCATCTCTGAACGTGGACGCTCCGCCAGAGTGTGTGTGTGTGTGTGTGTTCATCATAGCAACATCCCAACATGAAGCGAATGTGTGTTTGCCTCCCCTGTGTCAACAGGCTTCACAGAGCCATAATGAGCGCCATTTCTGTCCGTGTAACTGTGGCCTTCACTTCACCCTGTCGGTGGACTGTTGAGCTCTACGGTAGTTTTCTCCTGCTCATACTGACAGAGACGTCCTGCGTTCACCCACCTGCAGCCGTTTAGTGTAAGAGCCACAAACCTCGAGTCACACCGTGCATTTTACACATGATCTTACTGTGCACATATTACTTTATGCAAGAAAATAGTAAGTGTAATTTATTGTTCACATACATGTTTACACATTTAGTTATGAGACAGAATGTTTTTCAAGTCACATACAGAGAAAAAACATAATTTTTTATGTACGAGTAAACAACTTTTACATTTACAACTATTTCTATTTTTTTAAGTGACCCAGATCTTTTAACGGACAATCTTAAGAATTAAATATGAAATCTGTGGCAGTGAAATTAATGGCCTGTCTGACTTATTTATGTTTTGTTGCTCCAGAGTTCAACCAGGAAAAAACTTGAGTTTTGCTTTCATATCTCTGAAGTCAAATGTCACGAGTAGTCACAGAATCCATCTGTAAACAAGTCAACATCTTAGAGGCATTTTCTAAATCACTTTATTTGGATGTAAAACTGAAAGTAAGGGAACTTTATATGATGATAATATTCCTTCATTACACAGAAAAAAACTGTGCAGAGTCAAAGTTGAACCAGGAATTCTCTTTGAATTTGGATGGATGTTTACTCTTCCATAAAAGTTTGACTAACCAGAGACAAGAACAATGTTATCAATACTGATAGGAAAGATTGACAATAGTATTACAATAAGACCCAGGTTGGATGAAATAGGAATTTTCCCTTTAATAAAGTGTAAATCCTGCAAACAGTGGTTGAGATGTGGCTGATCGTCTTCATCTGTTCACCAGAGACGGAAGATCCAAGCCAGGAAATCACAGGTCACCCTGAATACACCCCACCAGCACCTGGCATCATGCTTGTAATTGAGCAGTTTGAACCATATCTGAAAGTGTACAAACTTCATCAGCTCAATTTGGACCAAATAAAATCCAATCAAACTTTATCAGTCTGTCCATCCTCCTTTTCTCTTCTTGTTATTGTAGTGTGGACATCATGCAGGCTGGAGAGGTTTCCGTCCACCTGGCTCAGCGCCTGGTGGCGGTTTAATGCCGGCCAAGATTCTGTCAGACCGTGTGTGTGTGTGTGTGTGTGTGTGTGTGTGTGTGTGGTTGTATGTCCATGCCAGAGAGAGAGAGAGAGAGAGAGAGAGTGACAGGCAGGGGCGAGAGAGACCTCTGACAGTGACCTGACATCGCTCATCAATCTGAAACACACACACACACACACACAAAACCTCGGTGGTATCATGTTGATGCTTTTTCAACATAACCTTTCAGAAGCTGCCAAATCCTCACTGTCCCACAAAGACCTTCTGAACCAGCGTGTGTACGAGTGTTTCAGAACGGCGGGTGGATGCGTGCGGCTCGTCGGCTGCGTGCACGTATTACATCATGTGTGTTTGTTGCTGATGAGCCGTACAGAGCATAAAGTTGTGTTTGTGCACTCGAGAGCACGACTAATTGCTTGTTCTCTGTAATTGCTTGTCGTTTAGTTTCCTCTGCTGTTGTTTAGAATGAAGAACAAGGATCTGAGGGCCCAGAAAATTACCAATTCAGAAACAAGACACAGAACAGTCACACCCAGACGTCACTTCGCAGAATCTGGCTTAGTGGAAACTGTTGTTTGACAAGTCCATTACCATAGCATTAGAATAAATATCTGCTCATTTCCTACCTGCTTTGTCGCTGCGAATAAATCCAGCTCTTATTCGGCTTCATGGTCTTGTCACTTTCTGTCTAAGTCGACTTACTTACAATTCCTTTATTCTTTCTAACCTACTCTCCTCAGTTCTCGGTCCCCTCCGACCTCACACTGCTGCGGTGGGTTAGAGACGCTGTCTGAATCCACAACACTGTGAAGTAACACTTATATAAATACATATGTCTGTCGCATCTCTCGGACAAAGAAGACCGCACAACTTTTTCATACAAGATGCAAAGGTGAGGGCTGTAAACACCACAAGTAATAAATTCTATTTCTATATTTAAAAAAAACACAATCAGCACACACTCCACAGACTTTCACAGACGTGTCTGTACCAGACTCAAGTCAAAGTTAAAAAATGCCAACCTCGTGCTGTAAGGAAGTAAGAGGATCATCAAAGCTAGTAGGATTCATCTTCTGGGGTCCATGAATGACCCAAGTCTTCCAACTGACAGACAGACAACCAACAGACAACCACAGTTACAGACAGTTACAGGCCTGAACCACGGCAACAAATAAATGTGCCCTGTATAAAGCAGGTGAAATCAGGCTAATGAGGACGGGGTACGCGTTGTCTCTCTCCAAATTGCCTCTGAGGAGCAGCGGGAAGGGCGCGCCCTTTACCGACCCCCCAGAGCAACCAGAGCCAGCACAAAGGTTCCGCCCCCACTATATTCATATAATAAATATTAAAAACAGTATCATTACTGAACATGTGGATTTTACTAGAATTTTTATCTATTTAAACACAAACATAAATGTGTAAAATAACCCAAAAGCTAAAGGTTTTAAATGATTTGTAAACCATCAAATTCTGTTTTCATTTTTTACACAGCCTCCCAACTTTTTTGGAATTGGGGTTTTACATGAATTTATTGAAATCTTTCTCAAAAAGGTGCAAAAAGTTGACCCACTGTGAGAGCAGAGCAATGTCTGACCAAAAAAAATGGACAAACACAACCAAAAACACACATCAATATTCCAACACATGCACATTTGAACTAACACAAACCCACTGATCAACATACACAGTTATACAAGCAAAAAATACACATATCTATATTGACACACACCTGAGATTTACACACTGTTACACACACACACATAGACACACCCTGTGAGTGGTGGGGTGCTTCATTAGTCCTGGTTAATAAAGTGTAAAGGATTTTCATTAGTGCTGACGAGCCAGCTGGCTGAGGACAGAGCTGACTGACAAGAGGTCAGAGAGGAGGAGGAGGAGGAGGAGGGATGATCGAGGGATGGAGGGAGAAAGAAAAGAGGCATGGAGTCAAGTTCATTTATAGAGAGATTAAAGAAGGACACACGGAGGCCGACAAAAACCTGAAACTGGCAGAAAAGCACGGAAACAGGACAATGATGAGAGAAAAAATCAGGAGAGAGAATGAGAATAAAAGTAAGAATAGAAGCAAGAACAAAGATAAAATAAAGACTGATTGACAAAGAGAAGGACGGAGAATCACAGAGGAAAAAAGTGGATGGAGAGTCGTGAAGGACAGTAATAAAATGACGAGAAGGGAGGGAGGGTTGACAAACAGAGGAGAGGAGGATGATTAATGGGAAAGAGGAAAGAGAAGAAGGTTGGGATCGGACATAAGAAGGAGAAGGAGGGATCACATCAGGGAGGTAGACGTGGAAAGAAGGTGAGTAAGAGGTGAACGGATGTTTGAGAGGAGGAGGCTGCGGGGAAGGAGAAGCCTGTTAAGTGTTTTGGGATGAAGGGATGGATGGAGGGAGAGGGAATACCTGAAGAGACGGAGGACAGGGCGCTGCAGGTGAAGTCAGGTCAGCTTTATTTAAGTCGCAGAGCTCGAACAAGCAGGACAGAGCTTCTCTTCAAACCCTGACTTATCCCACAGTTCAGCTGCTGTCACTAAAGCAGCTTTTGTCTTTGGTCAAACAGCTTTGTGATCAAGAATCTAGTCCAGTTGTTTGAGCAAAGTGTTTATACTTTAACTTGTTTCGCTTCAAAACATATCTGCCAACTTGTGCCTTTAACTAAGACAAGGGCACTAAATTATTTTTAAAATATATCACATTATGATCCATGTAATGATTTTGTTGTGCATGTTTGTCATGTCTAACTCTCATGGCTGTCTTTGAAAACATTTCATAAAAAATATTCACATCCAGCACATTTCCACTTGTGAATACAATTGTATTTCAGCGTGTGCCAGGTGTTGATGCCTTGAAGAAAAGCTCCACACACATCCAGCTGCAGCATCTCTCGTTGCTTGGTTGGTGTTTCCTCTTGCAAGAGTAATAAAGGCCACGGGGCGTCGGCCTCCTGTATCGGTCTCCTGATTTCAATGGTCTAAAATCGTATATAATTCTGATCTTGGCAGAACAGAGATGAAGAAAGAAGTGGACAGAAGGACGTATGTGTGTCATTGTCATTCAGGGGTGACATTGTCCTGCTGGCCCTGACACACCAAGTGTGTCTGTGTGTGTGTGTGTGTGTGTGTGTGTGTGTGTGTGTGTGTGTGTGCATACTCTGCTTTTCTCCCATCGACCTTCACCAAGTAACATCAACGTTCAATTCATCTAAACTATCAACCTCATCCCAACTCAGCTGCTTAATGAAGTGTTAGTAGATAAGATCAATCTGTCTTTACTAACAGGCCATGAAAACTATAAAAAAATAACTATATAATATTGTTATACAGAGTTCGGTTTAAATCTGCTCTGTATGAAAAGCGCCCTGAGATAACGTCGGTTGTGATTTGGTGCTATATAAATAAAGCTGAATTGGATTGAATGTGTGTCATCGGGTGAAACAGTGTGTCCTTCCAGATCCAGACAGGACACAGTCTGACCAAAGTCACCTCCTCATGACAAACAGCTTCCAGACCTCCCTGTGTCCCTCTGTGTGTGTGTGTGTGTGTGTGTGTGTGTGTGTGTGTGTGTGTGTGTGTGTGTGTGTGCACGTGCACTAATAGCTTTGGTGTGTGCTCATGTGAATGCGTGTCTCTCTCCCTGTGTATCAAACCCTCTCACAGACGCGAGCTGGCATCGCTGAGGCTGCGACGGGAGACAGGAAGTCGCATTCAGAGTTCAACTAGAAAACATAATTAAGAAAAAAAAAAAGAAAATGAAAGCAAATGCTATAAAGCTGTTTGCTGCTGATGCGGCGGCGGCATCCCCTCAAATAATGACTCGCACAAATATTTCCTGGAAATGTAAACGGAGCAGGATGTAGGAGAATTTCCTGAGAGTGTAAATTCCACCATGTGAGTTCTCCAGTGATTTGCTCTCTCTGCTTCTCCCCCCGTCTGCAGCACAGTTTATGGCCTCGGCTCCTCTGTCTCTATTTTGATCTGTGGAATGAGTTTATCCATATTTGATGATCATCCTAATGAAGCTTTCACCTCATGTTTGCCTGCTCACTGTTTTCTTCCTCTGCCTCTTGAGCACTTTGTCTTGCAAAAGAACACATCAGCTTTCTGGGTAAAACACTGCCGGGACGTTAAACTAGAAAATATCATCAGGTATAATTTGTGTGTTACACTGCAACTGTGTGTTTCATGGATTTGTGTGCTTGTGTGCACTTGCAAATGTGTGTGTTTGTGCATGTGGCCCATTACTCCGGGCTAAATGACTAAAGGGCCCCCATGGTGCCCGTTGAGATGCCCGACTAGAATGATGGGTTCCTGGCTCAGATGAAGGGGTCCTTCAGGCAGTGGGTTCGATGACAATGATCTATTATCGTGGCAAAGGCCTGTCCCTGCGGTCCACACACACACACACACACACACACACAAAGATCGAATCATACACACACATAGAAAAACACACTCTCTGTGTCGCTGACTTGCTTGTTTACACACACACACACACACACACACACGCACACACAGGTCCTTCACCAGCTCTCATCCATTATTTAACACGGAGAACTCCCATCGAGCAGTGCAGAAGGATGGGGCAGAGTCACTGGGAATGAACGCTCTAATTAGAACAGTGACTGGAGAGATTGGCTTTGCAGGAGAAAAGGCAGAGGGAGGTGGAGAACTGCGACCGACTCAGCCGGGGGAGGGAGGGAGAGGAAGACAGAACGAGGGAAACGCTGAGAAGAATGTGAGGAGAGGAAGAGATGTTTTTGAGGTTATGAGGTTGCACAATGATTTATTTTAATGAATTTAGAACATTAATTCAGGACAGATGACCTCAGGCCGCCACAGTGAACTGAACTGTTTTTTTCTGCATATCTGTGTCCTGTTCCTGCCTCTCTGGTCATCCCTTCTGGGAATGAATAAAGTTCTATCTTATCTTAGTTTCATTGGTTTTATGCTCCTATTGTAGTTCTCTGCCGTGGCCTCCAGGACGCCCCAGGCTCTGCTGCTCTGCCTTAAAACAAAGCGCCGCCCTCGGGATGGGAGCGAGCTGCTACACCGAGGGCTGGGATTCAGGTATCTTGGACCGGTGTTCACGAGCGACGGCCACCTGGAGCGAGAGATCAACAGATGTACTGAAGCAGACCTGGTACCAAACTGTCTTGGGGATGGTGAAGCTCTGTTTTAACTTCAACTGACAACAGCTTTTAGGTGTGTGCTGACTTTATTAATCCTGGTGGTACACATGCTTTATTTAGTCTTGTGTAGATCTATGTTGTCTCTGGACCTTGTGTTGTTCTATGTAGCTGTATATGGTTGAAAATGACAACAAAGACGAGCTGCAGTTGTGTGAACTACAAAAACATTCTTTGCTGTTGTGGCACTTCCTCCTGCTTAATCAATCTAACGGCTCATTGGTTGCACCTGAGCCTGGTTGAGTGATCTGAAACCATGAATCTGCAGGAGCTGGTGAGTCTGAGGAACTTTTTTGCCACGACAATAAACCTGAAATTAAAAAAAAAATCTACATATTTAATACAGACACACACACACACACTTATATGAAAACATATGTATGTGTATGTGTGTGTCTTTGTGGGTCATTATTTAATGAATGGGGTCAGCTGATAATGTTGGAAGATGGAGACAGGAGATGTCAAAGGCCATGCTTGGTTATACTGTACCTGCCACTTCCTTTCTCTTTACCTCGACGCGTGCGTGTGCATGTGCATGCTGTGTGTGCATGCAGTGGTTTGGAGATCTGATAACTTTTACACGGAGACAGCGAGGTCAGAGGTCGCTGTATCTAAGTACACAGCTGCTCTGAAATCTAAGATCTATAGACTGTATGTGTCTGTAGAGCCCTGAATAATGAATAACTTTCCTCCACCGGTGCTGTTTCTGAAGGGAAGGAGAGGTTTCTGTGCATTGTTACATGCACACGTTCAGTCTGGTGGAAAGACAGAACAGAGAGCAAAGGTCGTGACCCTTCGCCTTTTCCAAAATCTGACATGAAGCTGACACCTTCCAAGAGTCCAGCTCTCCTTCCCTCACAAAAATATCACATGCTTTATTTGAACCAATTGCATTATTCTGTCTTCATGACTCAAATATTTATCGAGGTCTTATATATTCTTTGACACTGAGGGTGAAGAAAAACACAAACAAACCTCTGAATTCAAAGCAAACAAGCTGCATGATCTTTGGTGATCATACCTGCAAGTGATGTGTTAAGTGTTGTAAATGTGTGCCATGTTTTCATAATTGATTTATGTTTCAATAAAACATGTTCAGTCCAGCTTAGGCAAAAAAAGATTTTTCAGCTGAAAGTTAAAATGAAAGATCATGAAACGGTTCCCTCAGCTGTCTCATTAAAGAGGAACCTCTCCACCCTGCGTCGTCTGAAGCGCCGGCTGCGCGGCACAACACCCGCAACATCTGACCCTCATGCATTTGCACAAGACACATTTTTTGATACTTGACATAAAAAAAGATGTTAATTAATTAAAGCCTTCACCAGCACAGCGTCAGTGCCAAGGCCATGTTTGCGAGGATATGATTGCACAACTAGTCTCACAGATAAAAGCTGTGAAAGGGCAAGATTTCTGTATCGAAACACAACTTGTGAGCCTTAATGATATAAAGGAGAAGAGGATCTGATGCACTCGCCGAGAAGAAATTCTGCCAGTTATGGTCGCAGTTAAGAGTTCTTGACCACATGTGGCCCGAGTGATGCCTAGAAAATTGAAGGAATACTCCAAACATCCGTCTTTTTGAGCATCAAAAACTGATCCTCTGTTTGCTCTGAAACGTTTTGCTCAGAAAACTCTGTTACTGTTCAAGGTTAAAGGAGTAGAAAGATTTATTTTTACACTCAAACACTTTTATATATTGATGCATTCAGTGATATTTTTTGATTTTCTTGTCTCATAACCTTTTACGACTCTTTCTCGCTAATTTTGCAGCCATCAGCGCGTAAAGTCGCCTCATGTGCAGCTTTTAAGCCAATGGTTTCATTTAATCGCCACCATACAGGTTATTCATTTACAGCAGCCTCTAACAGGGCCACTGCAATTATGCTCCACTTTGTGCACAATAGCTTTGGGACATAATCGCTCGAAGCTCTTGGGGGCAGGTGCGAACACGTTACGGGCTGAGTTTGTTCTCCGCTCCAACAAAGTGGCTCCAGCCGGCTGCGGTATTTTAATTGATTCTGAGTATTTCATTTCCCATTCATCAAAACTAATAAACGGCGGCTTCGCGTGTTCTTCTTCTGTGCGGCGTCCTGGGATGCTGGAAGTCAGTCAGACTCAGGAGGTGCTGAGAGAAACTCGCATAATAAATGTTGGCCGGCATTCACGGTATTTGGATCAATTTAAACGGCCAGGATAATTTATAACCAATAATTATTAACAAAACTTCTCAAACAGACAGAGAATCTGAACACTCGCTTGCTTCATGGCTACTGTAGCTGCAGTTGGATGGATTGAAAGATGATCAATGCCCTGACGTCTTTGGTTACTTTAATTCAAGGGAATACTTCAACAAAAAAACCTCTCTGAAACACCTTCATGTTTTTGTGCATGATAGAGGTCAGGTGACGGTGAACGACAGGAACACGGGGGCTTTCTGCAGGGGTGGTGGGATCTGGTGCATGGCAGGAGAAAAGCAGACAAGGAAACTGTGAGAGGAAGCTTCTTAAAGATGCAAACTATCCATCTTACTTTGGAAGCTTGTTGTTGTTTATACATCCTTGTGAGGCCATTTCTTTGTCCTCATCATACATGATTAATATAAAACACGCTCATCTAAACCTGACGGCCTCTTCACCTTCATCACTTGCATTTCTGACAAATTCTTTCTGCCACTAGTCCAAGATTTTTTGGATTCTGCTGAGACCATTTAATGTCCATCACCCTCTACTATTTCAAGCAAATCCTTATGTGTCCAACACTACAGCACATAAAACATCCATTTTAGCTCTAAAAGGAGGATTTGGCTTTTGAGAAAATAAATCATTGAGGGCTGAGAACTCTCCTCTGAGATCCATCCGTGAGATTTAAAAGTTTCATTTCTAATAACTTTTCTCGAGGTAAAAAGGTTCAGCTAATCTTTCCATACATGCGCGCATCCATAAAATACACAAACACACCACAGTTGGATTCTACATTATTTTGTTTACCTTCCTGTGGTTTTAAGAATTAAACCAAATACTTCATTATCACATGCACACATGCAAACAATCAGTCATCCAACACTGATTCGCCGTCAATTTCAATTCCCTGATAAACATTAATGAACAACTTCACAAGTGTTGAGTTGAAGCCCAGAGGAGTTTGGTAGCTGCATCCTCTCGGGCTGTGGAGTCCTCCTTGGCAAGAGGAGCACTTGTTTTGTTCAGCTTCCTGCCTCCTCTTGAAGAGATGGATCCCTATGAAAACACTCCATCCACCTGCTGGAGAAGATAAAGAGATAGGGAAGTGCGATGCAAACTCCCTCGCTCATTTAAATGCTAATCTGTTTTTACTCCTTTTCCCAGTTAGTTGTGGTGATATTTCAGCCCAGCTGACTAAAAAATAAAAAATAAAGGATATCATATCTGTATTTGTGGCGACAGTACCGAAGCACAGATACAGTGAAGTGAAAATCAATTCTCTCACCGCAAAAGAAAATAAATATGCTGCAATATCCACATGACAATAATGTGATGCTCATGTTTCCATGCAGGTAAGAAAAGTCTGATTAAAGTTTCAATAATGAAACTCTTGTCTCTTGTCTTCTCGGCGTCTCCGCCTGTCTGAGCTCCAGTTTCATGAGACTTCCTCGAACGGTGACCTCAGAAACTGTGAGCGCTCGTGATTCAGGGATAACATTCTCATCATCAGTGCATGGTGTCTGCCTGCTGTCACCGTAATGATCCCAGTCAGGTTAGAGCGTCTCGAGAAGAGCTCAAGCAGAAATATCAGGAGGGCATTTAATGAGATAGATATTACTTTCAAATTAAAACAGCAGGCGTCTTTTCCTCTGTCTTTTCTTCTCCCCCTGTTGCTCTTCTTCTTTTGTCTTGTCACTCCTCTTTTTCCAGCCTGTATTTTTTTTCCCTCTCGGTTGCTGTGTGTCATTTCAATTAGGATACTGAGTAATTAGATATCGTTTTAATGAAAGCTAACTGCCGGAGTCTGTGCATGCATCGGTGCACATGGACAGTGTGTGTTAGTGTAGGTCGGCATGTTCGCCACCTTCCATCGATTCTGCGAGTGCTTGCAGGTGTACACTCAACCCCCGTTACGTTAACGACCTCGTGATCCTTGCACATGTTGATTTAAATAGTGTTTGACATGCAGCTAATGGCAGCAGTATTATCACAGGATAGGTGGTCAGGGAGTTAGTCTGATGATAATGGAGCCCTTGTGTAACGTAGAAGGATGAAATCATTACGTCATTGGCTTTATGGTGCAGACGCTTTGCCGCTCGCTCTCCGCTTTGCTTCTCTTCTTTTGTTGATGTCCTTGTTTTTTTGGATCCTGAACACTTATAAATCACTGAGGCTTTAATCTATCAAAGACACAGAAGGCCGCTTTTATTACTTCTTCAGTAGGCTACTGTACGAGCGTGACCTCCAAACAGCACAAGCCTCTCTGCTGCGTCTGTGACTGGAAACCTGGGATTAGGACGGAGACAAGATGGCAAAATCTGAGCTGTATGGAGTGACAGTGAGAGGAGGAGCACAGTTTGAAAGAGAAGATTGAAACACTGCATCAAATATGTGAGAATGAGCAATTTATTAACTCTGTAGCAGCTCCTGTACAAAGAGCTGCAGACTTTAATATGTTTACTTCAAATGTAGAGCATCAAGTCATGGATTTGGCCGACACTCTGCCCTGTGTCTGAATGTCACAGTATTAGCTGTTGAGGCAGACTCCGGTCCACTTCCTTAAACATACCGGTGATCAGCCGGCGACATGGTCAAACACATCGCAGCAGCCTCAGACCGTCTGGGACCTGTCTCACTAATCTTTGATTTGTCAATGATCAGCCACAGATCAGAAGTTAAAATAAAAGGCTTCTCCACCCTTGACTACAACACATTCACCTCCCAGCATCACACCAAAGCATGAAATAAATCCACTGGTCCATCGTGTCATGTGACTTTTTTCCTCACCAGGTGTGAAAAGAACAATAATAGCAATAGCAATAATAAAATATCTGAAATGTTTTTACCATTTGCTGATTTTGTTGTATAAAATAATTTATTTAGGCTCAATCTCTAATCTACGAAGCATCAAGTTTCAGATCTCCATAGACGTCTTTTCTGTCCTACATAAAATTAATAACCAGACAAACACTGTGATGTGACAATCTGGAAAACAACATGGAAAAAAAGCTCTGATAAGGTCCAGGACTCCAGATTGTCTGATGCGGCGTCTGTACGGAAACAGGTAAAGCATGAACAAAGAGCTGGTGTCGAGGCAGCGATCGGACCGGCAGGCTGTTTTGCTGCGAGGCAGCGGATGAGCCAGCGGCCGAGGCCTTGAATCGGACGGTTCTGGCACGTCTGCTCGTTGAGATTAAGAAGCGTGCCAAGCAGCAGCAAAGGCCTCAGATATTCTCACAGCAACACAGGGCGGTCTTTGAAACAAGCCATGTTACCTGGAGGAACGCTGGATGTTTGCTGCGCTGTCTGGCTCTGCAGATCAGACCTGCGACACCGTGCTCAGACACAGCAGCTCTGAGCTCACAGAAATGTAAAAATGACAAACCGAACCAACCATGGTAGCTTTACTGATACGAATCACATTCAAACTGTTGATGCCAAATAAGAGCCTTTATCCAAACGTTGCCTTTTCCAACATAACTTATCTTTGAAATGACATGTGGCAAACAATGGAGACGATGACTTCCATCCGACCGATGGATGCACAGGTGCTGCAGGAGCTCCTGCTCGGTGCTGCAAGGAGGTGGTGTTTGATTTTTACCTTCAGCTTCACTCTGAATCTCATCCCCGTCCCGAGAAAAGAAGCAGCTGCATTAAGCTGAGATAACACGTCTGTCTGCCTCCCAGGTCGAGTTACAATGATAAAGACAGTCGTGGATAACAAACTGGGCATTTTGAAAAAGGACAGATAAAATGGCCAATTAAAATAAAATAAAATAAAATCACTAAATCAGGAAGAACAAACAATAACATTGAAAAATAAATCAGCTCTGCCTTTATTTGACTGACAGTGACTGCATCATATGCTGCACTGTGACCATTTTATTCATTCAGTATTTGTCTGCTCTACTTTACTTATTGCACAACAGCCACTTTATTCATTCAGTATTTGTCTGCTCTACTTTACTTTTTGCACAACAGCCACTTTATTCAGTCAACAGCTGCTTTATTTTTCATACAGCAGGTCACATATTTATTTCCTGTTTGTTCTATGGTCACAGTATCTTATTGCCGTTGCCACTGTTTTGTTTTGGTTGACAAATAAAGTTTTTGAATTGAATTGATATGAGTCTGCAGAGAGGTCATCGTAGTAACACTCATAGAACCTTTATGATTTATCTACAAGCAGAGTTTGCAAAATTCTACGTGTTTGACCCTGAGTAGTGCTGTGGAGCAAAGTGCTGTTTACCTGTGTTCTGGTTTATTCCATTTTTAAATTATATTTTTTGATTTTTTTTAAATCCTATTTAAAAATTGCCTTGTGCTTCTTTTTTCTTTTTGTCTTAAAGTGCTTTGAATTACCTCCTTGTTGTTGTGTGATACAAAAAACCTTGCCTTGCCTGTGATACTTTGCAGAAAAACTACATCTACAAGTTGTAATAAAACATTTGGACCTGTGGTTATGATTTTACTCTGAGGAGAGAAAAAATCCCAACATGTCTCCAGTGTGTTTTTTGTCTAAACTGCAGGCTCTGTGCTTCATACTTCATCCCACACTGTGCATTTCCTCATCGAGCTTCATCTGTTCTCTCTTTTTTCTCACTCAAGTTTTTAAAAAAAAGTTCTCCATTATTCCTCTCTCTCTCTCCACCCGTTGCTTTATCGTGCTGTTTTGCTGCCTCTCTTCTCATCCCACCATCTTTTTTCACCTTCTGGGCTCAAGATTTAAGCAAGGCATGATGGGTACTGGCACACCAAGACTTCTGGGTAATGGTGCCAGGGCTTTAGCTCCACTGACTCTCCAGCAATGGCCTCTCGCTTGTGTGTGTGTGTGTGTGTGTGTGTGTGTGTACAGTATGTGTGTATAAACGTATGTGTGTACCTGGCTCCTCGATAAATCCATCAACACATTTGGCAGCAGGTCAGTTTGAGGATTGTGTGTTCTCCTCTCTCTGCCCCTTCTCTCTGTGTGTGTGTGTGTGTGTGTGTGTGTGTGTGTGTGTGTGTGTGTGGCCATCAGTTAGGCCTTTGTGCTCCCTGGGGGATCACAATGAGACATGGGCATAAGGAGCTAACATTCCCCCACAGGGCTGCTCATGCCAACACTCCTTCATATGCATGAGATTCGCTGTAAGCCAAGTGTGTGTTTGTGTGTGTGCACAAGCTTGTGTGTGTCTCTGCACATTTCTACCTCTATGTTGTATCTGTGCACAATTTAAACACTATTTTTTTTCTTTGCAAAAGTATGTTTGTGTCTGTCTTTGGATTCTGTGTGAATATAGGTGTGTCAGTGAAAACACATGCTCGAGCGCTTTGCATGATTTGTGGTTTGTGGTTATTTGTACCTCACAGAGCAGGTTAGCACGTGTGCATGCGTGTCTGTGCTGTGATGAGCGTGTTCATGGAGCCAAACAGAAAGCTGAGTGTTCCAAGCCTCGGGGCTCGGGGCTCTAAATATAACGTCAGAGTTGAGGAGGAGTCAGATCAGTTGTAGCTCTTCATCAAGCGCCGTCTTGTCGTGTCTCTTAAATGAGATGTCTCACGTTAAAAAATGTGATTCTATGAGTTCCTGTATTGTCAAATCGCTGCATACATTTACTACCAACTAGCTTGTTTTATTTCTTCTTTGTTCGTTCATTTTAAAACTTGAATACAAAACACATCATTCCCTGTAAAATTATACTATTGTCACTGAGAATTATTGGTTCTGATTGGCTGTTGATTGAGTGATAAAACCTGACGGGTTGTATGGATGATGATAACGGATGATACAGGGCTGCGTCAGGTCACTTGCCTTCACTTGACAACAAAATGTCACATGTAATCATATTTGTTTATTTATTTGTGTAACCAATTTTCATCTTGCTTTTTTATTTCAAATATCACAGAATATAGTCGGTGGCATCAGAGTTCCTGCTGTTGTGTTGTGAGGTGACCTCCAGCTAAACAGGAACAAAGCTGAGCCAGAACTCGATTCAGATGGATTTTACCAGTTTAACTAGTAACTAACTAGTAACAATTCAATAATAGCCTAATGAGGAAATTTAAATTTGGCCCGGTTGCCATGGAGATGTCTCAGGTATCATCACATGACCATGAAGTATTTGCCATAACTGTACAAGTCTCTTCCACAATGATCCAAATGATGTTTGTTGACAAAATCATTTCATGAGAAGTTTGTCATCAGTGTTCAAGCTGTAAATTATTCACACATTTATTTATTCATTTTGTTATTTCTTTCCCATTTTGTCAGGGAGCTGCACAACATCAATCCACACAAATACAATATTCATAAACACGTGCTCATGCTAGTAGTAAACATATACATTTGCATATATATATAATATGAATGCATGCTCAGGCAATCACTGAAGTTTGTTTCCACTTTCTCCAGCTTCGACTTTAACTGCATGATAATATGCACGAATGGATTTTTGCTTTACTTTAGCGTCCTGTATTGCTGCTGCTACAAAATGCAGTGTGGAATAATGTGGCCATAAGAGCTCGATGGCCACCGAATCTATTTAAACTGTAAATCAATAAACAGATTATTCCAAACTGTGAGATGGGTCCCACGACCACGAGACAAGAAAATAAAGTCATCCATTATTTATTCATTTCAAATGTAGAGTTATGTGAAAGTGACCCGAAACACTTTGACTGTTCGGTTCACTCAGAGCGGAAATAACTTCACCTCCGCTCACATTCGTTCATATATTTCCTTCATGCATAATGTATTCTCATGACTGATTTTATTGTGTTGTTTTTAAACCAAATTTTCTCATATATTTCTTCATCACTCAGTAACAGTTTGCTCTGCTCTTTCAGCTGTTTCGCATTAAATAATCCGAGGGTTTGTTGAGAGTTAACATAATGTGAGAGCAGCAAAATGTCCGCTGCTAAAAAAAAGGCTAACAGAACAGGCGCAGACCAAATCTGTGAGTTTTTGCACGACCTAGTTATTGAAATCTGAGTTTAAGTTGAAAAAAGAATTGTAATTTCCCATTTCAATGTTTTGTCTCAGGAGTCACTTGGAAACACAATAATACTGTAGATTTATGTTATATCCATTAATAATTTTGTGAGAATCGACATGAAGCAAATTCAGAAATGTTAGTTATAACAAGTGGGAATAAAATGTTGCATGAATGGAACCAACACTTCAGGAATCCTCAAAGCCCAAAATAACAAATCTCACATTGCAACTCAATTAAAATACGTGCGTCTGTCAGGGACGATCTCTGCCGGCCTTCTTTGATGAGTCTGGTTTGTCAAAGTCAATTTTCAGTCCAGCTAAAGTGGTAATTTCTGTCATATGAGCAATGTTGGATTCCAGAGATTAATTTCATATGATAATTCTGCGACTTTAAGCTCATAAAAACACAGAATTATATGTGGAAATATAGTTTACATGTTTGTCTTCCAGGATTTCACAGCGCAAGCAGTAATGGAAATGTTCTGCAAAATCTGGTTTGCAACTTTACGACATGAGGCGATTTGGCATTTTCTAAACAAGCGCCCGCCTCGCACGACGCACAACGGCTCCCGCTCCCAATTTAACTCCTCTAATTACATGCCTTTGGAATTTGGATTATGCAGCCGCTGCATGGTGTGCGCTCTTGGAAGCGACGCTGGGTAACGCTGTTGGTTCGGGGGCCAGAGAGAGTGCAGGAAATGTGGGCTGGTTCTGGCTGCGAGCGGGAATCCAGTGTGGTTTACCTCTATCTCCCCTCATGCAGGGCTCTGTCTCTCGCTGCCTCGCTGTGTTGTTTTCTTCAGGGGATTTGGAGGTCTCTAACTCTGCCATCCAAATCCATTGTGTTCGCTATATACTCTCCTCCAATCCTCCCGTATCTCCTCTCCTCCTCACCTTCTCCTGCCTCTTCACTTTCCCTCGCTCTGCCTCCCTCCTCCCGTCCCGTCTCCTCTCCTCCCCGGATCTCGTCTCTGCTTATTTTCTCCCGTCTAATCCTGTTTGTACTATTCTCCCGCTCTCCCCCATTGTTCCTCTCTTACCTGATCACATCTCCCCGAGCTTCTATGTTCTTCTCTCATCCTTTCCCCCTCCTGTTTTTTGTCACTTTGCCGCCGCATCCTTTTCCCTCGTCTTCTCTGTAATGCTCTTTCTTTCTCTAATATTGTAACTGTTTTTTCGTACCCTTGCCTCGACTCTTACCTGCCTTAATCTCCTCTCTTGCTGTTCCCCCTTTGTTCTTTTGCTCTCCTCCCCTGATCATCTTTTTTCCCATCTCATCTCTACCCTCCATATCCTCCCCTTTTCGACTTTCTCCTGTTCTCTTTGTTCTCCTCCTTGTCCAATATCCTTCCCTCTTTTGCCCCCCCTCTCCTTCAGCCTTCCTCATCCCTCCTCTTCCTCCTTCCCAAACCAATTCACCTTATCATCTCCTCCAGAATCCGCCGGAGCCATTCCTTCCATCTTCCCAGCCGATACCAGCCAGTCATTTTACATTTCATTGCCACCTTATTTAGAGCACATTTAACAATTTCATGCCGTGGAGATTCTCATACACTGGGAGGCAAAACGTCTCCCTGTTGTTGGACTGGAAAAATGTCTTTTTATGACTTTATTAAAACATGAAACGAAAAGCGAGCCAGAAGCCTCTTTTTGCTTTGTTCTCTGCCGCCGTGGGAGACGTTTGCTTTTTTAAAAAGAAAATGAGCAGTTTTGCCAAGTGGGATAGTGCAATTAAAATTAAAAAAGAAGGAGGAGTATTAGCTGGTCGAGATGGACGAGCGGAGCAGAAACAGCCTTATCTGTTTATTACAAGGCCTCATTTTAGCTCCAGGCTCGAGCAGCTCTCCTCTGCCCACTCAGTGCTGAACGTCCAGCTTCTCATAGCGATGATCCCCAAAGTGCCGCCCCAGCAAACAATGCTACACACACACTCACACACACACACACACACATTCAGAGCTCTGCAATGACTCCGGTCGACTGGTCAGGGGAGAGGACGACGACGATAAACACAAAGCCGGAGAGTCTTTATGGAGGTGTGCATTTTATTAGACGAGCCTGCAATCAAACAGGAGTGATGGAAATGAGGAAGAAGAGATGGTTTGTGGGTGTTTGTGTGTTTGGTGGGGGGGGCTGCTTCTCTGTCGCCTTTTTCAAAACAGCTTTTTGGGATTAGCAGCTTCCTCCTGTGGGAGAAAATCTCTGAGGAGAAAAATGGGATGGAGAGGAATGAGAGGAGAACGAAGGGAGAGAGAGGAAGGAGTTAGAGGACAGAGGAGATAAGGAAAGGAAAGGAAAGAGGCAATCCAAAGGGGAGGAGGCGAGCAAGGAGAATATATTGGTGAACAGGGGAGGAAAAGAATGGAGGGAGAAGGTGAGGGGAAGGAGCTGAGGTGAAAGTTCAAAGGATGAAATGAGGATGAAAAGACAAAGAAAGAGTAAAAAAGGGATGGGTGAAAAAGACAAGAGGAAGAAATATGAGAAGAGACGGGCGAAGAGGTAAAGGTGAAGAAAACAAGCGAGAGGAATTTAATTTGAAACAGTTCTCTTATCATCTCTCTTCCTCTTCTTCACCCTTTCTTCATAGTTTAACCTGTGAACCATCCAAATATTTACAGCTCTTCATTGTTCTGTATGTGATGGTGGAGCGGGAGAAATGGACGACCTCAAATCCAGCTAAAATCAAACTATTTACCACAATAATAAAAACAGTAATATCAGCGGTGAGGTCACTTTACACTGTGTGACACCGGCCTGTCCGAGGTGAAGCTCCACCGTTGATTATCACCACACGTTAGACTGAGTTACCAATAAAACCAAATCCTTGCTCACTGTAATAACAAGCCAGCAGTTCGGTGCAGAAAGCCTGCAGGTACAAGAACAGAGACAATTAGTAGATGGCGACTCCAGCTCAGACGTCCTGGAAAGGCTTCTCATTGTGATCGCTGGCTGCTTTCTTCTTACATTATTAGTCCAAGCATGGATTACAATGTTCCTACAGCCAGCGTGTTGTGTGCCTGCCTGATTCTCCCTCACTGACGCCAGCGACCTCAGATTAGCCTCTACGTCCGAGGCGGCGGCTGCTAATCTACCATTGTGGGTGATGAACGCCAGCACAGAGCGTGCTCTGTTCAAACCTGTTGGTGAAGGAGACACAGGCCAACAGGGCGGGTTGGAAGATGGTTTGCAGTCAGGAAAGGTGACGTATGACGTGATATGAAGAGTGAAGATTAAGGAGAGGGAAGTAAATGGAGGAGGGAGAGACACACGTGTGTGTGTGTGTGTGTGTGTGTGTGTGTGTGTGTGAACCATCTTTGATTCCTGCCATTAAATATTAACTCTCATGGTTAATATTTGATAACGACCTCTCTGTGTTTTTTTGAATGAGCTGCACTTCTCTGTAATTTTGACTTCGCATGCAATTCTCTCTCCGCATCTCTGTTCTTTTTTTCCTCTTCTGTTTTATCAGTTTTCTCTGATTTGATCAAATGTTTCTTCTTATTCTGCTACCTTTCATTTAATTCTCAAATTCTCTGTCTTTTTTCCCACTCTTCCAGTTTTACTTTTAATGGGGATGCTTCTATGTGTCAACATCAGTGCATCAGTTGACTATGATCCAAACTTTTTTTTTATCTTAATAATCAGTGGATTGGTTGCCATGAAATTACAAACATACAGTAAAAAAAGTACAGACATTTGTGTTGTGGTTTGGATTTTGGTTTAGCTTTTTTCTGTTTTATTTTGTAAGATTTGTCCTCAGTTGTTTAGTTACTTTACTTCCTGTGTTTGTTTCCTGCCTTTAAGATTGTTGATTAGTTTCACCTGTGACCCTCCCTCCTGGTGTGTTAAGTGTGTGTGTCAAGTGTTCCAGCTCCTCCTCATGTTTATTCCTCATGTTCTTTTAGATGTTTTGGATTTTTTTTTTTTTTTTTTTTTGCTTAGTTTTCCTCGACCTCACCCATTTGCTGACTTTTGATTCTTGCCTGCTCTGTTTGGATTTATTTGCCTGTTTCGACTGCCTCATCTGAGTTTTGACCCTCGTCGGCCTGACCATCCGGTAAGTCTTGATTTTGTTCTGCCCTTGGTGTCTGGATGTGGATCCTCTTCCTTGTGTTCCTGCTACCTAGCTCTGCACAAACTGCAGCATAAACATCATATCTGCTTAATATCAGCATGTTAGATTTGTCATTGTGAGCATGCTAATGTTAGACTTCCTATTGTTGTCTTCTTACTTTATTTTAATATTTTGCTATATTGTGAATTGACAGTGTCATTCAACTGCAGATATGTTAACTGATGGGGTCATTAGTTGCCAAATGAAACGATGAGCATGGTGGTCATATGTCCAGAAATATGAATGTTGAACTCCTCATCATTGTAATCACAAACTGTCTGTAAGTCATGATGGGAAAAACGAAGGTAGCTGCTAACATCCAGCACCTTCCTGCACATCAGGCCCCCCAGCAAACTGAGCACGGTACATTACAATGTGCTTTCCATCCTGGTCCTGATTCACAAAAATAGAGGCCTCTCTGTGAGCGCGCGCACACACACACACACACACACACACACACACACACACACACACACACCACCTCTTCCTCCCCTTCATCACTTGTGTTTACGTTCTGTTTTCGTGTGGTAATATCGGGCTGCTGTGTCAGATGAGAGATGACAGCTGACACGAACAACTTGATACGACACAAAGGCAACAAGAGTCGCTGAAAGAGAGCTACTCCTTCTCCCCGCGCCGCTCCTCTCCTCCCTCCCTCCTCCCCTCTCGTATCTGACCCAGTTGGAACTGATGTGTAAGGGCTTCACAACAATGCAGAAGTGAGAGGAGGAGGTGGAGGTGGAGGTGGAGGAGCTCAGGGTATCAAAGCACAGGGAGCGAAGGTGTGCAGGTGGGGGGTGCCAAAGTAATCAAAAGCGTAATCTTGCAATCGCTTGCTCTCGATTTTGATCTTTAATTCTGGGTCTTCTTTTCTTTTCATAACCAAAAAGTAACACCTCAGGCTGGATGCTGTCTGGTTTTGGTTGTATCTGTGTTCTTGTTGTTGTTGTTGTGAAGTTGTTTCGATGAAGATAAAAGCAGTGGGAGATTTTGTAGAAGTGAAACTCATATGAATGCTCTCAGCACTCTGAGTCTCTTTCTCTCTGTCGCTGTTTTCAGTTTATCTCATCGGCCTCCATATCGAGACTTGCTTAAACTCTTTTAATATCTCAGAACATAAACGTATTCAGCCGACGTATTGCAGCGAAACTCCTCTCAGTATTTACTCCTACAGTATAAATATGTGTCTGAACATCATCATTCGCTCCCAGAGTTTTAAATAAACTTGCATTTTCTTTTTCAAAAGTTGGGAAATGAAGTATAAAAACACAATAGAGTCAATAATCAGTTGAATGTGAGAGAAGGCAGTGAAACATTATGCATCGTCCCAAAGGATCGCTGTGACATTTGGCAAATATCGTGACTCCCTGGTGGACAAAGACTGTAAAGTGAAGTGTCCTTGAGCATTTGCTGTTCTGCAAATGATACTCATCAAAGTCGATACCAAGATCTGGGAATGTGAAGAAAGCAGCCATGATGATGAGACAGATTATTTCAACCACTTCATTTTGAGGTAAAACCAAAAGTGAGCACACGTTAATAATCCCTCATTTGGGCTCATACATGGAAAGTCCGACATGTGATTGCTCGTGTTTTTTGCCTTATTGGACTTCTGTTAATGATGTCGCTGCAAACAATGACGAAACAGGACCCAAATTGTGTCAAACCCTATAAATGAAAATCATCCTTATTGTGCACCAGGTTTAAGTTGGATGAAATAGTTTGGTTTTATCCTGTAATTTAACAATATGTACATTATGCATGTTCAAACAACAAACAAACAAACAAACAAACAAATTGAATATGCACTGTCTGTGAGGTGAACATGACAAACATTGATTCACACTTGAACTTTGCGTCCATCATTCTTCGGCTGACTCACAGGAAGTGTTCACATTGCACAGTCTCTAATCTGAAGCAAGACGTTGGCTCGTGGTTTGGACATGCAGGAAAGCTAAAAGTGTCGCAGAGTTACACGTGAAGTGTTTTTGGAATCAGCATATTTATGATGTCTATGACGGCGGGATGCTAACACACACACACACACACACACACGTAACCGTAGCATGAGCCGTAGCTCTGTTCCTGTGAGGATCAGAACTCACCATCCGTTCAGCGCTGGTTTGACGCTTGAGGCTTTTCTGGACACGATCACTGGTAACTCCACAGAGATGTGAGTTTCAAACTTCAGTGTCAGGGGTCAAAATTTGGGTAGGTACAATCGACATTTTTATAAACTGTGTCTCAAGGTCAAAGGTCAAAACCTATGTACTGCAGGTTGTGTCAAAGTACTGGCTTGATTTTGCCAAGAAGTGTACTTCGAGACAGAAGAGTACTAGAAGTGTACTGTGATAAACTGGAGTACACAAACTCAATAAAGTATAAAATACAGGTAATGTAACGTAAACTGACAAAGCAAATAAACTTTAATAAAATGAAATAAATATATAAAAATATCTATAAATAACACACAACATTTTTGCACCTATGATGTAAAATATGATGCATGATTAAAAACACCAAAAATAGATAATGATCGGTTTCATGTGTGAAGTGAAAAATCCTCCAACAATCAACATCTCGAAACCATCATTGTATCTTTATGTCTCCCCTCCTCTGCACACATAGGTTGCTGTATTTACTGGGGCCAATAGGGGGCGGCATTGTCACACTGAGCCGTGCCTTTCCTCCGCTGGCATCCGCCGAGTGTTGAACGCCAGCACAGAGCGGCTGGATGGCACCCAGTCGTCTGCAGCTCGGACTGATAAGGGAAAACACAAAGCCCAGTCCGGCCCATTTAGTCAGAATACACACAGACTGGTTTCAACTGGAGGCAGAGGAAGTGTGAGGGGAAGGAAGCAGGAGAGATGGATGAGGAAGAAAGTGAGGATGGATAGAGGAGGGGAGCGAGACCAGTGGTGAGGAGGGGATGGAGGGAGGGAAAGAGATGCATTAAGGAACAGGTGGAATTAAAAGAGGGAGAAAGAGGCAGAGTTAGATAAAGATGCAGAAAAAGGGATTAAGAGAAAGAGCGGAGAGAAGGAATCAGTCAGATAAAGAAAGGCAAAAACATGGAAAGAGAAATGAATGAGAGAAAATGAAAGATTACAAATCAGGAGGGAGAAAGTGACCTTCCTCTCGTCTCTACTCTCTCTACTTCTTGCGTTCTCTTTCTCCACGTTTCCTCTTTCTCATGTTCTTTCCTCACTTCCTTCTTCCCTCCATCTTCTCTCCTTCTTTCCTCCTCCCCTCTCGTCCCTCCATCCCTCTCTCTGTCTCCGAGCGTTGGAGGTGGACAGTAATGAGCGTTGTGACAGATTGCAGCGAGTTATCGGCGTCCTGACTCTGCTTACGGGGGACAGATCGCCATGTTTCCCTTCATCTGGATGGAGGGATGGAGGTGGAGAGAGAGAAAGGAGGGACTGAGAAAGCTGATTCATTTTCGTCTTCATTTTACTTCCCTTTTCTGTCTCGCCTCCATGTTTTCACCCTCCTCTCTTTTGACCCTTCACCCTGTTTCTCTTACATCTCTCTTCACCTCTTACTCTTCTTCTCTTCATCTCATCCACTTTTCCTTCCACACTTTTTCATCCCCCTCAAACATTTTTCTAACCTGCATCCAGCCTTTTCACTTTTCCACCTCTTTGCTCTCATTGGCCCTCTCTCATCCATCTTTTCTCCTCCCCCTCAATCCATATCTTTACATTTGTCTCATCCCATGCTTTTGTTTTGTCTTTGCTTCACTTCTTCCCCATTTTCTTTCCTCCCTCCCATCATTATTTTTTAAATCATTTCTCTTTGAAGGACGAACACCTCGCCCAGTCTCTGTCCTCCCTCCCCTGTTTCTCCTGAGGGAAACCAGGTGGACGTCAGCGGGTCTCTCAGGTTTCTCCTACTGTATAATAGAAGACAAGAAAAGTGGGAGGGCTGAGGAGGAGGACAGAGGGGTACGATGAAATATTGTTGAAGAGGGACAGAGGGGAGGACGAGTGCAGAGAGAAGATTTTGGTCTGAAAAACAACTCAAGTGACAGCAGAAGCTTTACCTACAAAGACCATGAATGTAGATCATATTAGGCGACGGGAGACGGGAGAGATCGAGGGGTCAATTCTGGATGGACAAAGGTTGAGAGGAACCCAGAAAGTGTGACGCAGGTTTATTATAGCATGAGTTTATTATTCAATATCATGATCCCTGAAACACTTTAGTTTCCTAACACGCTAACTGCTCCACTAAAAAACAAACAAGTGCAGACACAGAAGTTAAATAATCTCATCACAGTTCTGCAAATGTGGATGAAACCCCATTAGCTTGAATGAAAAGAAAAAAAAAATATTCAAGGCTGAAAATGTCAAATAAAAAACAGGAACCATTCATGTGTATTTAATGCTTTTATGCAAATCATAATGACTGATGTGCATTTTGCCTGCGTTCAAATTACACCTCCTGCAGACTTGATCCTCTGCGAGTTGAAAATATTGAATGATGGTGATTTTTCTTTCACCTCCCGAGTGAATACGTGAAACATTTCAGAAAAATAAGTTCTCAGTTCTGCGCAGATCAGCTCACACGTCGATCCCACTTAACTGGCTGAATGTGCCAGCGTTGAATCCCACTGCGGTTCATTCATCTCAAATTAGAGAATCTGTTTCCGCCATGTTTTGCTGCAGAGGCATCATGTTGTGATGCATGAAGATTGACTCTATTTATGTGATTATAAAACATGCATTGTGGATGTTGTTGTACCTTGGTACTAAAATCAGTCATCTCTCCCCCTCACATGCACGAGTGACCGGCCTTTACTTGTTTACCTCGGCCTTTATGGAATACTAGCTTTTATATGATAATTTATCGTAGTCAATAAAAGTATTGATTATAGTTCACCTGGGATTTTATAGATCTTCATTTTTTCCCAGCTTCAAAGAAAAAAAAAATCAAATTTGCATCATAGTGCATCAGAACACTGTGCATTTTATGCTTCTGGTTTGTCTGCAATAAATATAACAAATCCAGTCATAAAAGACAAAAAAGACAAAAAAACAACATGCACCGTAACTCGAGCTAAAGTGACGGAAAGTCCAGAGAGAAAATATGTAACCATCTACACTCTTTGATTGACAGGTGATCTCTGGTAAATGCAATGCAAGAAAACCACAGCAAAACAGTAATGAGCACTTAACAGCACACGTGGAAACTGAGACCACACGTCCTCACCCCCAAAAAAAAAAAAAAAAAAAAAGAGAGAGAGAGAGAGATTACCACTTTAAGTTTTCCAGTGCAGGTTCCAGATTTAGTCTCTCTGTGGAGCCGGGCTCATTAAAACATGCCAGACCTGCTGTCGTATGAGATAATACCTGAAATAAACCGGAGTCTGTGACCTACTTTATTATATGTGTTACCTGTGGACATGTTAGAAACACACACACACACACACACACACACACACACACACTGTCAGTTCAGTTATGCAACATATTCTCCTCACATGAACACAAACACACGTCTCTCTCATACTGTATACACACACACACACACACGCACGCACTAACCAAAACCTTTTCACACTAATTCTCACGCTCCCCCTCCTTTCTGTTGCACTCTCTCTCACCATCACACACATATACACGTATACAGTCGCCCTGTTTGCTGCGGCGCTGCACTGAGCTGGAAGCTGTCACCAACCGGTCGGATTGGACGTTTTGTTGTCACACAGAAGTGTGACTGGTTGACAGATCGACAGACTCGTGACAAGCCTGCAAGACATGGAGAGAGGAGAGAGATGGAGAGAGGGAGAGAGAGAGAGAGAGAGAAAGAAATGAGCACAGGGAGAGATTGATGTAACAGCGAGGACAAAGAAAGACGTGTCCGTCCTTCCATTTTCTGCCGCTTATCCTGGTGAGGTGGCAGCAGGACATGTCAGGGAATCCCAGACGTCCTTCTCCCCAGCAACTTCTTCACCTCCCGGGGATCTGAGGTGTCCCAGGCCTCACCTGGCTCCAGCTCCCTCTGAGTGTCTGAGCTCCTCACCCCGTCTCTAATGCTGAGCCCAGCCAACCAGCTCATTGCTGAAATGAGTTTCCTCTGAGCTTCCTTTCCAGCCTCCTTGAACAAACTTTCCTGGCTGAGCAGTGTGATATCCCAATGATTAGAGCACATCCTGGTGCCCTGTTTTAAAAATGGGAACCACCACCCTGGTGCGTCCTTCCTGACCTCCACATAACAGGCCAACAGTGTCCAGAGTCTTCAACATCTTTGGGGCGATTCTCATCCACACCTGGTGCCTGGTGGTGATGGGTCAGTCTTCAGACTCTGCTTCCTCCACAGAGGACGTGATGGTCGGGTTCAGGAGCTCCGCTTGACATCATCCCCAGTCCGGACCAGCACCAGTGACCTGACATTCAACTTCCTGAGGATCGGTCCACGGTGCCTGGAGTCACCTCGTCTTTGCCTGTCGCTCAACTTGAAACTCCTGACCCCAGTGCCTATCCCAGCAGGTGGTGGACCCACAGGGCGGTGGCTCTATTTCCTTTTGGACTGTGCCCATTCAAGACCCACAGGTCAAGGTCCGGCCACCAGACGCTCAGAACCAGAAGCTCCTTTGCAGGCAAAGTGCTGCAGATCCTCCTCGGTCCATTCATACAGGACCCGTGAATTTCTGTTGGAAAGTGGTTATTGCCTCCCAACAACTCAGCTCCCAGGATCACAGGGACACACAAACCCCCTCCTCTGCTTTAAGGTGGTCGCTTTTTGTAGAGAAAGAAAGAAGTATTACAGAAAAATCAAGAATTAAAGAAGGGAAAAGAAGAAATAGGACAATCCTAGAAAGAGAAACAAGTAGAGCGAGAAGTAAGTTAAAGTTGCAAAAAATGAAAAGGAAAGAGAGAAAGTAAAAAAAGTAAAAACCTGAAGAAAGTTCAAATGGGCATCGTTTCAGTGAAATTGCTTTATTCCCTCTGAAGCGCACCTGCCTGTGTTAATTACCAGAGTCGTTAAAATCCGTCATTAAAAATACCCATTTTTGAGTGCATTAAAGAAGTAATTACATCAAATGGATGTTGACAACTCTGGGTCGTTCATTAAGCTCTTCAAATAAATGATCCATAAAAATTAGAAATGACACCAGTTACTGTCGCTGTTATACTGACGCTCACGGCTTCAGAAGTCTTTCACAGAGACGCACGTTAAAGTGAAATCCTTTATTTGTATTCATCAGGTGGATGAAAACGCACAGAGGGCATTTAGTCAGAGTCTAAACACCATGTTACTGCAGACTGAAAATAAGTTTGTCCGATATGTTTAGGGAATATTAAAATAATAATATAATCTAACAAGAGTCATTATAATAAGGTATTTAAGTGCTAATGGAGGTCAAAAAAGTTGGTCCTAGTTTCACCTTTTTTTTTTTTTTTTTTTTAACAATTTAAAGTCCATGAGTCAAATTCCCAACAAATAAATAAATAATTGTCATCTTTTAAAAAGTCAGTCTGACTCAGCATGACTTCAAGTACAAAGTACTTCAAGCTAAATAAATAATTGCACAGAAATGTTGAACCTATATTTCCTGTTCTTATGATTTTGGATAGCAAATAAATTACTGGACTGAAGTAAGTCATCTAAGTGAAACTGCCATTGATCTGGACTTCCAGCCATCAGATGACTAAACTACTCACCAGCAAGTTGAAGCTGGTCCCAAAATCAAAGGATGACGTCGTCTGATAAAGACGTGAGAGGGAGGTTAACGATTAAGAAAAGTCAAGAAGTTACATGCTGGGAGAAGATTTACACCAATGCAACAAAACCAGACTCTTGCAGTCAGACAGAGGAAGCTGCTGATTCCACTTGGAAACTCTTTGGATGCTTCTTGCAGCTGCTGCTTCGTCTGATGAAAAAAAACAAAACTGCTGAGATTCAATTCTGTCTTAATGATCATCACATGACTCTGTGTCTGTATGTGATCCATGTGTCTGGTGTAAATGTCCCCACAAAGTATCAGAACTGTTGATGACACACAACCTCTCTCTCTCTTTCCCTCTCCGTCACACACACACACACACACACACACACACACCACAGGGCATGAGTGGGAGTCTGCTCTCACTAAGCTGTCATAAATTTATCTGATTGAATGATTGGCTGTCACGCAGGGCTGTGATTAGCTGACAGGCCGTGATGACCTCATTAGACATTCCTTCCTGTCCAGAGGGGGGAATCCTTCCCAGAATGCATCACATGAATCTCAATCTGCTCATGTGTGAAAGTATGCACGAGCCCCTGAAACTGACCTGCTGCATCACAGCAAACACTACAGGAAATAAACGGTTTACAAATAAACACAAAATCTTATACACGTTATGTAACAAAGATAAAATATAAATACATATATATATAAATAAAAGCAGGATCCAGTGTGAAGCAGCCCCGAGGGCCAGAACAGGGAACTGGCAGCGAGCGAGGTGTCAGGATGTTGACTCATCACTTATCAGTAAATGCCAATTGATCAGGAAAGGCTGAATCAGTCGCCGCCTAATCAGTTTAACATTTAACACTGCAACATGACAGGGTCAAGTACACCCACAGCCACCCACCCACTCACACTCTGTTCCTGCAGGCATGTTCTCCGTCAACCAGTAGGTGTCTCCTTATGACTGGCTGCATCCATTCGTTCTGCTCAGTGTCTGACTGGTTCCTGCATTTTGAAACGCTCGGGCGGTCCAGCGGCAGCAGTCACCTCGGCTCTGTCCTCGGCTCCAAAAAACTTTTGTAGTATCTTCGTGAAATGAAGCCAATACAGAAGAAAGCTGCAGTTCCTCCAAGGGCCACTTGAGGCTACGTCCATGTTTTACACAGTCTATGGTTAGATCATGTTCGGCCTGGTGTCCTCGTTGGTTAACTGTATGAATCTGTGTACGTTGTGTAAACAGAATAACAAACATTGCAGTTATAGGGTTTTGCTTTATCCTGGATTGAGAGGTAAGTTTGGTAAATGTCTTTTTGTTTCACCAATGACTCGTCAGCACTTTGTGAGGAGACTCTGTTGCTTGTTGTTTTGGCCTCAGTTCACCCAGAACTATACAGCCTGAGTTTATGGTCACAATTTCACCTTTTAGGCACTAATGCATTATTTCACTTTAATTACAAATCACTATTTGGATGGTGGTTCGGGGACCGGGGAGGGAACAACCGATCATTTTTTATGTTGCACTCCCAACACACACACACACACACACACACACTTAACGTTAAAGGGTCAAGTGTGCAGGGTTGACTTGACAGGTTACTGCTGAGACCATAACAATAATAATGTATCGCATGGCAGTGACAGAGTGTGTGTGTGTGTGTGTGTGTGTGTGTGTGTGTCTATCCATCAGTCTCTGAATTATGATTACTTGGTGCATGCGGTGCAGCTAAAATGGAGATGTGTGTTTGTCAGTCTATATCTGCGAATTATGGATAGCTGTAGAGGGCAGGACACTAAAAATGTGTGTGTGTGTGTGTTTGTGTAATTACTAATGTGAATTCCTGAATTATGGTTTGCTGTGTGTGTGTGAGTGCGTAATAACTAATGCTTGCAGGGTAGATGGGTGCAGAGCAGAGCGACGATTATAGAGTCATTCCTCAGCTCAAGGTTGGCAGGGCAGACGCACACAAACACACACACACACATACATACACACACACACACACACAAACACACACACACACCAGAGAAAAATAAATGATCACTCTGCTGTGATTGTCCTGTCCCTCCCTGAAGTCCTCATCGCATCCTGCACCTGGCAAACTGTCACAAATGCATGTTTGTGTTTCTGGATTTTTGAGAGTCTTCAGTAAAACTGCACAAAGTCTCTGCAGTTCATCCTTTTATAAAAGAGGCCAACAGAACATAAGAGTTATGGATATAGCCTATTTTATTTTCTATAGTATTATTAGATATACTCTGTGTTCAGCATGTTGTCTTTATGTTGTTGTTGTAGGGAGCTACTGTCCTACTCAAAGCAATTTGCCCTTTACGGTTAATAATGTCATGAACTTCTATGTACTGTACAAACACCCATAAACACACACACACAAACATGTATCCCCCATGGGAACACTCTGATAACGTAATTCTAACGTGATTCTAACCATAAAACCAAGCCGTGACTCCCCAAATCAGTCTGGACCTCGATTTTGTCCCCGAGGCGACAGGAGGTCCCCGTGAGTTGGAGTGCAGTCAGGTTAGAGTCCCCGCCGGCCTTTAAAAACAAACACACACACACACACACACACACACACACACTCACACACAGACACTCAGCGGTAAAGTTAGGAAAGGTCGTCACATTCCTCTGAGGATTGTGGTTAAGTCCATGTTTATCCTGTTTGCAGCTGAGCATGGAGGACGAGGGAGCAATAGCTCACCCTCTAGCGCTCATTAGCAAAGGTGTCAGTGTGTGTGTGTGTGTGTGTGTGTGTGTGTATTAGTGTAACGGTTCAATAGTCCTTTCTCCTCTGTCATCGTCTATTTCTACCAGCTCTGATGCTGAAACAAACTTGGCTTCAGAATTTATCTTTAGAAGTTTGCAAACACGGTCCGTTTTGTGCAGATCATCAACATCATTGTAGGAAAACTATTCACCATGTTTTTAGGCGACAGCAACAAAAGTTACAGATGCAGACCGTTTTGTGTAAATGCATTTGAGTTTATTTGAAAAGGTGCTTGTGATACGATGCATCGCCCCTGTCACGGTGTCTGCTAAGCTAACTTTGGCATTATATTTAGCTAATAGCTGCTGCCTCCCCTGTATGTGTCGCTTCTGGTTACGTCATTTTGAAAGCTTTGAAAGGTCAGAGGCAACCGAGGTCAAAGGTCACAACTTCAAGCAGTGCATCACACCGAGGGTAGCACTTCAGCCTGATTGGTCCTCGCTGCTCTGCTCACTGGTAGACAAGGGCACGGACAGCACAGAGCGGTTTACTGCTGATCATGTGTGGCTTCCACTGCAGTTTGAATAAGAGGGTTAAAGAAGTTATGAATCACAAACAGTGATGCAAACTGACCTTTTGTGGTCTTGTTTGTTTGTTTGTTTGTTTTCTCTGGATATGTTTTGTGTTGTTTACTATCAGATAAAGCCTTTATGTTTGTTGGTGATGATCCTGAAGCTCCATCATCAGTGGAGTGTCTGTGTGTCTCTGTATAACGTCCATTAAATTACTCCAATCCCAGTCTCAGCAGCTGGACGCTCTGTTGTGTTACTTCTCATCCTTGTCTTCCTCTGACTGAAGCTTCTGCCACTGTTGGACTCACTGGAAGATTTTCACCTGAAGGACTAACGTGCAAAATGTGTTTTTATGTTTAGTTGATGCTTTATTTATTTATTTACTTGTTTTTGTTAATTGGAATTCTGTGACTTGTTTTCCACCTCTGGCAAAGCTTCATGTTCAGCAAACATTACATATGCTTGTGTGTGTGTGTGTGTGTGTGTGTGTCTGTGTGGGTGCGCACATCCATAAAATTACTGTTGTCGTTTTGCAACAGACTGCGTAAATCAAATCTTGTGCAGTGACCTTAGCTGTCACCTGTCTCTCTCTCTCTCTCTCTCTCTCTCTCTCTATTTCACACACACATGCACACACGCACACAAACACACACACACGCACACACACAAATGATACAGTACATCGATACTGACTTGGGTCACTATACTAACAAGAATCTGGATATACCCATTAATTTATAATGTGTGTGTGTGTGTGTGTGTGTGTGACAGAGAGTGAGTGTGAAATATATTACATGTTTAAATATTCATTGGTCTCTTCTGGAGGCCTCACAGTTCGAAGAGAAGCTGTCACCTCTCTGTAGCAGACTGCTTGCACCTGACAGACTCAGTGTGTGTGTGTGTGTGTGTGTGTGTCTATTCTAACTAACACTGATGAGTTGTTCAAGTATTAATGGTGAAATTCTTGCGTGTTCAGCCACATTCTTATTCCAATTTGTTGCGTGTGCATGTTGCAAGTGTGTTCCTGTGCTGGAAAAGCGATGTGTCCTTTGTCGAAGTCTTAACTCATCATTCGAGGAGCCGTGTACATTATGATGATGTTGTCTCAGCACCAGGTGTGAGAGGAGTGAGCGGAGGCTCCTGTAATATGAATAAACAAAGTGGAGATGATGGTGATGAGAGTGTCATCAATTTTGCAGGTATGTGGACATAAAGTATTAAAGAAACTGAAATGTCGACCTGATGATGGCGCTAAAAATAAAAATAGGAGATGTTATTGATGCTGCAGGGATCCAGCTGTCCAATCGGAAACTGTCGAGACATTCAAAACCACAGATGGCGCTAGAGACAAGATAAGATTCATCTTTTATAAAAGCTACAATACATCTGATAGTTTGAGATATTTCAGTCAGGACCAAAGTGGTGAACCAACTGATCATGATATTGGATTCCTCAGGCTTCAGTGTGAGTTCCTTTCATAGGAAAAGGAAAACGATAATTCTAACTTTTAATAGTTAAAAAACAAAAAAACAATCAATGCATTTGATGCCTGACAGACATCTCTGATAGTTTAATCAAGTAATATTGTGCATGTACAGGCGTAAGCTTTCAATGAGATGAATATTATTGTCAACCTTTATATGAGTGAGGTGTGAAGCGTCGATCTGTGCCTCAGGGTCATCGCCGGCCTGGACGCTGGCAGAAAGGAAGCCTGTGTCACCTCTGCAAATATCAAGGTCTCAGGTAGGTGTGAGACATTCGCAGCCTTTGACAACTGCATGTTTATCACCATCCGATCCACATATGCATCTTTAATGGACACATATGTGATTCTCATCATCGTTATTTCACATTAGAAAATACATAATGAATTCAGTTCGTTGTTAGAAATATCCCAAAATCTTCCTTGATGAATTTGATTTTTAAAGATAAACAAAGTTCATGACATTAAAAGAGGACAGAAAAAAAAACATTGATTTTATTTGCATTCGTCCCTGATGATCCCGTATGAAAGCACAGCCATGACAATGAAATCAGACTAGTTGCCTTCTTTCTCTCTCTCCTTCTTTTCAAATATGCATGAATGACTTTTCCCTTCAAACCTAATCGAATACACAAATCCGCCGAGCGCTTGGTTAAGGTCACATCTGTTTGCATGTTTCAGATGCGCCGTTTGTCAAAATAAACCGAGCCAAAGAGAAAAGCGATTGTTATTAAGAGACAGCTATTATCACGTCTGAGGCCCTGGAGAGATGCAACGTGCCACTTAAAGGACAAAACAGAATAATTCTCCACAAATTATAGGCTTTAAGCCCGGTGCGACGACATCGTCTGCAGGAAGCCATGTGCTGTGTTTGTGTGTGTACATGCGTGCGTGTATGTTTGACTTTTTGTATTATAAGTAGTAGATGAGAACTGTAAGAAAAAAACAGATTCAAAAATGATGGAAAGTTACCAAGAAAGAAAGCTAAGAGAGCGATGAAAGGAAATGAGATGAGAGCAGATGAAAGAGAAACCTGAAGGTCAGCGGGGGTAATTATTATGTTTCTGCACTTGAAAGACTTCAATTAAAACTGCGAGGGTGTCGAGTGACGAACGCTCGCCACCAGACGCTAACTCGATGATACAGAGATGTAGGATATGTGTGATTACAGCCGCAGCAGGTCGGGCAGAGGGGGGTCAGGCTGAGACTTCAGAATTAGATTTTATGGCGCAGGTACACAAGGCGAATTAAAAGACTTTCAGGGAAGTAAAGAGCTGCAGCTGCATCGTGTCACACAGGCAATGCTGATCGCTTCGACGGGAGGCGACGCAGCCTGAAGTTACAGAAACACGCTTTCAATTTCAAGGTCTTTACAGTAGATCTTAACTCGATCGTCATGCTTTCACAAACTCAGTGTATTTACTGAATTGCATTTCAACATTAAAGGAAAGAACGAATTCCTGCTGCACCGAAGCCTGAAGTGCCAACAAAATATCTGCAAAGTGTCTCAGCTGGGTTTCAGCAGCAGTTGCTGAAGAATTATCACTCCAGGTAATGTGATTCATGCTGTTGCAAAACTTTCTGATCTGGACTCTGGACTGATATTGATGGAAGGCGGTGACACTACGAACGAGCGCGTGGAGCTGTCAGGAAGCCATAAAAGCAGATGTTTGATTTAGCATTTGCTAAATCATTTTTGTCCAAGTCTATATTTTGATTCATGTGCATAAGAGTAACTGTGAATTGCCATCCTCGACATGTTTCTTGAGTTAATCACTGTTAATGGGTCTTGATTGACATGATCTTAATGACATGAAATTGAGATGTGAAAACACTCTGGGGACTTTTTCCTGTATGAAATTTGATTTGTTATAATATGAGCATAAGTATATCGGGAGTTTTCTTTGGATTCTTCAGCACAAAAAAAATGCTTTGTTGCCATTTAATACTGGTATTCACTTTTAATAGCTGGTGAACAAACATCAGAACTAAGCTGGTTATTGTTGTTGTCTCATATGTTTGTTGCCAAAAAGTCAAACAAAATCTACAACCTGAACCTTTCTGTTATATCAGCCTCCATCACTGGGGCAGAAATTTAAATTTAAACTAATGAAATTTAAACTTTCATCTCTAAACATTGAGGAGCCCTTGAATCACTCGGCATCACGTCCCAGCGGCTTCATTCAAAACTTCAGATATGTTTGTTGGGGAGGAATCACATTAACCTTTGGGAGGCTTTGTACTCTCCACGCCGCGGCCTCGGCGCCGCTGACCACGGCTCTGATAAACCCTTTTCACAGCCTTTTTGAGCGCTTATCAATATGTCGAGTTTTCTGAATAATTTGCATGGTGATGAGGTCTCGGCGTTTTGATTCATAATCGTCGGAGATTTTCCTTCTCTGTTTGTCTTTTATTTATTTGTGTTTCTATTTGCATGCGTTTCTTCTCAAACTCCGTCTGGAAAATGGCATCTTGGAACGGACAGACAGAACCAAAATTCACCAAAGTTCAGATATGTGGGATGACATTTATATTTAAGAATTAGTCTGAGGAAAGCAAAGCACTGCATTTCCTCTTTATTAGGTCTTGTCCTGTTCTGGTTCACTGGTTGACTTTTCTACCAAATTATGCCCAGTTCTAACCGAGATGTCTAGACATCTTTTGACCTTCAAAAATCATCAAACCTGTGCTTGTTGTCTCTCCTGTGAGTAACATGAGGTGATATGAATCCAGCTGACGTTTTGGAACAATAATTAACTATAGTTTGAAGTCAGTTTGTGATTTATATTGATCTTTATTGGTGATCAATAATGTGATGATTTAGAGATTAGTTGGACCCAGGAGCGAGACGCAGTCGAGAGTGAATGGGGTGAAAGGGATTTGTTAAATAAAGAAACTCCAGGATACAAGAAAAACAAAAAGGTGATGGGTGGTAGGTGCTGAGGCTGAAGGGAAATGGAGACAGTGGAACTGGAAACACTGGAAACCTGAGACACTGGAAAACACGAAGCACTAGAGAGAAAGTGAGGAAATGTGAACAGTGGAAAACAGGGGGACGATCTGGCAGCTTGCAGGCGAAATGAAAAGTCTTTTAAAGCTGCCAGTGATGAGGTGAAGTTGGAAACAGGTGTGAGGATGGAGAGCCCAGCACCTGAGGACCACACCTCCAGCCACTGAAGCAAAGCCTGGACAAAAGACTAAACAACCCTAAAAACACTGGAGCACAAAACTCAACACTGAAAATAAACCAGCAAAAACACAGAGTCCAAAACCGTGACACAGTAAGTTGGAATACATTTCAGTTTTCATCCTTAAACTTTATTGTATTGTCTCTAACAAAGCTTGTTTTTGTGAATGTGTCATCACACTTTACATTCATACATCACTGTGTGTTTGTGCCTTTAGAAGCTGCTTTCATTCCCGACCCGCTCCGCCACAATAAAAGCGCCCGCCATCCTCTCATGATTACCACTCATCACCGACACAGCGTGAGCTCTTCCTGGTCCACTTTGTTTCCTCCCAATCCCGTTGGAGGATTACAGCCGAGCGCCTCCCGCCTCGCCCGCGTGGTTATCAAGCGCGAGCCATATTGACAGGGCAAACATCAAACGCTGTTTTCTCTTGGCCTATTTACACACCGACAGAAAAGGAGGAAAAGAAAATCACAACTTTTTTATCCTCGTGTCAAATCCATCTGTCTTTCTAAGTGAAGCTGTCGATACAGTGTAAATGGAAGCGGCGCCTCATCTTTATTCCACATTTTAGAGTGTTTTAAAGGTTGGCGTGCTGGCAGCGAGGTGATTGATAGGCTGGCCGGCGTGCATAATACAGCCTGAGGGGAGGCAGGCGGAATATGTTTTATCCTTGTAGCAGATACTTTCCAGTTACTCCTTTTCTTCCAAATTAGCTTTTTATCCAAAACACAAGCATGGACATAATGATACATGCAAGATGAAGGGTTTTCTCCATCCTCTCTTTCCAACCTGTTGAATATGACACGGCCACTGATGACATCACGATTTGCACTTCAGGTCAGGAAAACCAATTTCAGTTTGGTTGAAATGATCTGAACATTTTAAAATTAGCTGCACAACCTGAAACGGAACCTTTTCCATGTTGGTTGAAAAGGGAATTAAATTCTCTTTCTCTCACCACGGTGGCTGATAGTTCATGTTAGACAGCAAATAAAATATGATTTGTAGAAAGAGACAGAGAAGAGAGGAGGAAGGGGTCACAGATTTTTTGTGACGCTTGCAAGTAGAACACGGTTAATGCACGTGATCCAGTTCATTAAAAGGAGTTTTCAGAGATGAATATTTAGATATTTGCAAGTTTAAATATTTCATCCCAATAATCAGCTGAACATTCCTCTGTGGTCTGTCTTTGTCTCCTGAGTGGTCAGGTCAATCACATGTCAGAGAAGAACCAGGAAGTGATGCTGCTGTTGAGGCTGGCAGAGGGAAGATGGCGGCGTTGGAGCCTGAACCGGAGAGCGAGACTGGAAATGAGAAAACGAGAGGATTTGAAAATGAAAGAAAGAGGAGTCGTTATGGAAGCGACAAACAATGAGGAAAGATGGGAGGTTTTTTGTTGAGATGAAACTGTGACACAGGCAAGATTTTGAAGGATCCACATGTGGTTGGAAACTTTGTTGGAGGAGACGTACCATCAGTAATCTAAGAGTCACATAGATTTGTGTTGTTGGAGATTAGAGCAGTGTGACTTTCTTCCCACTCAGATCAGAAGTAAAGAAGAAGACGGGTGGCGTGTCGCTGTCAGGAGAGGCCGAGTCATTTCGGGATATCGCAGGTGAGTTTGAAACATTTTTGTTTGTTTGTTTGTACATTTACACTCAGGTGCCACTTTATTAGGTACACCCAGCTAAAACTAATGCTGATTTATAAAACATCTCTGCAATAAATCCTCCTTTCGTGAAGTTTAAAATACGTAGTTTTTTTTGTTAGAACTTATCATGAATCAATTTGTGTTAATGAGGGTCAACTAAAAAGGGACAGATTCCAGTTTGACAAAGCAGAACCTAGATTTCATGTTGACAGCGCTTTAAACAACATGTTTGATCATTTAGAAAATGATAACAATAATGTAGCTGTGAAAACGATGGCGTTGTGATTGAAAGTGTATTTGAAATTACTGAAGTGTTGTATTGTTTTACATTTGAAAATCAATCCAGATGATAGAAGATGAGAGTGGTGTGTTGATTTCTCTCAGTATTTCTCTCCGTTTAAAGGTTGTTTCTTGCTTTTGATGTTTGAATAGGTTTTGATGGTCAGCAGCTTCCAACACAACCTCATTTGAAGGTGAAGAATGTTGCCTTGTATAAGTCGCTCGTATAAAAGACTGTTTCAAGAATTCAGTTTTTTTTTCTCTCTCTACGCTTTCAAGGTTTTCTGATTGTTGTTGCTGTTTGAAGGTAAAAAAAAAAACTGACCAAGATGATGTTTTATGAAAGATCTTATTCCAAGACTTTAATAACTTTCTTTGAAGTTTGTCGTTAAAGTTGACTTTAATGACAAACATCTTTAGCTTAAGATTCGAGGGGAGATGTTGGACCTCTGTTGTCTGTGGTCTTCGCTCTTATGGAGCCGGAAACTTTCTGCAGTTTATTTATTTCTTATTATTATTATTTATTTATTTAAGTTCAATATAGACGGTTTGATAAACATCGTCATTATCATTTTTGGTCCATGTGATCAGCCTGAATCATTTTCTGTATCAAGTTTTACATTTTCTGTTTGCATTGCTCTTAAACCCCAATGTTGTAACTTAAATTAAAACCAGTTCAAACGAGTTTCGCACGATCAGCATCACTGAAACATCACTGATCTACTTGTGTGGCCTCAGTCGTACAAAGATTTTTAGGTATTTGTTCGATTCTTTCCCTTTGCTTTTATTTAATCTGACTCACAAACAAAGCTTGATCCTGATCTTGAGCCTTTACCCTCCACTCATCCTCTCTCTCTCCCCTCTTCATGGCATAGCCGCTCGTTGGGAGGCCTCAGTCATTGCGACTGTCTCTGAGGGGACGGCGGCGACAGCCTCGCCGTGTCACCTTGATGATGCTCGCTCCGTGATGGAGGAGGTTGTTAAACGGAGTGGACGTGTGATACTGACGCAGCAGGGAGCGCGGTGTCACACGCCAGCGTCCTGCCGACCGTCTTCCAACCTGCTAATGTCGGGCGAAAACCTCCTATCTCCTGTCACACGCAGCAGAAGTCACACTTCACTTCACTAAATCCAACTGTGATGTCACAGAATCAGTGAGTGAGTGAAAATGTCTGATGAGTCAGCAAAACCCATTGCAACTATGGAACAATTATGCACAAGGCTGAGGGTTTTATCACCTTATATCACGGCCAACAAACTGTCACATGTAAATGACTGAAAAATATTAGTCATTCATTTACTTGTTTCACAAAATATTGATTCTGCTTTTTTATTGTCCTAAGTAGAGCTGGGATCAGCTGCTGGTATGAAAGCTTTTCTCCCTTTGATAGTTTTAAAAAATTGGAGGAAAAATTGGATTAAAATGGGAGTCTCATGGATAATTTGATTTATTTCCATATTGGTGCACAGAAACCACGTAGTTTAGTATAATGGATATACTACAATACCCACGATCCTCTGCTGCACAAATCAGAACCACAGCTTCATCTTTGTAAGTGGGAACAACCTCCATGTAACTCTGCGTTGTTGGAATCAGGTTTCATGGCACAGTAAATATACATTTCATCGATCACCTGCTCTCAAAACACTCGACCTCCAACCACTTAACACTGTTACATTCAACACTACATGTTGTCTTTATAGGTGAGACACTCATCACCTGGTGCTCTCTCTCTGTCTCTCTCTCTCTCTCTCTCTCTCTCTCTCTCTCTCTCCCTCTCTCTCTCTCTCTCTCTCTCTCTCTCTCTCTCTCTCTCTCTCTCTCTCTCCCTCTCTCTCTCTCTCTCTCTCTCTCCCTCTCTCTCTCTCTCTCTCTCTCTCTCTCTCTCTCTCTCTCCCCCTCTCTCTCTCAGTCTCTCTCTCTCCCTCTCTCTCTCTCTCTCTCCCTCTCCCCCTCTCTCTCAGTCTCTCTCTCTCCCTCTGTCTCTCTCGCTCTCTCTCTCCCCCTCTCTCTCTCTCTCTCTCTCTCTCTCTCTCTCTCTCTCTCTCTCTCTCTCTCTCTCCCCCCCTCAGTCTCTCTCTCTCCCTCTGTCTCTCTTGCTCTCTCTCTGTCTCTCTCTCTCTCTCTCCCTCTGTTTCTCCCTCTGTCTCTCTCTCTCTCTCTCTGTCTCTCTTTCCCTTCATTACAGACCACATGCTGTCGTTCTTTCTCACTCTCTTGTGACCTGCTGCATTAATTCAGACCTGCCAGCAAACACCTGTGTCAGACGTGTCCTGTCCCTTAATGGACACCTGCCAGCCAACCAGAATCAGGACATTATATAAACTAACTTCCTGCCTCCATACATAAGTTTAAGGTGATGTTGCTTTAACCTACATTCATGTCATCCTGCAAATCAATTCAGTTAGAGCTGACTGATGATATGAAACCAGCACATTTATAGTATCAACCTCACGCTAATGAAGGACAAGGATCCGTCATCGCTTCCTTTATTTACTCTTTTCACTTACAAGCACACAAAACCAATTCATCCATCAGTCTGCACTTATATTAGTCACCATTTCTCTCTCTAATGAACTCGTGTCTTCAATTCATCTTCTCTCAATCTATCTTTACCTCCACCCACGTAATGTTTTCCTCCATCTCCGTCCACACTTTCTGCTTTTCTCTCCCTCCTTCCAGCGAGTTTGCTGCTTTTCATTCGTCTGTTGCTCATTAGTTCACGTTGTTGCTACTCATCCTCTCCCACACCCACATCAATTCATCCATCCAGCCATTAGTCCCGGTCATACCTTTTCACTTAATCCATCTTCCCACTCATTTGTCCGTCAATCCATCCATTTCTGTATAAACCAGAAAACGGTTTACAGTTCAGTAATATTAAATTGATAATGATGTTGGCAGTTGTTGCTGGTATAATATTTGCTGTGGGCGTGTTTAGCCACAATCAAAGCAATTGCAATGTTCATATCGGACTCAATAGCAGCACAAGGCGAAATTGAAGAAGTAGGAAATAACTTTTATTGCAGCCACCACAGACAGCAAAGGTAAGTCACAGGGTCTTGTGTGAGTTCGGGTTGAAGTCCACACACAAGAAGAGCCGAGTTATCACTTGCCAACAACCATGAAGACAGGCAGACAAAACCCAGAGGTGAGTTCCAGACTGACGGTCGGCAACAGGGAAATGATCCAAAAAGTTTTGCTGGAAAGTTGGCGAAGAACAATCTGGCGAATGAGCGAATGGGGTTTAACAACTGTCTTGATTGTGATTGGTTGCAGCTGGGAGCACAGGTGAGCCAGTGAGGGGGGAGTGGCCGGCAGGTGAGGCGGAGGCGGAGGCGAGGTGATTGGAAAAGTACTGGAGATCGAGTGAGCAGCCAAAGTAAAGTCAATAAAGCCAAGAGCGACAACAGCAATAGAAGAAAACAGGAAGCTACAAGATGAGATGCAAACAAAAGAATGATTCACACATATCACAACATTATATTGAGAACTCTTGCATTTGGTCTTCTGTGTATTTTAAGGTAAAGAGGGCAAAGAGTAAAACATCCATGCATTTAAACTAATGTTTCCTGTGTCACAAAGTACTGTTTCAGCCTTCAATGAATCCATCAATCCAAACCAATTTAAATGGATTTCAAAAGTAAAAATTTATGCATGCAACCTTTTCTTCCTCCCTCAGCCCATCCATCCATCCCTCTCCTACCTGCAGTCATTTTTCTGGTGCAGAGTGCCCACTGTGTTGTTGCTAATCACTCTCTTTCAGCTTCGCCTCCAGCGACGATTAATGGCTTTCATTTACACTCATTTGGAGGCAACACCTGTGACCAATGAGAGCAAAGCAAGGAGTAATTACGTCCATATTTGAACTGAATATGTGTGTGTGTGTCTGTTGTTTGTGTGTGTGTTGTTTGTGTGTGACACCCAACTGAGCTTGAAGTAATTACACTGATGCTTCATGTGAATTTGGTGTGTGTGTGTGTGTGTGTGTGTGTGTGTGTGTGTTCCTGAGAGAGTGAAAGAGAGATGGAGGGAGAAAAAGGAACGCTCTGGGCCCAGTGGTACATCCAATCACTCAGATGCATCACATGAGCTCTGTGTGTGTGTGTGTGTGTGTGTGTGTGTGTAATTACTCTGATACATCACTTGAACTAGATGTGAACTCTTCGGCTGGGGCCACCTGTCGGCCCCAGTGGAGCCTTTGTGTGTGTGTGTGTGTGTGTGTGTACCTGTCTGTGCAGAGAGAGGCCGGTGTGTTTGCATATTTCTACCTGCGAGGGGAGTCGTGGTATTTGTATGTCTGTGTGCATCATTTGTACAGATGAGTGTGTTTGTGTCTCTTTGTCTGTGAAACATCCACATGAAACCAGCTCCATCTAAACATCCTGTTTGATGGATAAAGACTTACATCCACACACTTTCACAACAGTTAAGCGAATATATGAAACAAGACTTAACTTAGAAAATAGAAAAAATGTTCTCACTCTTCAAACAACCTCCGTCTGCTCATTCTGTTTGTGTTTGACACAACACAACAAACAAATCTTTTGACACTGAATCAGTGACTGTGCTCAAGAAATAACTCTGTTCGTTGCTCCCTTTTATTTTAAAAATATCTAACTTCAGTTATGAACATATGAAAAACACTTAGTGTGGACGGAAGGACGAAACAAACATCCAGTGTGCGTTTTATTCTCATGATTTTGTGTGTGTTTGTGTGTGCATTCACACATATACATACGGTTTAAGTGTGTGTGTGTTTGTGTTTCCCTCTCCCTCGGGGCGTCGTGTACTCTCGCGACTCCAGCAGCTACAGAATGCATTACTCTTTATGTCAGTGTCACGTTCTCTCTCTCCTCCGCTCCGTCTCATTCTCACTCGACCTCTCTCTCTCTCTTACGTTGTACCTCACCGTCCTCCTCGTGCCTGCTGTCTTTATCTAGATCCCTGTTTTCCTCCTCTTCTCCCTCTGTCTTTCCTTCTTGGTCCACTGACTCCCACCTTCATCTTTCCAGTCTTTCTGTTTCGTTGGATCTTTGATTCCTCTTATTATACAGTATGTTGTGTTTTTCTCTTAACCCTTCCTCTCTCTCTCTCTCTCTCTCTCTCTCCTTCCCAGCAAGGCTCTCATCCTTTTTTCAACCTTGTTATAAATAATGTTTCACTGTGTCTTTGATCAGTCTGGGTGGAGGCTGACAGACAGGCAGAACTCTGACAGTCTGTGTTGTTGCCTTCCAAACAGTTCAATTTGTTATTTTCTCTTTGTTAAAACCCAGTGAAAAGACTAATTAACTTACTTCATTGTATTAAGGACTATTGTCTGATTATCAAGTCTGACTGAAATTGAATTGCAGCCTGTCTGTTGCACAGCAACATGGGTGTGTTTGGTTTGCGTCACTGAGCGTGCTCAGCAGGTGGTGCATTAAATCAGTGATTCATTAAGGTAAATGCAACCTTTTATTCACCTGGCTGAGGTGGAACATTGATAAAAAAATACCCATAATGAACTATTTCTAAATTTGAGTGCATCACTGTTGTTGTTGTTGACTAACTGCTCAGCCCGGCTCCAGGGGAGCCTGCACCCCTCGCATCCCCCGACACTTCTGAACATCCAACACAGTCGTCCCCCTCCCCCGGCAGCTGCATACACCGATATGTGAGACGTAGCTCTCCCGAGGGAAACCTCAGAAGGAGGGAGGGAGGGACAGGTACAGTTAAGAACGGGAACTTTTATCTTATGGCCACAGTCATGTGATTCGATTTGAAGACACAAAACCTGACACACACACACGTCAATCATGCGGCCGACTTGATTTTCTGAATAATAATGAGCAACTTTGGATACGAGAAATATCGATTTCCATTGCATCATTTGTTCTTTTCTGAATAACGTATTAGGATTCAGGTGCATCCCCAGTAGCAGATTCAGAGTGCATGTTAATACTGCCTGTAAATAAATAATTAACCAGCATTAAGCATAAGCAGAGCGGACATGTCCATCATGTTGAGATAAAATCACCATCAGTGAAATCACTTTTGACTGCATTTGCAACCAGAGCAGGTACAAAACTGCAGTAAAGCCGTTATTCTGAAGCAAAACGCAACAAACTAAACTTTTCCACGAGCGTTCGTGTGTGAAGAAAACAAACCCTGGGTGTGATCACATGAAGCCTGATGTCCCCTGTCTTCCCTCAACAGCTGCCCTTGAGCAAGACAGTGAGGAGCTGTGCTGCAGCGCGCAGGTCGAGTCTCTGAGGGCTTCGCCGCTCTGTTGATGAATAAAAAAACATACACAGCACTGTACATTGGTTTATTCACCCAGGTTCTTCCCCGAGCTCTCTGCAGTGAACTCCTCTGTAGTGTAGACAAGGCCTTTTTTGTTACCAGCACAGATGCAGGTGAGCGTCTCTGAGGATTTAAATAAAGAGGAGTTGAATCAAAATCAGCCTCAGCCTCTGGGTTGTACAGCCGCAGGCTCAATCCTGCAGGGATTTGGAGTGTGTGTTTCCTTGTGGAGCCCGTCATGTTGGATGATTGAAGTCCTATACCTGCGGTGAGTCGCTCCCACGAGACGCAAAGTGTGTGTGTGTGTGTGTGTGTGTGTGTGTACAGGTACAGGTGTGTGAGAATGAGGCCAAGGAAATTATATTTTCTAAAAAAAAAAATAGCTGATGTTAATTTAACAGGATGATTGTTTTTCCGCTGCACACAGCAAATCAGAAACATCCAGTCCAAGATTCAAATGAGTGAATTTCCTCGGCTCTTTTAATATTTAATAAACGAACAAACCTTTTGGGACCCGCAGACAAAACAACGTGTCGAGTACTTGCACATGCTGGAGAGTGTCTCAGTATTTACATTCACAGCTCAACTAAACCTTCTGCATTTCATATTGTAAGCATGCAAAGAGCTCATATCTGGAAAAGTGAATGTTTTTTTCCTGGAAATGAGCAACATTATCTTTGCCCATAGATTCATTTATGATTTGAATTAGCTTGTAATTTTAAGGTTTTGTTACAGATATGTTTTGGTTTGCAGTAACATGTTTTTCTCTTAATACTGTAGCTCATATCAAAGATGACAACAATTTCTTTCAACAGCAATTTCAAATACAAAAATCATCATACAGTAATTAATGTTAAGTGGATTTTTCTGTTTATTGTTTTGTTTTTTGCAATTCTTTAATTTTTTGCAGACGTGAGTAGTTCTTCCATTTCTATTGTGTAGTGCATTGTGGGAAGATAGTGTTTTGATTTGCAACACTAAATAGAAAATCAAAAAGCTTCAGTGAGCACATTGACATTTCTGAGCGTGCTTAATTTAGTTATTCACTGTGAATGCACCACATACTAAAAACCTATTTAGGATTAAACACATGAGCTGTGTCCCAGTTCTGTGGTCCAAATTACAAATTAGCCCAAACTGGTTGAGTTCTGCAAAAATAAATCTGCAAGCAGTTTTCTGCATTCAAAGAACTTTCCTCTGCAAAGTTTTCAGTCTGGGGCAAAAGTTTGCACCCTTCAGCGTCGACTATGAAAGTTTAAAAGGTGAAGTGTGCGTAGCTGTGTGTGTGTTTGTGTGTGTAGAGACTCAAGGAGGATTTAATGATAGATACTGAAGTTTAGGATTGTCCCCTGCAGTGCAATATCCTACAGCACACACACACACACACACACACACACACACACTAGGCAGCAGCCATCCCCTGCAGAGTCATATCTTCTTCTGTATCTGACATTCCATGGCTGGATGGGCAGGAAGATACAAACGCTCATGCACACACACACACACACACACACACACACACACACACACACACACACAGACGGTTGACTCGGGTCTTTCGCAGTGTCATCATCTTCGGTCTGAAAACCTGCAATTCTCCACTCTCTCTCTTCTCTTTCTCTATATCGCACATTCTTTCGCCCCCAAAGATCCATTTCTGGAAATAAATGGTAAAGCTAAATGGAAGGACGGTAATCTGACACAGAATCTGGACCAGATGCTGTAGTCACAGAAAAAGGTTCCCTGAAACTTTCGAAAACAGTACTTTCTCCCCCGTCCCCTTTGTGAGGAAATAGGTTGACTGCCACCATAGGGGCAATCTAATCCTAAGTGCTCTCTAAAATAGCTTTCTACAGGACCTGCTGCCTTGAATTTCCAAGTGAATGTGGAACAAAACCTCCAGTTTCCCCTGCAGGGCCCGGTCGGGGCTTCTCACTCGAGGATAAGCTGATACTCAGTTCATTGAGTTTCACCTTTGGAAATACTCGTATAAAGTGTGCTGGCATCTGTCACTTGGCGTTTCATACAAGGAGAGTTTGCAATAACTGCGAGCACAGGCTGCAAGCTAACCGGCTGATGTGCTTTCTGATTTTGGGAAATGGTTTCATTCAGACTATGGTTCCAGTTTAGTAAAGTGCCGCCTCCACTAAAAAAACAATTTGAAATCAAAGGGTTGGTTAAGCCACATTACAAACCCATTACATACCCATTTTTTTTCCATGCACACCTCGTGTTTTCTGGACAGTTATTTCATGAGCCCAATTTCCAAGATAGCAGAGTTTCTGCTGGGACTAAACAGAGCTTAGTTTTAGTGCTCAAAGACAAATCCTGCTTGAAAACTCAACAGCAACATGTCTTTGAAGAATGATGCCCTCGCTTCTCTGATTGAGTCCGACCTCGCTGAGATCAGTCTTCATGCTTCCAGAGAAACAGTCCTGAAACCTGCTGACAAGGAGGTTTTAGGATTTTTCTTTCTTCAGCTTTGAGCAAAACATCCTGGTACTAAATGCTAAATAGCACATATGCAGTCTATGTTTAAAAAACATTTAAATGTCGATCTTTTTTTGTTTAAATTTGAAAAAAAAAAAGTTTTAGATTTGATAACAGACTCAGTCAAGTTAACGCCGGGTTCAGATGAAGTAAAAGGCCTTCGATCATCGCTGTTCTGTTCTGCTGGTTTAAAGAAGAGGGACGACATCATTGATGCCACATTTAGTGACAACATGACCAGTTTGGTTACATCCTCTTGCCGTCACTCCGGATTTCTTCCCACGACAGGTTTACAGTACTTGTCCATTAGTTATGATTGATGTCTCGCAGACCTAGTTAGGCCAGAGAAAGACAAGAAACAAGACCATTCACCTCCAATTACCGTCATCCAGATAAAGTGCTCGCGGCGCACTAACGAAGCTGGCGCGGTGCCCTTTTAACAAGCTTAAATCAATTAAGACAAAATGATCAATTTACTCCAGTAATTAGCCCGAGCATTAGCGGTTATTACCACGAAACACATTTATTCGTCAGTTCTCGTGCTCTCCTTCTTCACCTCCACTCTCAAGACCGTGCGCTTGATTCCAAATGGGAAGTGTGCAATCAGCTAAATTGAATTTAATTGATTAAATAATTAGACAGATTTAAATGAGTCAATTAATGAGTCAATTATAGGAGAACAGGCGGGTGGGGGGTGTCCCGTGGGTTTCAGGGGTTTATTAATAACAACGGGGATTTTAACGTCTTGGCACGAGGGAAACGTAATCCCTCACTGTCTCTGTAACCCAGAAAAGCTTCGCTCCAAGGAGACTCAGTCAGTCAGAAAACTCTCAGTCCACACTGAGGACAAAGAACAGGAAGAAATACAATGTGACCGTGTTCACAGGCTAAACTTAAAACACAGTGTCAATATTCAGATTTTTATTCAGGGGTTTCATGCAAGCCAAAATTCTGGGGGGCGGGGGTTGCAATTAGAGCGAGGGGCATCGGGTCCTTCTCCAGAAAAAAAAAAAAAAAAAGAAAATGATGCAATTTTCTGCAATTTGATGTTCGTAAAACTTAATCATTTTTTGTAGTCTCCCCCGACTTTATATCAGAATTTGACACAAACACTTTATTGATAACTTTCCCTGCATTAAAAATCTACTTTAAAACAAAAAGAGGTTTAAAAACTTGTTTCCATCCCATTGATTTTCTTTTTTTCTCCGAGAGCTTTTACTGTTTTCTCCTCGCTCAGATTGATTGCAGTCTCCAGTAATGAGACAGCAGGGTTTAGAGTTTTTTTTTTCCTCATCACAAAGAGACAAGGTAAAAAATATGAAGGACACCCTCAATCAGTCACTCATATGGTCTGTGTCAGTTTGAATAAGTGCACAGCGATCTGGTAAATATGGGAGGCCGGCTGCAGTAATGGTAACTGATTGATATTTGAAGTGGCTGTGAAACAGTCCTGCTGCAAACAGATGTGCGCGGCTTCAGCCAACTGAACTTAGAAGCTGAGTTTTATGCACAAGTTATATCGGTCTGAATGGCTGATTGTGTATGCAGCTCAGAGGTGCATCGCATCCAGACTAATTGAGACGTCACAAATTTGTTCCTCCATCGATTAATTACAAGTGACACGTGGAGATTTTGATGGGTCACTTTCCTGGATCGAATTTTAAAATGACGCTCGTCCAAAACTCTTTCTGTATCAAACACCTCTTACGAGCTTGAAACGTGGCCATGAAAAGTTTGCAAAACTCCACTTTGCAACTGGCAACGCAAACGTCCAGAGAAACTTCTCCAGCCACACGTTCAGGTATTTGCATGCTTGGGTCCACATGATCATACTTTTGCAAAACACAGCTTTCGTTTGTGGCTAACATGTTTACCTCCAACTTTCACATTCATGAACTATAACATGAAGCTTCACAGTGACAGTGAACATGACGTCTTCGAGTAATTAAATCAATGCATCAGGACCTGATCAGATTCAGGTCGGCTGGTGACAATTATTGATCGATCATATTGTATGTTAGCTTTCTGTGGAGTTGAATCTAGTTACTCTGAGAAACTGAGTGAGTCCTGTATGAGGTCGTTTCCTGCTGCTTTGAAATGACTGGTAATCAGTGAACAGGATGTGTTGTCCACCAGGAAAAGCAAAGTTGTATATAGTTTTTTATCGAGTGGCTGCTCTTGAACTTTGGTGGAGAGGGAACTATAATATTGCTTTTATATCTGGTTCACAGGGCAGCGTGGACTGAGATCATAATTCAGGCTGAGAGCAGGACACACATTCACAGTAAATATATTTCTTCTGTTTATTGTTCTTCACTCCATGAAAACTGCTTCACAACATCACAACAACAAGACTTTTCAGCTTCAGGAGTTCATTACACTGGATCTCACACTTCTCTTATAACATTGTGTAAAAATATTTAAAGCCTCTGATCACAATTTGAGCAAATGATGCAACAATGAGGCAGATTTGAATATAAAACAGCTCAGTTTGCTCAACATGTTCATTATCTGATAAAGTACAAAACACTGCTGGTTGTTTGTTTCTGTCAAACAACAGTAAGACAACAGCGAAGAAGAATATTGAAATGGCAAAGTTTTCTTTGTCTGTTTGGACTCGATCTTGAAACTACTCAGATTTGGATTCTGCGTTTTCTGATGTGTGTGTGTGTGTGTGTGTGTTGAGGACTATCGAGGCACTATGATTTAAAGAAAAGAGGGAGTGGTGGTGAAGGACGTGCTACATCCGTCCCTGCAAACACAGACAGGAGAGTTTTTGTGAACGCAGACTCCTCTCCAAATATTTTTCGCTGCTCTCAGATCGTCCAAACAGAACTTCTGAGAGATTGTATATTTGTCATAGCCGTCTGAGTTCTATGTACAATGATCTGTGTGTGTGTGTGTGTGTGTGACCCTCTGTGCTCTTTACACACTGATCTCTCTGTATGTGTGTAACCCTGTCTGCTTTGTGTACACTGAGTAAATTAGACGTCCTTTGATCCTTTCAAAGTAAGATAGAGAAATGTTTTGGAGTGAAACTTATTGTGGAACAAAGTATTTGTCCTTAAGAATTCTCAAACACACACACATGAGCGTACTTTGGTTTTCAGCCTCGAGGATGTGTCTCACATGTATCTGCAGGCGAACGTGAGTGCGTGGAAAACACACACATTCTGTGGCTGTTCAGGCCTTTAAACACACAGAAAAACAAAATCTTGTGTCTCTGATGTGTGAGCAGGGAGTTATTACAGCTGGGACAGTCGAAGCTGCTAACAGCTGAGGTGTGTTCACGTGTGTGCACATAATTGTGTACATAACACCTACAGTCTGGTGTGAAGACAGTGTCCCTGAAGTGTGTGTACTTGCACTTTGGGATTCCTGTGTGTGATTTTATGTTTTATGAAGCCACAAAGTAACGTCAAGTTTTTTTTCTTGTTTGTTTGTTTGTTTCATTTTCAAACCAATAAAATTGATTACGATAATAGAAAATGAAGGATAATGATTTTAACTGTGTGACTGAGAAACATTGCTGAATCCAAAGTGACTTTTTATGTATGAATGAAAGATAGCGCAGCTTAAAGACGATTCCATAAATTAACATGAAAAAAGTATATTGCGAGAAGTTGCAGTAGCAAAGGAAATGAGCAGGTATTTTTGTAATGCAGCACTTATCCTTATTTGTGAAACCTTCCCATCCATCAGTCCATGCATTTCCTCACTGAAGCCGCTCTGTCGTTGTGACATCTGCCATCATTAAGAATTGAAATATCTCAGCAACTAGTGCAATCATGCAAATCCTGTACAGACATTCATGGTCCCCAGAATGAAGCTGAATGACTTTAGTGATCACCTGATGTTGCCTGTAGCACCACCTGGTGGAGGTTAACGTTCGTGAGTTTTTTCAGTGGACTGATCCGGCATCCACATTCCCCACAGGAAGAACGTCCTTCGCTTTACATCATCATCACCTGTTCTGACCAAACAGCTGCCAAACTAATGACATTCCCACCGTACTTTGTGTTTAGAGCTAATTAGCCAACATCAACACGTTAGCACACTAAACTAAGATGGTGAATATAATAAACATCAGCATGTAAATGTCGTCATTCTCAGCCAAAATGGAGAGACCATTTTGTTCAATAGCAAGCAGATAATAATGAGTCTAATGAGTCTGAATACTTCAATCACATTTCATCTCTTTTCATACTTTGGTGACACATTTTCAAAGCACACATTCAAAATGAAAACTGGATCCGTCTCACGGAGACAAACACGTCTCCAGAACACAAACTCATCCTCAGCCACAGATGGTCAGTCAGTCTTCCTCAACTAAAACTGTCATTGATGAGCTCGTCTCATCTGCATAATGCATTTAAAATGAAACTGAAAGCTTCTGGATCAGCAGTCAGACATTCAACTTAAATAGTGACTTTGGGAATAAATTATCTTTTTTAATGCTTCGCCCGTTTACAGTCACGTCACGCTCGTTCCTTTAATGGAAAAGTTGACTGGGGAAAATAGGAGGGAGAGTTAACAGAGACTTTTTGAAAACCTTAAAGCCTTTTTTTGTCTCGTTAAGAGCAAAACATTAGGTTGAAATAAATACATCAAATGAAGTGATAGGTGAAAAATGGTGTGGAAAAGTTATTTCTTTGTTCGGCTAATCTCACACCTGTCAGTGGGAAAACACAGGAAAAGGCTCTGACAGTGAAGTGTGACTGGAGGAAAATTCAGACTGAAGAAACAGGTTTATGAAGGCTATTAGGCAGCAAAGACAGACAGACAGACAGGCAGGCAGGCAGGCAGGCAGGCAGACAGACAGACAGGCAGGCAGGCAGACAGACAGAGACAAGAAGGTCAGTCCGATGCAGAAATATAAAAGGCTTTGAAAATGCATTCAAACATTTTCAGACTCTGAGTGGTAAATATGTTTATATGAAACAATTCAGAAAAGCAAAGAGCAGAAGAAGGAATCAAAGAGCAAAGTCTTCTTTCCAAAGACGCCATTATCGGCGGAATTCAAGTCACGCAGAATGAAGTTCGTCGTTCAGGAGGCAGACAGATGATTCTCTCCACCAACAGTAAATTCAATAGATCTATATGCTCTTAAAAGACGTGTGTCAGTATGAGGAGAAAGTCAATGTGGGGAATCATAAACTGAAAAGTTGAAGTGGGAGGTGACTGTGCCACAAAAGCAAAGTTAACTGAAATGATTCCGCTAAGATCTGAAGCTTTGAGGCTTCTGACGTGCTGCAATATTAAAATACACCATGAACACTCAAAGAGAACAATTAGCTTAAGACGTGGCGACGTTTTCATTGTAATTAATTGAATTTCATTTCCTTCTCTTCATTAAAATGCACCTTATTTTCTTGTTTTTAGCCACTTGCTGGTCTCAGAGATCGGAAAATGCTCAGAACCTTGAACGTTATAAATATCACATACAGGTCGACTCTGTGAAGTCGTCACATTAACCACCTACAGATACGAAGACTTAAACAGAAATTACAAATCACATTTCATCATATTATATCATTTTGTTCGCAGTCACGTCGTCATGATTGACAGTTGCTGTGACTTTGACTCCCTCCTCTTCAGGTTTAAGTTTAGTCTTGTGAATCAAGGAGAGCTCCAGAGCAAAAAGCTGCTGGTTTAATCATGACACTGATGATTTTGTACATTCAGTCCAGCTTGAGGATTCAGTCATGATTTACCTGTTCAAACTTTTTTTAAGCTCACCTTGTGTCAGTAAAGCTCATAATCTTTACAAAACATTTTTACACATGCCCTCTTTTTTTCCATTTTTTATCCTAAGGTCTCTCAGGATTTAGACACTTACTTATTATCTCTTTGTTTCTCTTTCTCCCACACACACACACACACACACACACACACACAGTCCTCCTCCTCCACAGGAGACCATCTCATTGTCTCTCTCCTTTGCTCCTCTCTCTCAAATCTAATTTGCTCTTTTATTTGGGCAAGAAGCCAGAACATCCTGCACCTCCTGCTTCAGGCTGTGTGTGTGTGTGTGTGTGTGTGTGTGTGTGTGTGTGTTAACTCTTATAACCTTGAACCTACCTGTTGTCACCAGCAGCTCTGGCGAAGTTACAATTCTCAGCCGAATCCACGGCCTCTTGTTATTGGCTGAGCTGGGACTGCTGCACAAATCCACTGCCTCCGATTGGTTCAGACGGAGACGGGGGACAGCGGAGGTGCCAGGAGACATGAGAGGAGACGTGAAAAAAGGGGACATAGAAGGTTAGAAAAGGTTAGGGAAAAAAAAGAATGTGTAGAGAAAAAAGGAAAGAAGAGAGCAGAGGAAAGAGGAGAAGAAGAAGTGAGATAGAAATACAGGAGACAATAATACAAGAAAAAATGGAATTAGAGAAATGAATGGAGTTAAAAGAGAAAAAGAGTTAAAAGAAAAAAGAGTTAAAAGAAAAAGCTTTCAATATTCACAGTAAGTGACAAATAAAAACCCAAAGATTCATTTGAGATTTGTGATCAACTTTATATGATAATATGTTGATTAGATCTGACACACTGACATGAAATGAAACTTTCAAACCTCACTCTTCTAACATTAGAAATCTGCACTGGTGCCACTTGTATTGAACTTAATGTTAAGTCCCACTATCACATCTGTGTTGTTTCATCTTTGACCGAAAACTCCCCCTCAGATAAAGATGATCCCACTCACCTCAGTGTCGGCCCAACGTTTCACACTTGGCACCAACATGTCTTCATAGTGACATAATGACCCGTCTGTCTTTTATAGTTTCCTTTGATATGATGTTATGTTCCAACATGGCGTCACATTTGTCCCAGTTGAAGCTTCTCATCAGGCTCATGTGCTGAATATGTTTTTAGGATCTGAGGTGTGTGTGCACCAACAGTCGTGAGCTGATGTGGCTCAGTTTTTACTGAACCCAGTGGAACAAATATTGTCAATGAAGATATTGTTGAGTGTTTTTTGCTCAGAAAGGTGTTTTTTATTTTCTACAGATGTTTGGGGGAAAACAAGTTTGTTGGACCAGTGATTGTCTCATGACTTTCAATTCTGACCAAAATTACCTCACAGCTCTGCACTGTTTTGGGGGTTTGGGGATAAGAGGTATAAAAAAGGAGAGATGGGAAAGATGCCATGCAGAAGAAACCGGGATTAGAAATGTGGTGTGGGACAGAAACGACAGAACAGAAAGATAGAGGTTACTCAGACCTTGTAAACAACCACAGCTTCCTGCTCATTCCTCTCTTTTTTCTCCACCATCTCTACTTTCCCCCTATTTGTATTCATGCTTCCCCTTTTCTCCCTTTGCGACTCCTGTTTCATGTTTGTCTCGTCTCTCTGTTCCGGCACATCTCCGGCTCTTTCTATCTGTTTTAATGAAGGCGAGCCTCTATAATGCAGACTGTCACTGGAGACTTGAAGTGGGCAGACTGACAGGGTTACACACACACACACACACACACACACACACACTCATTTACCACATACAGAGAAAGCGACAACAAGTACGGAAAGACAAATGAAGGTGATAGTAAGAGTTGGGGAATTGAGTGACAGAAAGAGAAGAGGGAGAAATGGAGGAATGAGACAAAAATAGATGGAGAAAAGGAAAAAGCAAATCAATACAACCACAGCAGCATCGCGTTCAGGACGAACACCTGATCGTCAGCTGACCTGTCGGGTCTTTGAACAGCTTCTGAAAACTATATGGTTGAAGATAGAAATAGATTTAAGGCTAGAAGAGACTGAAGCTGAACATAAACACAGAACTTTTATGTGTCATTATTTTGGGTTTTAGTTTCCTGTTTTATGTTGAAAGTCTTTCCTCAGGTGTCTTGGTTGACTTTACTTCCTGCTTCCTGTGTCACCTGGGTTTCATTAGCAATTAGTCCCCTGTGAGTTTAGTCCATGTGTTCCCTCTGTTGGTGTCCCCTCGTCCTGTGGTGTCTGGTCACTCTGTGTTCCTGCTTTGCTCCGACTGAACTTCGGTGACCTGGATTTATTTCTGTTGTTTGTGGACTGCTCTCGTTGGGATTATTCTGTGGTGGACTCTTGTTTTTACCTGGACTCCCCAGCTGCCCTGCCTGCTTCTGTCGCCACCTCCAGTAAGTTTATTAAAGTTGTCTGTTGTTCTTTATACTGGATCTTCTACATGGAGCTGAAAACATAACTGTGCAAAAAGAGTTGGTTGAAATTCCTGAAACCAGATTGAAACTACAGGTCACCGAAGGCAAACGATTATTAGAATTAGAACATAGTGAACATGTCTACAAATCAACAGAGAAGATGTTGTTAATGATATATCTTTATATCTCATGATTGATTAATACATTCGATGCTAACGTTCAGCACCAATACAGGAAGTTGTGTGCTCTTTGTGCAGTGCATGACTGAAGGCGTGTGTCAGACTTTCATGCTGCAGGCCGAGTTTGCATCTGCTCCCTGACCTGCATTTCCATTTTTGCACAATTGTCCAACATCAAAACTTTTCTCTGTCAACATTGTTTGCTTTCATGACTCTCTCTGAAACAGGCTGTCTGTTGTTTCGTAGTTTGCAGTTCAAAAAATCATTATTATTTAATACAACATCACCATTAAATGTGATGCACAAAATAATTAGATACGCTAACTAAGTAGAATCTGGTCTTACACACTGGTCACCGACTGACAGGGACAGATGAGGACAATAATCCTGTGAGTCTGACAAAGTCTACAACAGGCAAAACACTTTAAAATGCTCTTTTTCCAAGCTTGGCCTTTAATTCCATTTGTTCTATCTGTTCATCCCTTCATCCATTTTTCATTCCCTACTTTAGCCTCGTGCCAAAGCGCTCGGTTTAGATTTGTGATTGTCCCATCAGCGGCGCATTCCACCAGTCAGTCTCTCAACATTGTTGTCTATTATTACTTACCCACAAGGCATCGCTCCGCCGTGGGCCGGAGCAATTTAGCACCTTTTAATGCAAAGTGTTTACCAATGTGTGGGAATGAGCCTGGATCGATGGCGCATCCCTGTGTCTCTTAACGTCTTTTAACACCAGACATGCCGCGCTGCTCTCAGGCCTGTAATTGTTTCTCTTGGTTTGGTGGAAAATCGATCCAACAATGATTGGATCGCGCGCCCCACCCTCCGCCCCTCCCCACCCCCCGTTACCTCTCTTAAAGGTCCCATCATGCTCTGGGTGACGCATATAGTAAACATTCAGTATCTGTCTGTGTCGTTTGTGCGTTTGTTCTGCATAAAGCATTTCCTTTACGTTATAAATCTGTCTCACTCAAACTAAATCAATCTGTTGATTTGTCTTCAAATTAACATGCAAAAACAGGAATAAACAGAAAGGCCTTTTGATTCAGTGCAAACACTAAAACTAAATACAATCTCATGTTTAGTTTGTTTTTGACTCCGTAAATATCATAAATCATTCCGTTAGATTTTTTGCATTTGACTAAAGGCTAAAAGTAGAAATAGTAGAAAGAGGCTGCATATTTTCTACAACATACCGTAGCATTAGATTAAGACGTCCCTGGATCACAGGAGTCAGAGCTGAATGATGGTCTTCACCTACTAGTTTCGTGCAGGTATGTGTTAGAATGACTGTTTTTAGCCGTGTATAGAAACTTTGTGCGAGTGAACAAGTCACATTTCACTAAAATGTTCTCATCTCTCTGCTCGACAAAAGACAGTGAGAATATCTCCATGTGAAAACTGACCGTCATCATCATCACATCCAAACATGTTCACCTGTGACATCAGATTATTAATAATTAAATTATTTTATAGATGCATTAAAAATAATGAAGCAACAAAGTCTCTCAGTAATTTAGTTACTTAATTAGAAAAGAGTACTAGTTACTGTGAAAAGTAATGGAGTAACTGTAACAGGTTACTTTGTAATGTGTTAACACTGGTTGGGTCATTCTGTGAGGGCAAGACAGGCAGGTATGAAATCTACAAACAATATCATTGATAAATCTATTTACTATCATGTTAAAATGGTTGTGGATGAAGCAAGAATTATTTTCAGGCAATTTCTTCCTCATGTTTTCTATCACTTCTTCATCGAAGGCTGAGAAAAGGTTGAGAATGGCTGCTAAGTGCTCCCAGTCTCCGTCCACTCCGGCTTCAGATTTCAATTCCACAGAGTATGAAAAAACTCCCTGACTATTTATTCCCCCTCTCTCCGGTGTGAAGGAGCAGAGGATTTTCTCTGACCTTCTTTCGTTCTGTGATTGTCTCTGCGAGCTTTGAACGCTGCGATCGTGGGACTTTCAGGGAGAGTTTTAATACAAAGCTTTGGAATAATGCCTGTAAAATAAGTATTTTCTGGCGATATCAAATGTTTCTGAGGAGAAGAGAACTGGGAGTGGGTCAGGTATTGCTATGTGATTGAAGGATCCTTTTGTGAACTTTGTAATAAACCAAAACTAAGGCTCAGATGTTCTGTGGGATTGTTCTTTTTTTCTAAAAAAGTTAGGACGCTGTGTAAAACATAAATAAAGCATAAAGCAGAACTCAAGTGAAAACAGCACAAAGACAATATATTTAATGTTTGATCATCAGCTTCATTGATTGTTGTAAATATCTTCTTATTCTGAATTTGATGTAGCAACATGTTTCAAACAAAAGACTGTGAAAGTTGTGGACTGATCCAAAAACACCTGTTTGGATCCTTCCACAGGTAAACAGGTTCATTGGTAACAGGTGATAGGATCATGATTGGGTCTGAAAGGTTCATCCTCAGTCGTTCACAAGCGAGGATGGAGAGAGGTTCAACACTTTGTGAACACATGAGTGGATAAAGGAGATAAATACATGGACTCAGGAAGACTTTAGAAAACTGTTAATGTTTGATTGCAAATGATTCTATTTTTATTTATTGTTTACACAGAATAGACTGATGTAAAATTACATTACATATTTTAGAAGTGATCCAAATCCATGAGCTCACACCGTGGCTGTGATGAACGTCCTGTCTGAGACGTCCAGCCGCCTCTGAAGAACACGGAAGCTGTGCTCTGTCAGCACATGTGTGTACCTGTGATAATAGTTGTGATCACTGCTGGATTTCATCAGCCAAGTGATCACGGTGCAATGTTGATCGCATGGAGAGAAAATAGTTCATTGGTTAAGTTAATGTGCATTCAGTTGGTAAAACCTGAAAATAGATGCAGGCTTCTAAAAGGAAACACATTTGTTGCTTGTGTAGATAAATATATGCGCCGATATTAGACCTGGTTGCTTTTTCAGCCGTGAAGAGTTTGATCATAACAAAGTAAAGGGAAAAAAAATACATGCATTTCTATGTATATTTCAGTGGATGTGTGTGAGCCTTGTGTTTTTTTAATGTGACGCTGGTTTTTGTGTCTTTGTCTAAAGTGTGTGTGTTTGGACGTATATGTGTGCTGTTGTGTCACATGTGTGTGCCTCCTGGTTTGCATACGTCTGTGTTCACAGTACAGTACGCACAATGCTGCACTAAGCAATAACCACATCATGTGCTTCCATTAATCAACATGGTGTGTGTGTGTTTCATGTGTATTTGTGGCTGTGTTACTGTGTGGGCAGGTACAGCTGCTTGTGTGTAGATGCAGTAAAGGCCAGATGTTAATATACCTGAAGTTCAACAATGTGCTTCAGCTGTGATTTTGAGTGGAAGTTGCTGTTCATGGTTTACACACATTAGTCTGTTATCAGCTCTCTGTATGTTGCCAGTACGGAAACTGTAACCTTGCAGTCAGTATGTTTATCCTCATCAAAGATCCATCCATTCATTCATTCACACGTCACTGGTCGATAACTATTCGGCCATATTGAATTGGGTTGGTTAGAGAGGTCAGTTCACCAAACCTTCATGCTGTTGGACTGTGGGAGAAAACCAGTTCTGATGGTCTGGCTGAATTAATTTACAGAGCAACATTTGGTCAAACTTTACATAAATGCTCATGAATAATAACATTGTCTGTCATCGTTGTGCCAACAGTAAAGCACAGTAGAAAAATTCATATTAAAATAGCGTCTTTGCTCTTGATCCCTTGTTTCCCCTCTGGATGATACACCAACCCCCTCCTCCCTCCTCTCTCGCTGTGTGTTCGCCCTCCCTCCCTCCTCTCTCCCTCCTCTCTCCCTCCTCTGGCTGATTGCTGGGCATTAACAATTTAAATTGTTTGCCTTTTTAGTCACGCCAGTTGTAATATCGCTCTCGGAGAGGCAGTAGTTAATGAGTTTCTACTTTGGGGCGCTCCCGCCGCGACGACACAGGAATAGATCTCTCTTCTTTTTCCTCCTCTTTCCAGCTCAGTTTTTTTTTTTTGTTCTCCTTCACTGGCTGTTTGACTGTTGGTCTCTCATTCTTTTATTAACAGAGAATATATAAAATGACAAAAGATCCGAGGGAATTATTGTGTCTGGGTCATTATAATGTCTGAATCTCAGTGTGTGTGTGTGTGTGTGTGTGTGTGTGTGTGCACCCTGAGGGCTTATTGCAAGTGTAGAATGTGTTCTTAATGAGAAAGCAGTGAGGTAGAAAACTATACATGCTTACTAATCTCTCTCCTGTCTTTCTCTCTCTCTCTCTCTCTTTCTGCATCTTATTCTCTTTTAAAACGCAGCAGGAAATGAATCTACAGACACATAATTTCCTGAATAATTTAGTCTTTCCTTCACGAGCACACGAGGCTGTCACGTATCAAAGTTTTAACTTATTGTGGCAACAGTGGAGCGATGCGGCGTTTCTCGCTCGCTGCAGACTTGAAAAGGTGGCCGTAAAAAAAGTTTGCGATTACGGCAGCAGTGACGTCATGGGACGTCATCGTTGCCAAGGATCGACAAAACAAAATCTCAATTCTCAAAGCACTCGTGCAGCACGTTCCACATCTCTGCCGTCTCAGTATGTTTCATATTTTTGTGAAATATGTCTAAATACACAATTATCATTTACCTGCTCATGAACAACCCCATAGAGTTTTGCAGGCTTGTGCATCGGTTTGCTTTTTATCTTACGTCTCCAGCTCTTCTATTTGTCGAAACAGATGAGATGACAAACCCTCTTCTAGCTTGTTTGTTGGTCCAATTTTTCCATTGTAGTTTACTCATTTTCCTCTGGACACTCAGGTCACTCATCAGGTTACATCATCTATTAAACTTACATGATGCTACATTCATTTGTTTTTTTGTTCAAATCAACTCACCGTAAGTGGAATAAGAGCTAGATGTCCTCAAAACCTGGAAGAGCACCGCCCCAAACAACTACAAGCATGTTGGCTGCTTCAGTGAAGCTGACTGTTATCACCACCAGGATCGTTTCTGAGGAGTGAAACTATATTTCACATATCAAATATAGCACATATCAAAGATTAGTTTGTCACATTTGTTACCATCCTCCCTGAGCTTTTTCATTACGGGACATGAACCTGTAGAGTTGCAAATGTAAATGTAATGTGAATGGTGCAACAAGTTTGTGCTGTTAAAGAGGAAGTGATATGACGAGAAAGCAGTGAGGAGAAATAGATCAGCAGACATGAAGACGGAGATAAAACACAGTATCAATCAGTCAGAAGAGAAGAGAAGAGGATAAAAGACGAACTTGGCTCAGTCGTCTTGTCAGTGATTTTATTTCTTGTCAGTCAAACTCGTCTCAAACTCAGGCCTTTGAAAATGTAAGAAACGGATCAAGGTCCAGAACAAGCCAACGCCCTTCACTTGTGCACTGGATGAATTACTTCACTTTATATTTAATGCATTTTAAGTGACTGTGAGTACAAGTGTAAATAAGCTTTAATTTCCACATAACTAATGTAACAGACGAGTAACAAAGAGGTCAGATGTTTGGTTTGCCTTTAATTAAAATCACCAAAGTGACTTTAATTTTAATCTCAAATATCATAGTAAAATTTTGGTTTTATGAAATTTTAAACTAAAAAGAAATGTTTGTACTTTGTATCACAAAAGTTACTAAATGACTAAAGATAAAGATTGAATAGGTTTTACAAGATTTGCATTGAACACAAACAGTAGAATAATCATCATTATCCATATGATGTTTCCTTTGTGTGTGTTTTTGCACCTTTTTCAATTTCCCTCAAACTGTGATCAATAGCTGTCATGTCATCTCTATCATTCATGTGCCCTGAGCATAAAGGAATAACTGATGAGAAACACTGAATCTCTCTTTGAGCTTCCTTATCTCTGTCTGACTGCACCTTCCCTCTCTGTCTTTTCACTTTCTCTCTCTTCTCTTCTTCTTAATCCGTCTGTTCCCATCAGTGTTTTTTTCCCCCAAAATATTAGTTCTCAAGCCTCCTTTTTCTCACCCCACCCTTCAGCTCGCTTCTCCGTCTCTGCCCTTCATCCCCATCTCTTGTTATCTGACCCAGGCTTTTGATTCTCCCTGATTTCGCGTCAAAGACACAGAGCAGCAGCTAATGGGGATTTAAATTGTGTACGGCACCGGGGGCTCCGAAAAAAGAAATGAAAAAAGAAAAAGGCAAATGATTGACTCTCTCTCTCTCTCTGCGGCTCATTTTGACTCTCTCTTCCAGCCTCCATGTTTCCCTCTTCAGCACCAAATCTCTGGCTGTCGTGTTGTTGTGTAACTGAACTCGAAGCTCAGCCAGAATGAGCTGCACGGAAGATCAAAATGTTCTATAAGTTCAATCAGTTTTTCATAAATGCATATCAGTTCAAAATGTACCAGAACTAAGGACTATAAAATATGGACCTGATGCTCAGTTATTGTTGGACACCTAGATGAATGAGGACGGTGTTCTGAAGTGTTTCTTTAAAATCAGCTGATATTACAGATAAATGTACACATTCACTGTTACTGCTCCACCTCTGCATGGTTACATGCTTATAGGGAAACTGTGATGAATGATTTAAAATGTGCTGTGTATCAAGTTCTAAGTTAGTTGTCATATGATAATTTGTTGGTTTCACCTTTGTGTGATTGTGTCCTTGCTTTCTACTTCAGAAGAAGATTCTTATAGTATCTTGTTAGCGAAAAAAACTCAAATTCATACTTTGCCGTTCTGCCAAAAGTAGGTGCTTTGTCTTTGAAAGCGAGTATTTGCATTCTCTTCAACTCGTTTTCTTTGTGAAGTGAAGCGAAACTAGAGTCTGATTAGGAGAACGCAGAACATATGGGCATGTTCAATTTGCTTTCTCATTTCTCTTTTTGTGTACATTTATCCCAGAGACAGACGAGCGCAGGAACGTGTTTTCATACTTTTGTAGCCTTTAAAGGATTTACGATAAATGAAATGCCTTTTTGTTGCATTACTTGAATGGTTTTATTACCTACTGTATCCACGGTCCTGGTGACCTTCCTATAACTTCCTCTAAAGTTTCCAGACATCGTGTCCACCAACAACCTGATGTGGCTGAAAACAGCAGCTAATCACCTACAATGAGTCAAAAAAAACTGAGGAGATACTGTGTGAAAGACTGAGCAGCCGAGGGAGAGAAAGAAAGATTAGGTTTGTGTGTTTCGGTTTGTCCACTTCTGTGTGGGAATTAGATAACAAGTGAGGGAGATAAAGTGTGTGTGTGTGTGTGTGGTGAGAGAAAGCTGGTTCTCGGGGCAGATTTTCCCCGATTCGTCTCACTGATTGTTCACATCTGTCTGCGTCTAATCGGTGGAACGTACATTTTCATCCCGACAAGAAAAGTGCCTCGTTTTCTCTTTTCTTTCGCACAATCCCTCCATTCAGTGTTAGTCACACAGTGTTGAGCAGCTTTGTTCGCTCTGACTGAAGGGAAAACATTTTCTGACACACACACACACACAGATATACTGTTTGTGTGGGCGAGTGTGGAAGGTTTGAGCTCATATACAGAACATACATGTGTGGGTTTTCTCCGACAGTCCAAAGACATGAAGGTAGATTAACAGGTGGCTCCATCCCATCATGACCCTCTGAACAAAAGCAGCTATAACTAACAGATGGATAGAAACACACTGTACGTTAGTCTTTAACTTTGTCAACTACATCCTTTGAGAAGAAGCCAAATATAAGAGTGTTTTCAGTTCTTATAATTCATTTTATTCTGTCTCTGTATTCAGTCTCTCTCCCTCTCTTCAGACAGCATTAAGCCATGTTTTACCTGTCCTTAATGTTGTCCATTCATTTTCTAACTCATTGGTCCTATTTTTTCTTTGTCACTTCTACTTTTTTGTTAATTCAGTCGTGGTCCGTATCAGCGGTGACCCCCTAATGCTGACCATGGGAGAGAACAAACTACCAAGTGCAACCTTCAAACCGGAGTCACCACTTCTATTCACGATGGCAAGAAGCGTCATCAGTCAGGTAAGATGAGCTGGGACACTGAGGGTCACAAAGTGTGATGCGAAGCACAATAGGAGTTTGTGGAGCATTCTGTTGAATCTATAATCATAATCATGTTTTGCAATCATTCTTCTTACAAAGTAATTTTCATGTACCACATCCACATTCCTGCTGTCACTGAAAAAGCCTCCTTTGCTGTGGTCCGTCTGAGGTGTGGTGTTCCTCAAAGAGTTGATCTTAGGCCCCTTGTTGTTTTCTGTTCCTATGCTACAGTTTGTGAAATGTTTAGCAAACAGTGCAATTCATTTCCACTGTTATTTAGGCGATATGCAATTATATAGATATATATATCAGTCATAAAAGTCTATAGGATGCTTCTCATATTTAATGGTGAGTCTCCCAAAACATCCAAGACAATGTTTAAAATCCCTCTAGTGTGTCAAGCAGTTTGTGGTTGATGTGATTCTGTGGATACTGTACGATTCATGTCTTTGTCTTTTGGAGCTGATGACAAGCAAATATAGTGATACTGGATTTTCTGGAGTTAGTTGAATGGTATGCTCTGCTGTGTGCTGTGCAGATAGAAATGAAAACAGAATAAGCTTTCGAGTCTTAACGGGTGCAAAAAGGAAACCAGGAGACTCTGGAAGCTGTCAATCAAGCTCAGTCTGTCCACGTCCACACTGTCCTGAGAAGAACGTAGTAGAAAGTGAAAACACCTGAGTGGGTCAGATACAGGTGTGTATGAGATGTTTTTTCCAGATTAAAAACCGCGAACATGTTCAGTTCTGAGGAAATCATCCATGGTTTTTGGGGCTTTTTGTAATCAAACACATCCACGAGGCTTTTTAACTTTTTGAACAACAAATGTGAATCGAACAAATTGAAACATTTACATATTGTAAACACTCACAGGTCGTTTCAGAAATGCATTGTCAAACCTGTGGGGGAAATTATTTTCAAAAGCCTGTTAGCAGAGGAGAATAAGTGCAGCTTAACCACTGCTGACTAAATGTTTATGTGCCAAAACAGTCGAAAGCACGATGAGGTATGAATTTGTAATTTGTGATTCTGCATCATCTCTCTTCTACATATTCGCTCTGCACAGACGTTCTTGATCTCCCTCTCTGCACCTTCCCCCAAATAACCTCATACTTTTCTCTCGTCTCGTAATCTTTCACTCGGTGTAATGAGCCTTGTTCTGCCCTCCTCGTACCTTGTGTGCTTTCTTGCCCTCTTTTTTTCCTCTTTGTTTTCCTTTATTATTTATTACCGTCTTTTGATTATCTCTCCTTTTCTCTTCTCATCTCAACACCTTTTTGTCCTCTCCTCTTTCTTTATGTCCTCGGTGGTTTGTCTTCCGTCTTTGCCTAATGAGCCTTGTCCCATCCTCTTCCCGATATCTCCCTCTTTATTTTGTCTCTCCGGTACCTGATTCCTTTTCTCAATCTGTCTTTGTCTTTATCCTCTCTCATTCATTTTTCTTTTCGCATCACCCCCCTTTTCTTGCAATTCCTCTTTAACTTGCTTTCCTGCAATCCCTTGTTGTCTTCATTCTTTCTCTTGTAACTTCATCCTTGTTTTATCTTTCACTTCTTCTCTCTCTGTCCTCACAACTTTTCCAAACCCTCTCTCTAACGTCTGTCCTTTCGGTGTCTGACTACAATAGCCTCAGCCTTTGGATTACAGTAATGGGCCTTGCATCGCCCTCATATGATCATCCATCCGGGGCTAGCTGCCTTTTAGCATCCAGTTAGTATCTCCCCAGTAGGATCGAGTGAGAAAGCTAAGCCAGAAAAGCTCTAATCTCTCAGCGCTGCCCATTGTTAAGTGTCCCCGACGGCCTCCGAGCTAAAAGGAGCTAATTGATGTTGCCGCCTGCTTATTGTTGGCCTTGGGAGGAAGCGGATGATTCGCATGTATGAGGGGAAGTGATGTGAAGCGGAGGGTGTCGGAGCTGGAGGCCGCTATTTCAGGCCTCGAAGTGACGAAGCCACAGAAGCAAATGCAGGAAGGAAGCGAGATTCCTCTTTGGATTTGGCACATGCTTCACTCTCTTCACTGCTGTTTAGTGGCTGCATCTTTCTTTGTGTTTTAAACCATTCCATTATTGTTCCTGGTCATTTGATCACAGGCTTGAACATTTGAACATTTGCACTCTCTGAATCGCTGCAGTGATGGAAACTGGATTAATTTCTAAGGATGCTGAAGACATGTTTGCAGATGGCAGACAGATATTTCAGACATCCGTACTTCTCCGTGGCCCCAAGACATTTCATTTCCCCTTAAAGTGTAAATCTTATAAAGAGTCTACCATTATTATTACACCTCTCACTCTCTCTCTCCGGTTGTGTTCTGAGATTTCTGCCTGTTAAAAGGAAGTTTTTCTTCGCCGCTGTCTCCAGCTTCTTGCTCACGATGGGAAGTGTTGGGTCTCTATAAATAATATTATAAAGAGTATGAAAAGTGCCTTGACATGACTTCTATTATGATTTGGTGCTATACAAATAAAATTGGATTGGATTGGATGGAGGAAAAAGCTTTGTTCTTTTCATGGCATTTGCTTCTGTCACCCTGGTGTCGACTGAAGTTCTGTCCATAATCACAAACTTAGTGTCGTGCTTCAGCTTTTTCTGTATGTTGCTGTCAAAGGATCGTCCTGTTTTTGATATCAGAAAGCTGCAGAGGTTGATGTGATTGAGAGTTCAGGATATCAAGTGGCTCATCGAGGCTGAAAACAAATCCTGGGCTGTCGGCCTTTGGGAACCCGCCGTCCTGCGGTCGTCCAATACCGAACAGAGAGACGTGTGGCAGGAGCTGCACCGTGTGGGAAACTGAACTGGAACAAAAATAAGAGGTGACAGAAAGTCAGGTTTTCAACATCGCTTGAAAAGACGAGGACTAATCTGTCTGTTGTTGGTTATTTTCTCATAACCAGGTTATCAACCATAACATCTTTTCACACACCCAGACAGCAGCAACACCATCTGGGCCCAGTGGATTTAAAAGCAAAGCAAATGGAGGAATGTGTTCTTATCTGTCAGCCTGCAGCACTGCCAGGACAACTGATAAGTCAATACTCTCTCACACACACGCACGCACGCACGCACACACACACACACACACACACACACACACACACACAGACATTCTTACGCAAAACACACACCCATTACTTAATTCCAGTGACAGATGAATGGTCCCTGTAGTGGCAATTTGATGGCGCGATAATTAAACAAACAAAAGAATTATTTTCACCCTGCCTCAGCCAACAGAGTGTGTGTGTGTGTGTGTGTGTGTGTGTGTGCGTGCATTGTTGTGTTGTTGTGTGTGTGTTGTTGTGTGCATCTGTTTGATTATTTTTGTGTGTGCATTGGCCTGTGTGGCCCATTAATGGGGTCATAACTCAGATTTTTTTGCTGTTTTCTCCAGATGACGCTGTGTGTGTGTGTGTGTGTGTGTGTGTGTGTGTGTGTGTGTGTGTGTGTGAGAGAGAGAGAGAGAGAGAGAGAGGTGTAGCCTGAGGTGATTTTTTTAGATCATTTGCTCTTTCACAGCAGTGGAAAACACCTGATCTATTCATTTCAATGCTGTTTGCTTTCTTTTTGTTTTTGGATTTTATCAAAGGTTAGAAAAATTGTATTTAATGTAAATATTACACAAACTAATATATTACCTTAAGAATATGATCATTGGTGTCATGATCACTATGTTGGGTTTTCATAACCTTGACTAAGAAGTTAGTCATGGACATAGTAATATCCTGAATGTTGTGCCACATTGTAGGATAAAAAAAAATACCAAAAAGAAAAATGTCGGCAATGGAAAAATTTCATTAAACTTTTGCAGAACTGTCCCGTATCTACATTAATCTTACAAATCAGCTGGAGTCATGAACTCATTTACTGGAAGAAAACGAGTCTTCTGACTCATCGATCAGCTTGTTTTTCTTTCTTGCAATAAGCAGCATTCAGTGTCTCTTTCATAAAGCCTTTGTTTTCTCATTGTTTCGTCTTTCAGAACAGCTCGAAAAAAGTTCAGCGTTTCATCAGATGCTAAAAAAAATGATTGTGACAACAAAATAAAACTGAATATTCCAGCAAAGTAGACAGAAGTGGTGTTTGACAGAGAAAAACTTTCAGTGTTCAAAGTTTAGCGATAGTCCTCTGAGTGCCACAGTGAAAAATCACCCCGCGCCCTGAACTGACACTGTTTGGTAGCAGTGTTTATCAGTGAAGCAGATATTTCAGAGACATTTTGGCTTCACTGCAAAGTACAAGGTCTTACAGAGAGGCAGGTCAGAAACATTGTTGTAAATTCAGCACATCCACTTCAGCTCAGTAAGCCGCCAGTAAAAACCCTGACATCACCGAAACGCTGCCGTCCGACCGACACATGAGGAAACTTGGCCAAACTTTTACACCTTCATGTTTGTATCTGAGGATTGAAATGAAACTTTCCTCTGCTGTAAAAGCGCAGCACCATCGTTGCTACTTGAAGCGTGTTTGTCTCAGAGATTGAAGCTGATTAATACAAGAGCCAATGAATCAAGACAAGCAGGGGTTGTTTCTGGGGGCGGAAAAGAGCAGATGTGACAGTGACCAAACTGAGGCTTCACAATAAGGTTTTGCACTTGAATATGACAAAATAGTAGTTTTTATCTTTCAAATCCTGCAAAGAAGCTGTCTCAGTAGTTATGTGAACATGTATAATATACAGCTACGTCATTAAAGGGTGAAATCTGATTGGTCATCTCATTCTCGCTGTCGCTTCACTTTTGATGATTGCATTGATTGATAATTTTGATGATTGTAGTTAAACACTATCAAGCATCTTATTTTTGTCCTCTTATATTTCCAGCTGTCTTTAGAGGACGACTCGAACCCTGACTAAGACATGAGATGAGTCATCAACATTATTATTCCTACGAGTCACGATAAAATATTTTTGTAATATGAATGTAATCAGTATGTTCAGTTCCACAAAGGAAGAAAATAATACAATAAGCCGTTCGACTGTGGTGTTTGGTGTGACGGCGCCGCGCGGACTTTGCAATGGGATGACAAACAATTCATTTTTAGCCTGATATCTTCTCGTTTATGCGTAACTGGTTTCCACTAGTTACTCCTCCTGCTACTCCACTTAGAGAAGCTCCATTTCTTTCATCTCCACAAGGCGACCTAAACCATAGACACCTCCCTTTCATCTCACCACCTCCTGTCAGCCAGCGCAGAGGGAAAAGTGTGAGATCTTAACAACTGCTGAAGAAGAAAGGTTTGCACTTCCAAAGAACTCTTCATCAGTTGCTGCACCAAGCGAAACATATCAAGACAAAAAAAATAAATAAAAAATAGCACATCTCCACATTTTTTTTATAGTTTGCCCACAATTTTAGTTTATTCTTGCTGCAGTGTTTCAAATCAATGTGCAAAGAAAAAAAAATGCCACATCAGCGATTCATCACCGATCAAGTCCTGCAGCAGGAGAATCCCCGGGACCGAACGCAGGATCACACCAGATCTGTCTTCCCAAGGACGTCCACCGCGCCCCGAAGCAGAGGCTGACGAGCTGCTCCATCCATCACTCCGAGCAGACCACAGCTGGAAGGAGGAGATGTGTCGGGTACAAGGCCGAGACACCAATCACTTACAGGAAGTACAATGTGCCTCTACGTCTTGTCGTGTCAAGAAGATGTTTCATTACAGCCAGAAGCGTCTCAAACCTCCAACAACCACAGTCTCAGAATATGAAAGTTCCAGCAGCTCACAGTCGAGAATTTTTGACATTCTGACCCGTTTTGTCCTTCAACTCGTTTCAACCAGAAATATTAAGCAAAACGCTGTTTTCGTCTGACTTTAAATGTCTTGAATATTCACATTTCTGTTTTGTTGGAATTGGATCATATCTGCATATCAGCACTAACAGCAATGCTCAGGACAAAGAGAGGACACAAAATTCATCTTAATTATAAATGACCAAAGTTCAAAGTTGTTGTTTTTTTTGTTCTGCTGCAGCAGGTTTGATGAAGATGTCTTTGCACTCAGAGAGGATAAACTGCCGCTTGATCCTGACGGAGTAAAACATTGTGAAAATGCCACAGAGCTGATCAGGAGGGGGCAACCACGAGTCACCTGTACAGAGTGTGTGCGTGTGTGTGTGTGTGTGTGTGTGTCTGTGGATAAAAAGCAAGAAGTGTGACTAATGCAGTTGAGGTTGGGATTAACTTTTCCACCCTGAATATCATTCTCTTTAAACCTCCTGACACAATATGCTCTCTAACACACACACACACACACACACACACACACACACACACACACACACATACACACATACATAGTATGCAAGTAGCTGACTTCTAAAATAGCAAATGTTTACTGAGATGAAAGGTTTGGCTTATTTTCTCCCCTCTAAGAGGATCCAAGCCAAAATGAGTGACTGCCAACAATTTCTGTGTGAGTGTGTGTGTGTGTGTGTGTGTGTGAATAAAAATCTGGCTTCTTTGTACCTTCGTATTTCCTTGGCCCGTCTTCAAACGCGAGCGTGTAATCTAGGTCTGTGTCATTGGCATAACAAAGAGAAATGTGCACTGGTAACATGTATTATTCTTTAAATCTGCTTCTTTTTTTTTTTCTTGGTAATGAACTCCACTTCTAATATCATAATATTCACGGATGTTTTCCATCCCTTCCCCACCTCTTCTCTTTTCTTCTCTCCTTCCCTTATTTTCAGTTTGAAGAATTGAGGACATCTTTTCAAATGCCTATATTCAGCGTGGACAGACTTTGTTCAGTAAAATTTATCTCACTAATTATTTCCTGCAGATATCATTAGAGTATGCTGGATGTGTAGCGCAGGTACCAACTTCTAAAATCTCATTAGCCTTTTTTCTTTTCACAAATACGATGTCAGACATTTTAAAGGTTAACCTGCTCTTTGAAGTCAAACTTCACACGTGTGAATTGTGGTCATCAGGTATGGCCATCAGTCATTTGGGGAATTCTCTCTTGGTAAATCAATGCGAGCTGCTCCATCGCTGCGTTACGTGTGCGTTGCATCACATCTGATTGAAGCATTACAGTAAAAAGGAAATGCTCGATGGCTGCGGCGCGGATCCATCCTCAGATTGTGCAAACGGGGAGACACGGAGCGGGTCTTTGTTGCATTCGGCCGTATTGGCTCATAAAAGAAAATGTAGAATCTGAGAATCCTTTACTGTGTATGTTTTTCACAAAGGATGAAGACTGGCTCTGCTCCTTTCTGGTTGTGTTGAAGTTGATTTCTGGCCAGCTTTTGTTTGTGGCTCCCAGCGATCGTACAGTAGTCCTGAACACTGAAACATGATGGACTCTTTCATCAGCGCTCCTTCGAAACTAAAGGAAACACAGTCTGCGAGTTCTTTCACAAAGAAGTTTTATTCCCTCATTGTGGTTTTCTTCTCTTGACCTCGGCCTCCGTCCATACAACATCCTTCCTTATAGTTTTTGCCCTATTTACACCTGGCATTAATATGTGATCCGGATGTCTTATTTTTAAAAGGTCAGTGGAGCCTTTCCTCCACTAATGAAAAATAAGCCGAGAGATTCAGGCACCCTGCAGGTACATGTGCAGAGACTTGTGATCATCATCCAGATATAAATATGTTTGCTTTAAGCTACTCTTCAAACTTTAAATGCACAAATGTTTCTAGCGTGTGGCTGCTTTCTTTCTTCTCTCTACTCCCCTCCCCCCTTCACCAGTCTCCTTTACGTCCCTTTATCTCGCCTCTCCCTCTCGCCTCTCCCGTCTCGGCAGGATAAAATGAGCAGGACAGAGGTGAAGAGAAAGAGCAATGGTATAATAAAATCAAAGCAGACTCATTACTGAAGGTCTCCTGACGAGGTGAGATAGGTGTGTTGTCCTCAACAAGCCATCCATCCCACTCTGAGTGTGATGTATTGCGCTCAATTACAACAAACCAGCAGTGTTTGCTAATGTCCCACTTTGCTCAACACATTAGACCTATTTGTTTTGGTGCATTTTTAAAAGCAGCTTTTGCACTGTCGCAGGTAAAAGAGACTAATATCCATAACAGTACAAGAGAAAACTCATTCAATTAACTGCTCATTTTATTCTAAATAATCAGCTGATTCCATTAAGGGCTGTGTTCCATAATTAATGTCGTCCATTTGAAATAAGTGATGCGCTCTCATACGGCTTGATTGATATTACACAAAACAAATTAAGGAACCTTGACCCTCCACAATGAATGTTCCATAGTTTCCCTGAATTCAATTAAATTGTGTTCCTTATTATGCTCTTTTTTAAAAATGTTATTCATGAATTGAGAGATTAAAGATCCCTGTGAGGAAAAAAAAAGAAGCTAAACGGCGCAAAGAACAGCAGAGAAATAAAGTCATGGCAAATGTAGGTGAAGTAGAAGACAAAGATAAGGCCCGTTTGAATAAGAACTACATGAACTGGATCCATGAGGACAATTTCGCATTGAGAAGCATGTGTCAGTTTGATTCAACCTGAAGAGCTCGTCGGATTGTTGTACAGCATCATTTTACGTCAGCAGACAGGAAGTGGCCGCGGTGCAGAAGCCGTAAATCTGATGTGATCAAATCTGGTCTGATGCTGGCAGATAAGTCAGTGGTGCAAAGAAAAGAATCCAACCTGAGAACTGAGTCGGACCTAAATTACATTGAGTTTAATCAGATTGGGTCGGCTCTCATTTTACTTCAGCTGGTCTCTGGTCTGTGTGTCAGTGTGTGTGATGTGTAAATGAATCTGATTTCACTGCTTAGAAACCTGTTACCTTTTGTATTTCTATCACCCAGTTGGCTGCAGAATGTTGTATTGTTGGTGCAGGAGGTGAAAATTTGATTTTATATATACATGAAATTGAATGATGTATAAAAATGATCCTCTGGCGTGCGCAACATGACACCTCGCTCTCGTCTCTTGTTCCTGTAGTGAAATGCACTTATTGTAAGTCGCCTTGGACAAAAGTGTCAAATGAACAAGTGAAAGTGTGTCGCCCTCTTAAAGCCTATTTTAGCCTGGCAGGTTGTGTCGTTAACTACTTTTTTCTTACCTTAAAGTGCCTATAATAACATTGTTTTCAGCCTCAACAGGAAGCTATTTCAGCATTTTCCTGCTCGGCAGCAAACTGCCGCAGGAGGCGACTAACCGGTGAACATAGTGGAGCATTTAGCAGCTAAAGAGGCAGATCAGGAGCTGGAAGAGTGTGAATATTGGGTTTACATTTAATAGGAGGCGGAAATGACTCAAGATGATGCTGATGTTGTTCTGTAAGTGCTGGATGTGGTCGACATAAGTGGTGGTATGTCATTGTTGTGTTCACATTTTGTTTCTGCACGTGGCCAAAAAACCCCCCAAAAAGTCAGTTATTGCAGGTTGAAAGCTCCTTCATATTCTCCTAGTTATCTATCGTGCAGCCACAGCAGAGCCCCAGACACAACGATCTGCCAGACATAGAGGTGTTTTCACTGCCAATCTGCTCCACACACACTGGGCGAGGTGACAAACGGGCCACTCTCTGCTCTGAAGGAGCAGGAATACAGTGAGGGGAAAAGGCTTAGATGCACACACACACACACAAACACAACCACAGTCATCACAAGGCTCAAGCAGCGAATAAACACTGCAAAGCACGCAAATACTCCAAATAGATTGCAGCAAAATCACACAACAAAAAACACATTATCTCAGAATAGCTGCACGCAAATTAAAGCCTCTGTATATATGGAAATACACACACACACACACACACACACACACGCAAGGAGATAAATGTGCAAGCTGATATTTACTGTAACATGCACACACACATTAACATGTAGAAGCCAAAAGGGGTTTAAAGCACTTGAGCACACACACACACACACACACACGCCCTTAAGAACAGAACAGCCGACTCCTACACACACACAAAAACTTCAGTATACACACACACACACTCGCTCGCTTCGGCCCCAGCGGACGAGGTTAAACACAGCTTAACACAATAGAAGTGTTTTTGGGTCAGCTGTCCCTCAGCGTGGCCGACAGACGCTTCGCCGACACAATATCCCTTTAACGACATCATATAATGGACGCCGCAGGCACACTTTACGGCTTAGAGCGGCCTTTTTAACTGCTCAGACTAAGCTCCTTTGTGGCGCTGAAAAAGAGCAGTGTCGGGTAAAAAAGGGGGAAATTACGCCGTCCTCTTTAGATGATAGCCGGACAATAGCCACACGCTTAACAGATTAAACGGTCATAAGGTTTTTGACGCGCTGTAAACAAAGCTAAGTGGAGGATTTTCACTTTCTCTCCCTGCATCTCTTCCCCCTCCTCTTCCCTCCGTTCGCTCTCTCTCTCTCTCTCTGTTTGCACAATTATCCACTTTGTCTTTCTAAATGCTCAGATCTGTTTTGAGGGATCAGCCTGCGCTCGGGTTTTAAAGTTAACATTCAGAGCGTCGAGCTAAGCTGAAATCATTGAGGGGATTGTGGATGTAAATGTCACCGCGTCCCCTTATGGGGATTGTGCCTTCGTTTTTTTAAATGATACACAACAGACAAGTGCCGCTATTGTTTTACCCCCCAGTGTGCTGACGAGGCCTGAATGCAAACTGTGGAGGAAAGTCAAGACACAAGTGATGAGTCATCATGTTTCTGAGATGCTTATTGTTTGGTGAAAGAGACAAAGCTGGCTTTTTCTTTTTTTTCTCTCTGCACTTATTGTTGGGGCACAGATTAATTGAAGACCATGAGATTGATTGAATGCCATCCAACCTTCTTCTCTCTCCTGTGTCTCCCTCCTCCTCTGCGTCTGACTCGCTGCGTTAATGAAAACTTTTTTCTCAGTTTTTAAACCAACAGCTAACTGTTCTGTAAACCCAAGATACTGAGTTTATAGTCTTGGACGTAACGAGATGTCTGTATTGCTGCAGTTTTAAAACATGGCTGAAACATCGCTAGTGTTCAGACCAAAAGATATAAGAGATAATGACAATGAAAATTCTGCAAATCCAACTTTTTTTTTTTTTTATCCAGGCAGCTCAACATGAGAACAACATGAATTAACTGATCGTGTTCATGCATGTTTGAAAGTGCACAATAATGAGTGAATGTCGACGAAAGTAAACTAATGTTGTGACCTTCTAGCCTCAAGTCGTTTCTGAAAGTCTCAACTTTCTGACTTTGCTGAATAACTTTATCCATCTTGACTTTCACCACATTCTCTCAGGTATTATTGAAGCCACTCTCTGGTTTAGAATTGGACCTTATCTGGCTCCTCTTTCTTCTCGTAATGACAATTCAATAGCACAGCACATCTGGTATGTGATGGTTCAGAAGTGTGCAGCTGGTTGGTGTCCACATTGTTGCTCGTGCATCTGTTCGCAGTCGGTGGCCGTGTGCTTCGCAATGCAAAAGAAATATATTCCTTTTTGTGGAATTTGCTTGTGTGAAAGATTTGTTTGGACACATCATTGAACAGAATTTGCAGTGATCGCAGGTGGAAGCGTTTTGTCTCTGCAGAAGTTGTGATACCTGGTTGGTTCCTGCACAGAGCTGAGGTGAGATTGGAGAGGGGAAGTGTGAACACTCTGCAGATGTTATACACTTCAACAATGGTTATTTCTGACCTAGACTTTCATATTTGAATCAAATTTAGAGGTTTTAATCTAGATGACGGCTTTTGACCTGCAAAGCATCACATCAGTGCATGCTGGGAATGGTTGGTGCTGTATCAGAATCAATGCACGACAAAACAGAAATTCAGAAAAATACATTTAAAAAAACCCCAAAACTTTTTCAAAAACATTGGTGCCAAAGTGAAGTGAACTGTTGCTCCTGTTCATTCTGTGTTGAACAAACACTTGATCCTTCTGAATTAGAACGAACAGAAATAGTGAACCAATGTCCACCGTGCATCTTGTTTTTTTTTTTTTTTTTTTTTTCCACAAAGACCCTGATTAATCCAGAAAGTAGCACAAACTCCAGCTCCTCCATTCATCTGTTATTGCATTGACTCACAATTGCCTCATTAGCGGCTGTTAGGAAAGTCTGCAGACAACACGCTGAATCAGGACTCGCCTCCTGTCGTCAGCGCCGCTCGGCTGCGACTCTGAACTGCGAGTGTCCTCGTTTGGCTCGCAGCACTGAACAGGGCTCTTTTGGGAAATGCGGGTTGTATTGTGTAAAGTGGACGTATTTTCGTTTAAACTTTGCCAGGCTGTTGAAACACAGCAGAGTATGATTTTCGCTGAGAGTAAGAAAATGAGGCCAGAGCTGTGAAGACGGGCTCCCGGCGGACCCGTGCCCGTAAACATCACACTTAGGACGGCTGCCATGTTTAATTATCGTCTGAGAAGAGAAGAAAGTTTTATTAGTTATTGCTGCACATTCACAGCAAAATGCAGAGCAACGTCTGCTCTCTGTACCGGGAGGAAAAACAGTGATGTGGCTCTTTCACAATGTATTTGTTTAGGTGCCTCAGATTCCACGTAAAACTGATCCAGAGATAAATATCACATTGTGTCTTTACTGAAGTCAGGATGTAGTGAGTCTTGGTGACCATGAGGGTTTTTTTTACCTTGATAAGAACATCACATATTTTCAGCTGACATGAAATTGAACTTGACATTGATCCAGCAAAAGAGGATATTCCATGAAATCAGCTGTAGTTATACAAGGCTTTAAAACAACTGTCAGTGAGGATTAAAGACATGTGCCCAGCATCATGACGGCAGCTTATATAAACTCATTTAAACACAGGAAGGAATTATTGTATTAAAGAGAGAGAAAGGAATTATGCCATTAGCGGCCTGACCTTTCCGAGGCTTTAATGTTGGATGCTGACACGATTCTGGACGTCCATTAAACTGGCTGCTCATAAAACCATGTGTGCAAGTGACATCTGATGTGTCAACCACTGTGTGTCACTATGAGTCTAGGATAGAGCAGCTGGACACTGAGAGGGAAGAGTTCAATGAAACTGGGTAAATGCAGTCATTTTTTTTTTAATAATAATGCTTATTTTCAATCCTTGGCTTTTTGATTTTACATGATCAAGATCAGTTCTTTAAAGGGATAATCTGACATTCTTACAGATCGAGAAGCGCAGTGAATGCAGGTGTGTTCATACAGGTGTGTTCATGCAGGTCAGGGTCAAGGGTCACTGAATGGTCTGATGGACGAGAAAATAAACACCTGTCGGACATTTCACAGCGACGTGTTCGACTGCGCTCTCCACCACCATCGTGACGCCAAATGGGAGAATATGTTTTGGGGCCTTATGAAGAATCCGAGGAGCCGTGGAGTTGTTCGGGCAGAGGTCATGGACCGCCGGGATATTTTCAAATTCATTCATGATGTCCAGAACGCTTTAACTTTTCCTAAAAACCTTTTTATTGTTCATGGAGTTCAGTTAAGACAGACAGACAATTAAAGCTGCTGAGGATAAAACCACATTATGCTTGGATCCACTTGGATTTATGATTCCTCTCTTCTCAGTGGACCTAAATAATTCCAGGTGCTGACATTCGAGAATGAAATCAAATCTAATTAAAGCATCTGTTCAGGAGTCGGAGTGTTTCTTGATGGTCCTGTCGTCGGCCAACTTCCTGCACAAACACTATCCCTCACACTGATGAATGCCTGCTTTAATTGTTTACCCTGTTTGTGATTGAGTTTACCTGTTGGCACATCTCTCCAGCGCTTTAGTTTATTTTTTACTTTTCCACCAATATTGCTTTTGATGTGACCTTGCTGCACTGATTAATTACAATCCAACTCGATGCTAAGCACCACAGAATGAGATCTGGGGGAGAGAAGGAAAGATGAATAACGTGTGAGAGCACAGGTCAGGGAGAGGAAACGCTAAAAGAAAGAAGACAAGGTGATTAGACTGAAGATGAGACGGAAGGAAGTCTGAAGATTTATACAGCAAAGTGGATATAAACACTTCACACTCACCCTGAGAAAGAATTTCAATTTAACAAGAGAAAAAATATCAAGGTTTGCATAAAAGGTAGCAGATATGCTAAAGGTGAACGTAAAGTCAGTCTGTGTACAAATAACATGGCTTTAGATTTTCAGATCGTGAGCACCAATCCTTCTAATCAACCAAACCAGGATCTTTTCTTAAACCTAACCAGGTAGTTTTGTTGCCTAAATTTAACTGCAACTGTTTCACATTCACCACACGTTTAATTTTTAACGATCACAACTGCAAAATGTTCACGGCCACCAAATAGTTTTAATTATTCATTTTTGAATAATGCCAACAATGCTCATTTCTCATTGGCACCTTTACTGCAAAATGCACGAGAGAAAATCCGACCACAGCCTCTTTAGATTTAATGACAGTTTGTTGTTTATTTCTTACATGTTCACACATGGAAAATGAGCAGTATAGTCAGAAACCTATAACTTACAGTATCAACATTTAAGATAAGATAAGAACTTTATTGATCCTGAAGGAAACTCCTTCGTCTTTGTGACGTCGAGTCGAGCGCTCCTGTTCTCGGCCTCCTGCTGATACAGCCCACGACGGCGGAGTCGAACACTGCGTCTGAGTTTACTCCATGTAATTCTTGTTGCTCTTTTCTTACCTCAGCTCTGCCTCACACATGTTGTCGATGTTATTCTGATGTTTCAAAATGTTGCACGTAGATTTTCAGTTTGTCTCTTTGTGTGTGTTTGAACCTTCACCTGCATATTTTAAGCTCATTTTGTTCTTTTTCTTTCATATGTTTCTGAGTGACAGGAGGAACAATTTGTTGATGAAGACTGTTTACACCATTATTTGGGGAGTTACGGCGCGTACAGGGTGTTTACCTCGGCTCCGTGAACCTGCGGGACGCCGAGTGTTTAGTTGATATTTCTGTCACTGCTGCAGCGCTGTTAGTTCTCTCATGGCGGCGATGATTGGTTTTTGATAACGGATACGTATGCATAACAAGCAACCTGGCTTGTTTACCTGCTCAGCGTGATGTTCATGTCTCACGCGGACGTGCGTGTGGATACCTGCTGGTGTTGTCAGACTTTTAAGGCGCAGCTGTTGGCTCGGCGAACATCCTTTCTGTACAGCTGTGATGGAGAAAGAATATAGACAAGAGTGAGGATGGAAGGAAGGAAGGAAGGATCGAAGGAAGCGTGACCTCGAAGGTGAGGAGAGAAAAGCAAAATAGGAGGATCAAAGGCAGTTGAAAATAGACAGTCATGAACAAAAGTGTAATCCATTAGGCTTTTGAAAAACTAGAAAACATGTATTTGATGGAGGAGGTGGAGAAACTTGATTAGTCAAAACTCTGTGACGTATTTATGTTTCTGATTTCTCCTAAAGTCACCGCTTCTTTTTCTTCCAGCATCATTTCTGGTTGGTGTTGATATAATGAACATAATGTTGCAATTTTGTTCAAATAATCTGACAAAAAAATGTGTGATCTGGTGAAAACTGTCATCTTAACAACAACAAACAGCAAAACACTAATTCATTATAATTTGAATGTGAGCTGAGATCAAGCTCTTTTCTCGAGCTCAATTTTAAACTACTTATATTTGAACTTTTCTATTTCAAGCCAACTCTCAAAATATTGCCTTTTATACTCGACTACATTGTTTCACAGCTGTAGTCAGTAGTTAAAATTTCACTTGAATGTTAATGCAACAGTAATAATATTTGTATAACTGATACATGTGTACTTTCATCTAGTTAAAATACAAATAGGTTGTAAATAATGTGCAAACTGTGCACACGAGTCCAACAGTTGGTGTTAACACAGTTTTATATGATCTCACCTGGAGAAACACAGAAATTTACATCTGCTCTTTTCTTTTTTCTGTGTTTATGTATTTGCACACAGTATAAAGCATCTGTGCCTTTCCTAACACACACACACACACACACACACACACCATATGCAGAGACACTTTAGATGTAACAGTATCTCAACACATGCACACAGAATATGTTTTTGTCACTGGCCAGTTTGAGTTGGAGTCTGACTGAGCTCGCTGGGGGCCCAGACGGCCCGGTGTGAAATAAACTCCACCCGGCTGGTGGCCGACAACATTTCTCATCACTCTGTCTCGTCTCACTTCTCCTTTTACCTTTTCCTCTTATTTCACTTCTTGTCTGTTGCCTTCCTTTCTTTTCCCCTTTCCTCATCTTCTCTTGTTTGCTTGTTTCTTTTCCCTCAGCTTTTTCTTCCTTGTACCTGTTTTCTCTCTCTCCATCTTCTTCCCCTCCTCATGTACCGGTGAGCAGACGGCGACTCTGACAAGGAGACAGCCAGACAATTACCTTTTTCCACTAGAGTACATTTGATTATCTTGCAGACTTGGAGTGCGCAGCAGGTGAGTTTCGTTTCCCCTCACAAATCCAACTGACGTCGCTCACACACACACACACACAGAAAAACTTTGTTCTATCTGAGCTAATTTGAAATGTATTTTTTTCTCCCCACAACCCTGTTATGATGAACGCAGCGGGTCTGCTTCTGATTGTCTCCAGCTCCGATCAATGTCATTCATGCAGACAAACAGAGACAAAGTGAGAGCAAGTTGGGATTTGATAATTTAGGCAAAACGGCTCGGCAGAAGAGATGTATCTTGGTAGGTGATGAGGCAGGTGGGCAATGAAAGAGGAGAAATAAAGATGAGAGTGAAAAATGAAGAAGAAATTAAGGAGAGACGGAAAAACAAATCAGTGATCTCAAACAGCTGCTGGATGCTCGGTTTAAACAGCGGGTACACACACACACACACACACACACACACACACACTTCATGCCGTCTGCACACACGCAGTGATTGTGTAATTGTAAAAGTGCACATATACAGAAAAACACAACACGTGCTATATGCTCACATCCAGAAACACATTCCCACACAAACAAGCATGCACACGCACACACATGCCCGGTGCATCCCTGCAGACTTCCTCTCCTCCTCTTCAGTCGAGTTGACAGCCTTTAGATAAATCACTCGTTGGAGCAGCGAGCGAGCGAGTTGGCTGTTCTACCAATTATTTTAATGAGAACATAAGCTCGCCCAATTCATCTGAGCTCCGTTCAAAGTGCCCCCCTCAGGGAAGACAAAATCATGCTGCTTAAAGAGTTTTGTTGGCGCTTTTGTTTTGCCTCAGAAAATCCGTTATGAAACAAAAACTGTTTTGTTTACATGTCAGATTTAGTGGGATGAGAATTTCTGGTGTTGCGCCACAAAAAAACCATCCTGATGCATATTGAGTCTGGAGCTGCTGCCAAGGAGCTCGCTGGGTATATGAAGACGCTGCAGTGAGAGGGTTAAAGGTTCAGCTCCTCCAGTTCTTATGTTCCTTCATCCTGTAAGACGTGTTGACACTGGTCTGCGAGGTTGTGACTTGATGTGCAGCAGGAGGCCGGTTGGCCTGTGGAGACGTTACACAGGTTGTGTCAATGAGAAGCTTCAGGTTCAGTCTCTTCTTTTCATAAGTTGCTCTGAAAGACGGAAACATAACAAAATCATTTCACAGGTGGTTTGTCAGTGACGTCCAACGCAACCCATGATAGTTAGCAAAAATGCATGTGAGCTTTTTCTCATGTGCTCAAAGGAACACTTTTATTTTAATGATTCAACAATGTAGTATGTTTTCTTTTTTTCATGTGTAAGTTGTGTGAATCTAAGGTCGTGGGCTGCACCATGTTGTGCTCCAGTTATTTGAAAGGTAAAAGCAATACTTTGAGGTTGTTGCTGACGAGTGCGCACAAACTCCAAAAAATCAGCACAGTTTAGAGGTGTATATTCACAGATGGCCTGAAGAACAGACACACACACACACACACCTCAATCCAACCCCTCTCCGAGTCTCTTTGAGAGACACAAAGATCAAACCTGAGCAGAAGCAGGAGGAAAGAAGAGCTGACTGAGAAGCTGCCTGTAAATCTGAGGAATAAAAGAATCCTTGAATACCTCCTGCCTTCTCTCTCTCCCAGGAAGGAAACTGATCGATAGACAGAGACAGAGACAGAGAGAGAGAGACAGAGAGAGAGAGAGAGAGAGAGAGACAGAGAGAGAGACAGAGACAGAGAGAGAGACAGAGAGAGAGAGAGGGAGAGACAGACAGAGAGAGACAGAGAGAGAGAGAGACAGAGAGAGAGAGAGAGAGAGACAGAGAGAGAGAGACAGAGAGAGAGAGAGAGAGACAGACAGAGACAGAGAGAGAGAGAGAGAGAGAGAGAGAGGGGCCACTAAAGAAAGCATGGCTGCAATGACAGTGAAACATGCTCATAGCTCATACAAGAAGGAAGAAGTGTGAAAGAAAGTTGTCAAGCAAACAACAGGAGATCATTGAGAATATTAAGAGAGAAAATGAACCCAGCTGAGAGAGAGAGAGAGAGAGAGAGAGAGAGAGAGAGGAACAAAGTTTAAGACATTCCGTTTTCTGTCCTGCTGCTCATAATGAGAGACAGCCAGATAATTAAGAGCCGGGGATCTGCAAGGTTCATCATTAAATTCAAGATATTTTAAGGGGTATTAAGTAATCTCTGACCTTTACAGGACCATGAACAAAGAGAGGAAAGACAGAGAGAGAGAGAGAGAGAGAGAGCAAATTCCCTCGTCACTCCTCTCATTCTCATCTTTTCTCTCCTCCTCCCCCGTGTCCCTTTTTTCTTTTCTCTGTGCTTTCATTTAACCTCTCTCTTCCTCTGTTCACCTCCCTTCATCCTCTTCTCATCCCCTCACCCACTCGCTTCCTCCAGCCCTTTCTTCCTCCCTCTCTCTCTGCACCCCCCTTCCCTTCCTTTCCTTTCACTTTCTCCCCCCTCCCTCCTCTTCTCCTCCTCACCCTCTTACTCTGTCATTAACTTTCTCTACCCTCTTCCTCTTTCTCCTCCCCTCTCCTCCTTTCTTTTCCTTCCTCTTAGTGTTTCTACTCCATAAGGACTCTCATAATGACAGTGTGCAGATTCCAAAGGCCTCGCAGGCTTCACGCTGAATTACCCAGTTAACCACACACACACACACGTATGAAGTGACTAACACACACACACACGCTGATGTGATGCCAGCTAACGAGGGAAATGCATCAGCCGCTAACGAGGAGCTAAGCACTGACAACACCTTGTAGTTTAATGACGTCTGCTAATCAGGAATGAAGGCTGCACACACACACACACACACACACACACGCAAACACACTCACAACATGCAAACAACATGTTTTGCATGTTCTTATACACACACACACACACACACATTAGGGTTGGTTTTATTATGAATTCTTTTGATATGTGATCGTCATTGAAAGAGTCAGAGACCGTAAGATTTGGAGAGAGAGAGAGAGAGAGAGAGAGAGAGAGAGATTTTGAATAGAGATGCAGTGTGTGGAGGCAGTTTCCATAATGATGTGTTATTTGTATAAGAACAAAATAAATCTTCAAAATATTAGTGATCGGGTTGTTTTGTTTGCCAAATTTCAATGTGGCAGTGACACATTCTTGTCCGTCTTCTTATTGATGGTTTTGATAACGATGCAGCCGAAACCTAAATGTTTTTATCTTTATTTGTTGTTGTTGTCTGATGGAAACCTCATATCTCCATGTCGACTTTCTCATAACAAAAAAAAAATCATATAAAAAGCCTTCAGTTAATCAGAAAACCTCAAAATCATAAAATATGGAGATGCATGATTTTCACCGGACAACTTATCTGCCCACAATGTTTGCAATTGTAGAATTTCAGTTCAACACGGACACAAAACCGTGGCAACACACTTATTTGACTTTGTTGTGCCACAATGTTCCCACTTTTCCAGAGCTGTTAAAACAGGAAGTCACATTTTCATCACCAACAGTGATGACGGCCAAAACTCTGAAGGAATAAAAACTGAAAAACAGGTTGTTAAAAATATTGTCGTCTTATAATGAACTGACAGTTGTAATAAATCTGTTGATTCTTTGTTTCTGATTCATCTCACAACATCAGTCTCAACAAAAATTACAATCTTTATTCAAAGGTAGTATTTTTTTTTACTGCATTGTACTACGCAGAAATTGTACCGTGATGCAGTCACATGTTTCTGTTTGTGATTTTTTTTTTTTTTTTTGAGTGTTTATGTTCGTACTGTGTTGCGTGTGTGTGTGTGGTTGTGAAATCGGTACAGGCGTGTGTTGTGTTTGAAAGTGCTATCTCCTCACTGCAGCTGGATAGAACAGTGATTGGACCGGAGCTATAAATACTCTCTCTGAGACGCACACACACACCATAAATACACCTTGACGCCGAGCTTGAGCTCAGTCCGCTCTGCCAAACCTGATTAAACAGGAAATAAATCACTATAGCTCACACACACACACACACACACACACATTTTAGCACATACACAGATTCATGTACCTGAACACATCCACACAAGCCTCTGCTGTGGCTTTTGGATGTTTAGTGGTGGAAGCAACTTGAACGCTGTTGACAAATAAAAGGATAAATCTGATTTAAAGTGAAGTAAATCAGCGCCGCTAAGGAAGCGAGCAACTGTAACTCTGATATAAACTTCACAGCAGAACATGTTGATTGGCGTTTGTGAGTTACCTGTCGCAGTCGCTCTTAATGATACCGAGGCAGCGTCCAATGAGAATGTTAGAGAAGTGAGTTTAAATTCATTTATACGTGAATCAGAAGCAACAATACAACTATACCAATAACTTAACATGAAGCTGTGACTTTTGTTTCTTCGACCTCCTCTGCTCAGACTAGATCACCTGCAACCACATCAAACAATGTTAGAGACCCTCAATACGCCTTTAACCACTAGATGTCAGCAAAAACAAGATGTCAAGTTACTCTTAACACTTTAGTCTGTGGGAAATTGTTGAGGTTCACTAAAATACTGTGTTTTATTCCAAAATAAGAGTTTGTGAACGTTACAGGTTGATGCATTAAAATATTCGTCATCACTGAGGAAGGACACTGGAAGTTTTTCATTGACTAAATAATGAACTGACGAAGACAATAAGAGGGAATAATTTGTGCCTGTTTTTTATAGGAATGAAGAAACAAACACTGAGTTTGAGATAAATTTAATCACCGATGTGTTTCTGCCGCTGACCTTCTGAACTTTTCAACATGCAGGAAATAAACATCGGGCCTGAACTCGGGCGACTCCGCTGCGGTTTGGGGCGCACGTTCTCTGGCATCAACACGTTGTTTACTGGTGGGACAGTCTTAACCTCATTAGCCCGCGCCTGGCTGATTAGCATTGGGCTCTTGGGTGCAGAGAAACAACAATTACTGATCGTTATCACCATTTATTTAAATAATGAAGCAGCCGGGGCTTTGTATCGGCAAACAAAAGGTCAGAAATTAGCAGAGAAAAGAAAAGCTGTATGTACATGCAAAGATGGAAATGCACTGTCACTTGGCTCATTTTGGACAAAACAAGAAAAATATAAGTGAGACTAAACTTTGAATCTTTTAATCCATCGCCCTGGGGCCAAGTGAAGCCCATAAACAACAATTCAAATGAAAATTTTGTTGCTGACATTCTTTGTTGACATCTCAAAACACAGGAAGAACTTCTGGTAACCAATGTAATCTTGATATAAGTGTGTGCACGACATCTGTGCACGGTGTCCCAATACTGAATCCATCATCACTGAGACTGAACATCGAGCTCTAGAGGTTTGACGGAGGAGGATCGTGGGTGTGAGGAAACGGCAGGTGGATGATGTGACCTTGAGTGTGTTGGCACAATGTAAAAATCAAGTACAGCTCAAATTGGTTTAAGAGAGGAATTAAAGCATAAACAGACAAAACAGCAAAGGAACAATATTAAGAGAAATAACTGTCATTCAGAAAAAAAAAACATAACGGCTGCGTATTTGTCAAAATTAGTCCTGCAAACTGGAGCCAAATACTCAAACTAATTTAGAATGGAAACATGCCTCTAATGTGATGTTGCAGGATTTCAGTGATGGAGCTCCATTTTTGTTGAAGTGTGTGTGTCCCTGATTGGGCCTTTAGTAGACGCCGCCGCTGCTGCCGCCGCCGCTGCTGCTGTTGTTGTGGTGAATCACAGTGTTTCAGTGCGATAAGGGAACGGCAGCAGCTGAATGCTAACAGGCCAATTGAAAATGGTGGTAATTACTGTCTCTCCTTCGCCGTGGAAGGATATCTGTTAGCGTGTCACGCACAACTGTCTTTGGCTCGTGTGTGTGTGTGTGTGTGTGTGTGTGTGGGTGTGTGGGTTGTGTGTTTCAGTGTGAAGCCATCAGGTGTGTTTGCCTCTGTGTGTGTGTGTGTGTGTGTGTGTGTTCATTTAGATGAGCTCATTTAGATGAGCTCATCTAGTGTCTAAGAATGGATACTGCACTGTACATGTGTGTTTATGAGTGTGTGTGTGTAAAGGCATATATGCACCATACCTTTGTGCACCCTTTTGCTTTTTGTTTTATCTTTTGTTCAAATTCATTCTCCACCTCTCTCTCTCTCTCTCTCTCTCACACACACACACACACACACACACACACACACACACTCACACAAATCTCTTTCTTACATTAAGACACACACCATGTTAAAGCACATGGAGCAGCTCTCGGTCGTCTTGTGCCAAGATTTAAATTGAGTTCTGCATTCGGTTCCGTGCAGATATTCATCCAGTTGTCAGCGTTCAAATGTTCTTTCCTGGGAGGACAAAAAGTGCTGCTTACTCATAATGTGCTCTGCAATTTGTAATATATTTGTAACGTGATTAATGACTCACATTACTTTATTTCAGACATGTTGTCCTTTGCAAGAAAAATTATGAAACAGATAGTAATAAGATAATGGCAGGAATAAAAAGGTAGCATCATGAATCCTGTCTGATCCTTATGATTCGAATCTTGTAGTTTTGCGTTAGAGGACGACTGATTTTCATCCATCACTCTGTTGACGTTGTTGTTGTATGACTCAACATCTGTCTTTGTCTTAATGCACACAAACAGAAAAAGTACTTTCAGGGCTAATGGAAGCTTTTTTTTGGCCAGTAGGGGGCAGATGAACTCCAAAACAAGCCAGCAGACACATAGCTGTGACAGACTGTGGCCGATAAAGAGACTGCTCCTCGATAACACAACTCCCGCGTCTCGTCTTTGCATCGACTCTTATTCGCCGCAGTAGTCGCTCTCCTTTTAGCTCTGCTCTGGTCTCCAACCGACTCAGGTGAATATGTGGCTCTACAGTCGCTAGATGTTCCCCGTTCTTCACCAGCTAGTCGCTTTGTCTCTGTACGGCGTTTCATTTTGCCTTTTGTTTCGTTTTTGTCTTGAAGCCGACTGAATATCGGCGCTTGCAGACACAGAAGCATTTAACCTGCACAATCACTTATTGTTACACCCTGATTACACACAGGCAAAGTCCACCGAACGCAGAGTGTGACCTCCAAAATCAATTGGCTGCACTGATGATTATTCAGGTGTGTCAATGCAAAAGATGTAAACACACACATCGGCTGCAAACCCGACACCTTCGAGGACGCGTTGGAGATGAGGACGCTGGACAAACAACCCCCACCCCCCTCTCCTATCTGTCTCTCTTGTCTGTCTAATAGAAGCAAATGTCTCATGTTTTGTGTTTGTACTTAATTCAGAGCTATTTGTCGAGATTTCGATTTGTTCTTATTCTGTTTGAGGCCTTGTTACATCCACTGTACTTCAGTGCTGTAAATCAATACAAACATGAAAAGGTTCAGGCTTTTAATTGGAGTGTGTGTCCTGGTAAAACAGTCTTTGTGAGGACCAGATTGAGAGTTATTGAAAGTGAAAATCCCGTCCTCGCTTCTTTACAGAGCTGTTTGAGGGTTAAGACGTTGTTTTAACTTAAACAGGGTTAGATTTGGGTAAAATGTCACCAAAGGTTCTCACAAGTATAGAAGCGTGTGAGTGGAGAAAACCTCATCGTGATATTGTATGCAAGCAATCCTGCAGTCACGTATTGATTTCCAGGAAAAAACATTTATGTAGAAACATCAATTAAGCCGTTCTCATCCCCCGTCTACAACCGTGCGTAATTATCCCACCGCCCGAGTCCATACCTCATTTTTATTTCCTAACCACTGTTTCACTTTATGATCTGCGTGTATTGATCGCCGCGTGCTCGACCCGGGCGGCACCGCGAGAAAGTTCACGTTGTACATTAGATAGAAATCTGTGTGCAAACTAATTACATGTTGTGTAACAAACTCAACGGGAGAAAAAGAGCGGTATTATTAAACTGCTGTCCTTTATTTGGAATATGAGAAAAGAGGACGCCTACACTGACAAATAAGGTCTTTTACATCCAATCAGTGGCTGCGAGCGGTGTTAGTTTAATCATCAGTAACAGTCAGTTCTTTGTTTTTATTTTTGACTATATTGCAGGTTAATGTTGAAAACATTAAAACTATGAAACATCAAATCTGGATGAGAAGGTGTGTCCAAACTTTTGACTGGACATGAAATCACTGATCACATGATCCACATAACTGTAGTCACCACCAACAAAACATTGAATCAACCCTGTCAACAAACTTGTTTTTCATGGTTTGAGTCTTAGTTTCATTGGAAGGAAATTTTAGAGAAGCTATTTTGTGTTTCATAATGACGGTGCTTCCTGTTTATGAGGCAAGATCCTTGAACATTTTTCCAGTTTGGTGTGGGAGAAGTTGACTGACCTGCACTGAGTCACGACCTGAACCCCGTCCAACACCTTTGGGATGAATTTGAGTGTTGACTGTGAGCCAGACCCCGTCATCCATCCTCAGCCAAGCTAACGCTCTTGTGGCTGAATGGAAGCAAACATTCATTTTGCAGCCTGGTTCCAACGTCAGGTGGAAAGTCTGAAACCTGAGGCTGTTACAGCAGCAGATTAATGCCTGTGGGTTTGAAATGAGATGTTCAATCACATGTGGGTGTGATGTTCTGCTGTCCCTTTACTTTTGGCCACATAGTGTATACACCAAATACAGAATAGCATTTTGTTTATGGCTGCAAAGGACTCAGGAAAATTTCATTTCTCCTGCTTTAGCTACTGATAAAGATGGACAGACACAAAAGGGAATTTTTCATTTCGGCCTCACCGTAAGTTTGCCTTTCGCTTCTCTCCAGCCGTAACAGGAGGCTCCACCCGAAGCTACAGCGGCAGATTAAAAAAAATAGTTTGGAGCCTCAGGACGATTGAGACGTGCGCTGTGCTCAGAAATGGAGTGGCCCCCGTGCGAGAGTGGCGTTGGTAATGTTTTGTACACTAACTGTGAGTCTCCGGCGAGTGTACTGGGCTCACAGCGGAGCTCAGAGTTTGGTTATGTGTTTACTCTGAAAATCTCATCTCCTCTGAATCAATACTCCATTTACCGCAAGCTCGCAGGACTCTGGCTGAGTAAGGAGCTCCTCCGTCCCGCCGCTCTTCCCCCTCCTCGAGCATCGTGCTTCCTTTCCTTCGGCCTGATTCTTCCTCCTTTCCTCTGTCGTTCTCTCCATCCCTTCCTTTCCCCATTTCTTCTCTTCACGGTTCCTCCTCCTCATCCTGTTCTGTCCTACATTTGTTTATCTCCCTCTCTCGTGTCCCTTCTTTTCGTCTGTCTCAGCGTCCTCCTCCTTATCCTGTCGTCCTCTCAAACCCTAATCTCATCTTCATCCTCACTCTCTTCCCTTTCATCTTTCATCTGCTCTCCTCTCAAATCTAACTTCCACAAATCCAATCGTCTTCCCGTCTTCACTCACTTGTTTCCTATGTCGTCTCCTTCACCCTCATTCCTTCCTCCTTCTCTCCTCTACTTTGTACCTTCTTTTCCTCACTCCTCCTCACCTTCCTTACTCTCTTAATGCTTCTCCTCTTTCTTTCCTTCCACCTCTTTCTTTTCTCTCCTTTCATTTTCTTGCTCCTCTTTTGCCTCCTGCTTGCTTCTCCCCATCTTTGACTCCTCTTCTCACCTCTCACCTCCATTTCTCCTCACCCTCCTTATCTTTCTCTATCTATCTCTTCGCCCCCCCGTCCTCCCTCGCTCATTACTTTAGCCTCCTCTTCTTTCTTGCCCCTTCCGTTTGACCTTTCCTCTCCACCGTTCCTCCTCTCTCCTTCCTCGCTCATCCTTCCATCCTCTCCTCTCTCAAACCAATTTTCCCACAGGTCGCGTGGGGTCTCTTTGTGTGTGCGTGTGTTTATGCGAGTCGAGCGGCAGCTGTATTAAACACTTAGCCTTTTTTCCTCTCCTGAGCCGAGACAATTTATCCGTTGCTCAGGGCGAGAGGAGCGAAATGGCTAAATCACATTGTGCCATTAATTTAATTAGCTTGTAATTGACATTTTAAATGCTTCACATTTAAATTAGCTGGCCTGGTGTCGCAATGGAAGTCACAGCAACTGAGAAATTGATTAAATCTCAGCAAAGCAGCTGAGGGGGAAAAAAAAAGGCCTGACAGGAAAAGAGAGCATGTACTGTGAGAGACGAAGAGCAAGAAGAAGAAGAAAGATTGAGACAGAGATATGAGGAGGCAGGATAAGAAAGAGAAAGCAGGAGAGAGGAGTCAGAGAGTCAGATGGAGAGAAACCGTTATCTTCTCCTCAGCAGATGTTGCAGATGTGAGAGGTCATCTGTCCTCCGGCTCATCCATCCACATCGAATCCCCCCAGTCTCTGAACTGGTGGAGGAAGTGCGGACTTGACTTGAGACAAAATGCTTGTCAATAATAAATAATTTTTTATTATGATATGAAGCAAAGAAAATCCAAGATATCAGCTTACAGAAATACAAAAGCCTCAGTCGTGGTTTTATTTGCTTGTGGCTTTTTGTGCGACTTCGGCTTGAATTCCAGAGAAAAACACATCCTGTCACTGGAGCTAATTTTTTAGTCTCTTTCCTAAAATTAAATACTGACTGAGGCAAGAATTACCAGCAACAAGCACGTTATTAATACATTTGGTAAACTGGAGGACAAAGTGAGGAGGAAAGTCACCAGCAGTGAAACACGTGCCAGGAAAGCTGTGACAGATACTGGTGATTGAAACGTGCATCACTGTGGGTTTTTGTGCGGAGCCACATCCAACTGTCCTGATTCACATTCACTCCACATCCGCCGGCAGCTTCTCTAACCCGCCTTGACTGACTGTATCTTCTGTCTGATGTGTGCCGTGGGTATCAACTGATGCACGTTATGTCATGACACGACACGATGGAGCTGCCGTGTTCTGTCCTTGATGCTTTAAGCTCGGAGAATGACAGATGCAGTTGTCAGCGTCCGCTCCTCCGCACTTAGCATTACATTAACTAAACTCGATTACAACAAGTGGCCACATTGCAGCAGCTTTTACTTCCTTCAAGCTTTTTCTAGTCCAGCCCAGAACGAGGAAAGACAGACTCTAAAGAGCGGCATCATCTTTTTATGTTACCAGAAGGCCACTGTAGGTTCTCCTTCACGCTTGGAAAGGGAGGTGTGAGGTGGTTGGTTGTTTGCAATCTGCAACCTCACCATCAGATGCCACTAAATCAATTAGTGCACAATGCATTTTTTGCCAATTGGTCTTCATCTGTATCTGCATATTTGATTGCACGCTCATAATTGACCTCCGATGCCGACGCTCGAGTGCAGGAAGTTGCGAGTTCTTTATGTAGAAAAGGTTATGGAGGTCAGGTTGTCATGTGTGGATCTTGTAGAAAGCAAAAATTGTAGCTTTTTGAACCTGATATGAAAAAACATGAGGTTGATGTAAAATGTGTTTTCTATCTGTCTTTCATAAAAAAACCCATCCTTTTACGTATGCAGGGGTAATAGCAGACATTTGCTTGTTGCTCCACAATGAATACTTTGACTGAATAAACTTTGGAGAAAGACAAAGAAAAAATGATTCCCACTCGTGTCTGAACCTGTGCCGAATACACTCAACAGTCCGGAGGGAGGAAAGCATTGATTCGGGCCATTGACTGGATTAATATGATTAGCACGGCTCTTGTCAGATTCCGATGAGTGTGTGTGAGAGTGAGAGAGAGAAATTTTGAATTAATATGATTAGCATGGTTCTCGCCAGTGTCTGCGATGTGTTTGCGAGACAGAACAAATGATAGGGAAGAGTGTGACTGACGGGGTTGCAATTTAGAACGAGGCCTGTGAATTAATATGGTTTGGCCCTTCTGAGCATCCATTAGCTGGAGAGAGAGAGAGAGAGAGAGAGAGTGAGTATCAGTCTGTTTGACTGTGTGTATCTGCATTGCATATTCGAGTGTGTGTGAGGAAGAGTGTGGAAAGCCAGAATGACTGTCGATGTCAGCACTTTTCATCTATTTTCAAAGGAACCCTTCACACACACACACACACACACACACACACACACACACACACACACACACACACACAGGCAGGTATCCGGCTGGTGCCTGATCTCTCTTCCATGGTTTTTTAATATTCTTTCAGCTGCAGTTTTTCAAAGGAAAGTCCGTCACAACGACGCCTGTTTGATCTGCCTGCTGTCATCAGCAGACAGTGGACAGAGGGCGAGAGACACAGGGAGAGGTCTGTGGCTGCTGGGCAAAACCTGCAGCTTAGAAAACGCCAGGTTGGGATTTCAACACCTCTTTTTTTCATTGCTCGATTAAAGTTATAAATACTCATTAAACACACTTTTATTAGAAATGAAACTTTTTTTGTCGTGTTTCTGATGAGAGATATTTGAGAAGACGACAAACGATATGGGAGAACGTTCAGGGTGATTAGTCAACTCATGTCATTGTGTTGAATCAGTTGTAAATGTCCTTAACCTGCAGCTGTGGTTGGATTTGATTAGTTAAATATGTCAGAATTAAAGGGAGAAGCTAATGATCTCATGCTGTGAATCATAGCTTGAATGTTGCAAATTTAACAAAACAGGCCCTCGTTGATGTCCTCGACGTGGACGGTGTGATCTCAGGGTCTGCGACTTTTTTTGACTTTATAGCCGTCGTAAGCTGAACATTGCTTTTCCTGATGAATGAGGCCACAGACTGACTCGGTGTTTAGAGAAAAGTTAGACAGATTTCAGCTTTAAATCACTTTGTCTTAGATAAAACCCACAAAAGCAAGAAACTGGAGCTTATTAACATGAAATAGTCTTTCACAGCAAAACATGTAAAGTGTTGTATGTTTGAGCAGAAGTTCTGTTTCGCTGGAAATCTGGCAACAACAGATGGTGAAAGAAATCAACATATAAGAAGAAATTCTTTGAGGGTCCTCTTTACATTTCACTTTAAATTTACTGACTTGAGATGAAGACCACATGAACCACAGCCTCATGGTTGACTGCACATACATGACTGTTTTAAATCCAAATCTTTTAAACAGAGTATATGCAGTCTTATGTTATGTGTCATTGCATGGTAACTTTAAATTCTTATTCCTATTGGTAATAGTAACATTAAGACATTGAGGAGTGCAGAGACAAGAAGATCTATATAAATAATGAAGATACAGAGCGAAGGAGGAGACATATTTTTCAACTTCCTCATCTTCTCTTTCTTACTCTAAAATTCATTTTATTTCTTTCCCCCCGCTCCTTTTTTCCCCTCTCCCTCCCTTTTCTCCGACTCCTCTTGCCGTATTCATTCCCTTCACTTCAGTGAAGATCTGAAAGGCCACTGACCCTCATCACCAAATGCATTACAAGCACCGGACAAGGTGTGTGTGTGTGTGTGTGAGAGAGTGTGTGTGCGTGTGTGTGTGTGTGCGTGTGTGTGTGACACCAGCAGCTTGTTTCTGAAGCTGGAGTTCTCCCTCTGTACGGATGAAAACCTGTTGACCTTCCGCTGATGAAGGTTTGTGTTTTCTGTCTCTTACATACACTCTATTCATCTCAAAAAGGATTCTTGCAAAAGGATTTTTTTGGTTCATGTCAAACTAGTGTTGGAAAAAAAAAATTTTGGCTCAAGGCTTTTGTTGCATTTATCAAGTCCAATTAGAATTCCTTTGATAATTATACAACATTTTACTGTGGCCTTTGAAAGTCCTTGTCTCCGACGGGCTGAGGTGTCCATTCGTATAACTGCAGACCTCAAACATGGTTCAGCTTGACAGATTAACTACTGTTAAAAAGAGTCTGACAATGAAACTCCAAGTCGCCATAGAAACAGTACGGCTGCTCAATGCTATGTTGTCCATTACGTCTCGCTGGCTAAAGGAACCTTACATTGACCACAAAGAAACTTGTTTAAACGCAGCTTCTCTTTGAGCTCATAGCCGTTGTATTTTTTAATTCTCGACAAATATTTCATTTCAAATAAAACGAGTTTGAGATCTTGTTTCTCAAAGAACATCGGCATGAGCCCCAAAACAACTTATATACAGTATTTAAGTTCAAGTGAAAAAGCCCTCAAAGTGACATTATGAGAGAGAGACAGAGTCTGTGTAGGTCGGAGGTCGGGTTGGATGGACGAGTCCACCAAACATCGACTACAGGAGATCACGATCAACACGAAATCATGACCACAGCTGCGTGTTTAATATTGAGCGACAAAGGTTAACTGACCCTAAATGAACCGTTTTTAACTCAAACCACGAGGGATGCAACTAACAGTTATTTGCATTATCTGTAAATCTGCCGATTATCAATCATTTAATCGTTACTTGATAGAAAAAATGTCAAAATATTGTGAGCCCGAAACGACGTCCTCAAATTGCAAACCAACAGTCCAAAACCTTGATTTGCTATAATAAAAGACAAAGAAAATAATCTTTACAGGTAAGAAGCTCGAACCAGCAAATATTTGACACTTTTTCTTAAACGATTAGTTGATTATCAAAATAGTCGGCAGTTGACTAATCAATCAACTGACTAAAGCTCTACAAATTACAAACTTAAACTATTGGCATCAGCTGTAACTGCCATGAATCCTAATCACCTACAGCTTTCATTTGCATTGAAAAAATGTATTACAGCCTAAGTGAAACTAGATACTTGTTAATGGATGTGTGTGTATATAATTTACCCAACAGGATGGATGATTGATCTTGTGTATCGAGTTAACAACAGAGGCTGCTGCTGCCTGAAGGATTCCTCCCCGCGGCGCTTTTCTTGGTTTAACACACATGAAAACTAGTTCAGATGTATAATTATGAGCTCTGTGGAAATCTCTCCTGCACAGCGAGATGTTCTCAGAAACCGATAGTTAGAAACTGCTGCTAATTGTTGCACGAGAAAGAGGAAACACTTTACTTTTCATGCAAGCTGTTGTGAGCAAGACTTACTTACACTCACTGTTCTGATTGGTTGTAAAATGCGGCACAAGAGATCATCCAAAACTCACTTCTATCCTCTTTTCAAAGTCACATCCGCCAAATTCGCTATCCGCCATCACGCCGATAGATGACACGTCTGATGGGGCAATTTTCAGCCGTGACACAAAGAACTTGACTTGATGTACTGTTTCTACATAAAGAGCAGCAATCAAATGTGGCATCGGTGCCGCTGAGACGGCAGCGCTTTTAGTCACAGTCACAGCAAATACAGAGTCGATAATCGCCCCGATGCCCCCGGAGACGAGCTTGTTTTCCAGACAACACACATAAACTTAAGTTGTTGTTGAACTGCAGTTTTGCTCTTATGTCAAAACTGTCAGGGAAACATAAGTTTCTTTGTCTGGAAGCTGTTGAGTAGCAGTCAGACTAATTAAATAGTTATGAATCGCCTACATTTTGTGTTTCAGTGTCCCATCAAATCTGCGGTCTTCAGAATGACAGCACTTTTAAAGGATGCATTTTGTCTTGGATTACATTGGTGATGCTGAAAGCTTTAGCAGCTGACAGTGAAAATGACGGCTTACACCATCATCACGAGTGGTTAGAAAAGGCCTGTCATAACAAATGGAAATATAATCGCTCTTGTATGAATTCGAACAATCAACAACTGCCGCCCTTAAACGACAACCGGAGAAAATGAAGTTTTATTTTACGGCTGCCCATGAAAACGACAGTTTGTTAGGGGGCGGCGTGCCAGAGCGTGAGTGCTTGGCAGCGGACCAGTCGCGCTGATGGGATTCATAAGTTGATGTTTAGACTTGGTTTTGAAACAGGCGGCACAGTGGGGGGTTTTAGAGCAGAGTCTGTAGTTAGTCTCTGACTGACATCCTCCCTCTTAACTCCCTCATGAGGTTCAGTTTGTGTCTTTGTCTGTGCAGGTTCTCAGTCATCCAGGTCTCAGTATTCTAGTCAGAATAAGGCAGCTGGACTTGGTTTGCAGGTTCTAAGAAGCTTCAGTTCTGACCGACTGGCACTGAAACCCAGCTACTGATCCTCTGAGGGGTCATTAACCAAGTCAGCAAGAGTCCTAATGAATATGATTATTAATTTGTATTTGCATCTGTCCGATGTCTTTACTTACTGTTAACTGTTTTATTTTGCCAGGAGCTTTGGAAAAATGCAAATGACACAAGTGACGCACCGTTGAACCACTGAAGCAAGACAACATTAATTAAGAAGTAATGTACGTCAAGATAATATAAACCAGTGGAGGAAATTTTATTTTAAAAAAAGCCTGAAAAATGACAGTGAGCTCTTGTTCAGACCAAAAACCCAGCTGTGATTAAAAACCACTAAGGACATTAAATATGTTGCAGGACGTAAACTTTGATAAAACACCAAGACAAACAGGATTTTACAATTCATTGGATTTGCTGGAAAGTAAAAAGCAGAATTAGCACAATGCTAGAAGCTACATGAAACAGGTTGGATTGTGCGTTTGCATGGACTCGATGATGATGATGATGATGATCTTGGCAGAGCTTTATTCAGGATTAATTTTTTTACCGGACTGTGTAACGATGCTACCATCAGTCTGTCTGCACACCAAACATGCTTTTCTGAAGGAAAATACAAATGTACCTTCACACAACAATCAGTGGAAAACACCCTGCTGCCTCCAACTATACTCTATATTTATTTATGTATGATGTGTGAACATGTGCACAAGAGGTTGTTATGGCTAAAATGTGAATGGGTGCCTTTGTGTTTGCATTTGTTTCGTGTGTGTGTGTGTGTGTGTATGTGTGTGTGGGGGGTTGGAACCTTGTTTTTCCATTCGATTGCAGTCGGATGGAAAAAGAATTGGAAACGCCTCTCGAGCTGATAGATCCATGTAATCAGTCAAGTGAGTTCCGAATAGCAATGTTTTTGCAGCGCAGCCGTACAGATAAGACGGACGCGGTGTTTCAGTCCTACATTAGAACACAATCAGGGCCCACACGTCCTCCACAACAGCCTCTCCAGCTCCAGGTTATTGACTGCCAACCGTATTCAAGAGGCTAAGAGTGTAATCCAGAGGTGGATAAACCTGAAGGCTGCCATTTCACAGCTCAGTATATTTACTGCATGAGACGGGGAAGAGTGCTCCACCTCTGCACGTTGGATCCCACATTATTAATCAGTGAATGTCTCCAAGTTTATTAAATATTAACCAGGTATTGTTCAGCTGAAGTCCGAAGATGTGTTTTCTGTCCTGATTCTGTCTTTGGCTTCTGTTTTCACTCGATCGGTCTTGTCATTCGTTACTGTCAGACTTATTCTTTTCTTCTCCTCTTCTTCTTCTTCCAATATTATCATTGTTAATATTATTATTAATAGTTTGCATGTTCTCCCGGTGCCTGCTCGGGTTTTCTCCTGGTGCTCCAGCTTGTTAAATTGTTCTCGTACAGTTTCTATTTTATTCTCTTCTTATACCAGTTGTGAGTGACTTTCAAATATTAAGCTCAATCCCATCAAACAATACTAAATGTCCTATTGGCCAAAGTGAGATATGACCACATGATTTTACCCCCTTCTGTCAGTGATTTATCTGCATTTGGTCGGTGGTGGGTCCTAATTTCAGACCCTGACCACACATATAGCCCAGGAGGAAAGGGGACACTCTGTTTAAACTTTTTTAAAAATTAATTTCTAGCAAATAAAATTTCCATGTGGCAGACAAAAAAAAACATCACTTCCCAGTTCCCAGGTAGCAGACAGTGACCAAAGTTCATTTCAGAGACTGCCGACAGTCAATGAGTGGAACCACTGTAAAAAAAAAAAAAAAAAACCCTGTGGATGTATTTGAGGACCGTTCACACCTGTTCATTTGACCAATGAGGCACGTCCAACATTTGACCGACCAATGGTGTAACTTTATCACTCAGCAAGTCAGGAACAGACTTTTATTGTGTGTCACTGTCCTCCTCATACTCACTGACTACACTGGAAACCTGATCTTTCCTCTTGTCCTGTTTGACCTCTGTCTGTCCCTCCCTAAGACCACAACCATGCTACTTTATGAGAAGAGACAGAATTTAGATACCGTAGACAATTTGGTGTGAAATCAGAAATGCAACAGCAGCAGAGAAAGTCTGCTATCAGGATTCAACCTACCAACCTTTAGGAGACCATCAGGTCCTGCAGGGAGGCTCGGTGCTCTGCTTTCCTTCCGTCTTATTTTTCTATTAGCGGGAGCTGCAGGGAGCCTCAGCGAGCAGAGCAGAGGGTCACCGTGGTGTCGCCCCCTGGATGTGTGAGAGCGCAGACATCTGGACATGGAGAGACTGACTGTGAGTGGGTGCAGGAAGACAGCGTGTGTGTGTGCGTAAAACAGAGGCACTGTATGTGAGAAAAAGACACACCACATTGGATGTGTGTGTATGTGTGTGTGTGTGTGTGTGTGTGTGTGTGTGTGTGTGTGTGTGTGTGACCTACCACCAAGCGACAGGCCAATGAAAACAACACCAGGAGATTTCCGCCCTCCTACAAAAAACATCATTGCAGCAGCACGGGTCAAAGGTCACTCCCGGTCTGTGTGGAGTGCATGCGTGTGTGTGTGTGTGTGTGTGTTTTCACCTTTGTAGAATTGAGTAATCATCTGTGTAGTGACATGTACACATATGTGAAGGATTATGCATACATTTGCATATTTGTGTGCCGCATACGTGTTGTGATTCACACAGCAGGACCAGGGGTCATGTTTCCACCCAGCACGATGATGCTGAGTGTGTGTGTGTGTGTGTGTGTGCATATGTGTGTGTGTGGGGCACTGAATGCGCAGCGGGGACTGTGAGGTGATAAGTCAGCCTTGCACCTAGAATTATAATGATGTCCGCTGCTCTGCTCTTGTTCCCCACTCCCCACAGCTGCATCTTTACTGTACAACACACACACACACACACACACACACACACACACACACACACACCGTAGCAGCCTGCTAGTTGCATCTGTGATAGATTATTATAAACTCAAGATTCAATTGACGGCTTTTTTTCTGGAGCTTTTGCACAGCAACCAGTGAGACGACTCAAACATACGTGTTGAGTATAATTACAAGACAAACATGGAAACAAAAAAAGCATCCAAACATATATTTTCACTCAAAACCTTTCTGAACTGAGATGTGTTGTTGGTTGTTGGATTTCTGCATCATGAAAGCAGCATGAGATGTGAGATATTACTAACAGGAAATAACTCAACTGGTGACCTGTCGCTTGAATAACTGACTTAAGCTTGATTGCGTTGTCAAAGACGTACAGAAGATGTTGTGAAATAAACTTTGCAGCCTGCCGACTACTATTCAATCCTGGATTATTAAAGGAGCACGGCAACAATTTTGCACATGGCAATCAGTTTAATCATCACGACGAGGACAGAACCACAGACAGACAGAGACAGACTAACAGGAAGTGAAGGTGTAACGAAAAGTTTGACCCGTATTAGGCCGGATATCACAACCCCTCACTTATAGCTGCGATGTTTCCTCCTCTTACTGTTTCTCGTCTCCTCTCTCCCTTTCGTCACCTCTTCTCTAGTTTCCACCTCTGATCTTCACATCTTCTCCGTCCACACGGTCTCCTCTCTCCTCTCCGACGTCTCCACGCCTTCTTTCTTCTCACCTCATCTCTCATCCTCTCTTGTCTCCTTCTAACCTCTCCTGTCTTCGCCTCCTTTCACCCTCTGCTCCCTTCCCCGTCTCTTCTCTCCTCCTCTCTCCATCCCGCCGACTCCTCTTCCACCTCTCCCGGCCGACGCTTTTTAACAGCCCGAAACGAGAAATAATCTCCTTGGCATTTTAGTGAACCGATGCTTTCTGATGACCCAGCTGTGGCACCGTGTTCCTCCCCAGGCGAGGAGCTAAATTACAGCAACCTTCACATCGAGCAAAGAGCATTGGAGAGAAAATTGTCTCTCTTGGGGGAGGAAAAAAAATGTATCTCTATTTAGTCCTGCAATAACACAGTGAGGAAGCCAGAGGGAAGATTCAACCCC